>OZ029926.1:1749227-1804227 GCA_964023275.1 Norana najaformis
ATATATATATATTGTAAATGCGGATTATAAATCAGTTCAATTGCTTGAGGCGTTGTAACGGGTTTAATGGGAAAGCGTTTGTTCCAGAAATCAATCGTCTCTTCCTCCTCTGCAGCCGTCGTCGTCGTCGTCGTCGTCGGCGCCGTTGCTCGGTAAACCGCATCGGGTGGGGGGAGGGAGGGCGAGGATGAAGAGCGGGATGAGGGAGGGAGGGAGGGAGGTAGATGGCGATATCTGGAAGGACATGATGGATGTCCTATTACGGGTGGGACGTCCACCGACCGACCGACCGGGCGGGAGGGTCCACGAGGGAGAGGTCCTGCGAGGGAGTCGACCGAGACGGGTCTGGGGTGGTCAGAGGGAGCGGTCGCCGGCCGCCTAATTGAATCCTGGTTTATGGGCCGACTGAGTGGACGCAACCAATGAACGGGGTCTTTTGGACCAGAGTGACCAATGCATGAACGGGGTATCCTGGACCATAGTGACCAATGAACCAATGATTTGGTTCTTTTGGGTAATGATAAACGGGGTTTGGGGATTGCCAATGAGCAGGGTCTTTTGGACCCTAGTGGCAATGAACGGATATTTCGACTATATTTGTAAGTACTTTGGCAGAAAAATACAAATTTTGTTCAAAATCGTCTCCTCAAAAGAGGATATATTAAGTGTGCTGAAAAGACTTCGAAGACTGACATACAGCGAATCCGTTGAAACTCATATGAATAAAATGATTAATTGTTGAACATTCATCAACGCCGACTCTGCAGAGGATTGAAGCCTCGAAGCGAATAAACGAATCTGGTTTAACTCTAAATGCTTAAAAATGCGCGTTTAACAAGAAGAAAATTGATTCACTGACCACCTGTTATCAAGCAGGGTCTGACCCCAGATCAGACAAAGGTTAAAGCCGCTCAACAGATGGCGCAACCGACAAATAGATCAGAATTAAGAAGTTTCCTTGCTTCGGTAAATACTGCGCTCCCTACGTGAAGAACATTTCACGCATCTATGATAGTACCTCTGCAAAAGCCGCTGCTGAAAGCGGATGCAGAATGGACATGGTCAAATGAGCAACAGTAAGTATTCGAAATATCTAACAACAGTAACTCTAATCACGTTGCTCTGCTGTGATCCTCTGCTTCAGACAGAATTAACAACAGATGCCACTGGGTCAGACGGTTTTGAAGCAATTCCCACTCAAACTTCTGAGAAGAATAATTGCTTTTTGCAAGGAGAGTTTTGACAGAGACCGAGAAGAGATATACATCCGCGGCTTGAGAAAGAAATGCTGGGGGTCGTTTATGAATGTGAACATTTCCGAATAGTCTATATATATTTGTGGCGCACCATTAATTTTCATCAATAATAAACCATTAAAAAAGATCCTGAGTCACCCAGGATCAAAACTACGAGAATAGGACCGTGTCGCCATTCGACCGAAGTCACCTGACCTACATAGAGTGATCGGTGTGAAATGATCGATGATAACTGTGGAATCGAGTGACAAGGGACTGCCAGAATAGCGTCTTCCTTCAAGAAAGCAGGGCTAGCGATGTCCATCCCAACGAAGAGCTCAACGTGTAGGGACTTCCACGAGGAGATGGTTGATGACGTTGACAAATGGAGAATCGACGGTCGATGACGTCACCCAGTCTGGGTCGTTCGTCATCTCCTGAGCGATATCGCCCGCAGCCTCAACCCATCGACCACTACCACTAGCAGCAGCCGCAGCAGCAGCAGCAGCAACAACAGCATAATTCGTCCGCTCCTGTTCCGAATCTTGCACTCGCACCTGAGTCAGTTTCTCGGCGTTATCTTGTGAGACTTAACAGATGCCAATCCCGAAGACTGCAAATTACTTAGGTTTTAATAACCAATCAACCTAAATGACTGATATAATCGTTAAACGCTGCTGAACATTTGCATTTATTTCAGACAACTGTTTCGGCAAGTTTAGGTGTCTGTTTGAGGGCGGGGAAGATGCAGTGTACTATACAGAATGGGATTGGCATATAGTGACAGGCTTTAAACAGTGACAGGCTTTAAATAGTGACAGACTATAAGTAGTGACAGACTATAAGTAGTGACAGGCTATAAATAGCTGTTGGTCTGTATACAGAACAGAATTAGAGACCGTTACAGTAACCATACGCACACAGACAGTGGCATTTTTTTAGAATGGGAGTTATTATTATTATTATTTCATTTATTAAGCGCCACTATCTAATGACTAAACATCAACTGATGGCGCTGAGCGATTGAGCTATTCTTCGCTCAGTCGATGGACATATGGCATCTCAACAAATGGTTTACGTACTTACTTATTTACTTTCCTACACATAACCGTCTCGGGGAGGCTGGAACCCGCATTCGTACCCAAGTTGTGGTATGCGCTTGGTGATGTTACCCAAATAAAGCAGCTGAAAACTTCACAGGGGTCGACGTCAAAGGCCGTGCATAGTTCCAGAAAATAAACTGACTTGCATGCCCAGATGAGCTGAAATGCATGCAAACGAACGAGAAACCGTAACCTAGTCCCACGTTTCCGTGTATAAAAGGACCTTGGACCCTTGAAACATGTGCAACAGCCATCGACTGACACTCCATCCTTATATATATATATATATATATATATATATATATATATATATATATATATATATATATATATATATATATATATATATATATATATATATATATATATATATATATATATATATATATATATATATATATATATATATATATATATATATATATATATATATATATATATATATATATATATATATAATGATGCTACATAAATATAGATAATGTGCTGGGATCTTGAGCAGGTCCTTCACACAGTTGATCAGCGCCATTGATTGATGCTTAGTCATTAGATAGTTGGCGCTTAATAAATGCGGAGGGGGGCAATGGATCAGCGTTCTCGTCGCGCCCCTCGTCAGTACCCAGATGCAAGTAATTGCATCTGGGGAAGCTAATGATCCAACCAGCAGGACTGAATTCAATTACATCATGAATCCCAGCCACACGCTTACAGCAGACCCCGACAAGCCGCTGCCCAGTGACTTTCAAGCCATAGGGCCGGCGTTTCGAGTGTTACAACTCAATGTTGAGGGTCTGTCGGCTGCCAAGCGCACACTCATCAGTAACCTAGCCCATCTTCACGACGCAGATGTCATATGCTTACAGGAGACTCACGTAGCAGACCTAACAGCGGGCAGATATTCCATCGTTGGCTACGATCTCATCTCTGCCTCCCCTGACCCAAAGTTCGGCCGCGCAACATACGTCCGCTCTGCCATATCCGACGCTTCAGCGGTTTCATCAGAACCATTCTGCGACGTCGTCCAGGTCGGAGACTTCACAATCGCAAACGTCTACAAGCCGCCGAGTGCTGAGTGGACGGCAAACCTGCCTCCCCCGTTGCAGCATCCGGCGTTGTTTGTGGGTGACTTCAACAGCCACCACCCAGACTGGGGCTACAACGACATGAACGAAGATGGTGAGCGCCTGGCGGAGTGGGCTGCGTATAACGATCTTGTGTCAACCTTTGATGCTAAACAGCGCGGCACTTTCCACTCGGCGAGGTGGAGAAAGGACTACTCACCGGACCTCTGCTGGGCTTCCACGGGTGGCGCCCACCGCCAAACCACAACGCAGACGATACTAGACGACTTCCCTAAAAGTCAACACAGACCGTCATTGATCCACGTTGGGCTGGTACTACCAACTATCCACAGCGCGCCAAGGCTTCGTTGGAATTTCCGCAGGGCGGACTGGAATACGTTCTGCGACAAGCTTGAAAGGAGCGTCATCACCATCCCTAACCGCTCCATCTCAATTCAGGAAGCATACGTTCGATTCCAGAAAGCCATCTTTCATGCAGCCAGAGTGTCAATCCCTCGTGGCTACAGACCGGTCTACACTCCATGCCTGGACAGCAAGTGCCAGGAACTACTCAAAGAGTATGAGGATTCTGGGGACCCTGACGTGGCTGACCAACTTATTGACACTCTTGATCTCAATAGACGCAAGGTATGGGAGCAAAGTACATCGTCTCTCAACTTCACCCGCTCCAGTCGGAAAAGCTGGACCCTGATACGTCGCCTCGGGGCTGCGCAACGTCCAGTGGTCTCTGCCCGCCCTCGGGTCTCCCCAAATGCGGTCGCCAGCCACCTGATAAAGGTGGCGAAAGCTCCTCTGGAAAAGGATCAACAACGAAAGGTTAGAAACGAATGGCGGCAGTATTGTCGGCAATCACAACAGAAGAGCCCCACCGGTGACTTTCAGGCTTTCGAGGTCTCTGAGCTTCAGACAGTTCTCCAGTCCATCAAGTCAGGCACGGCTGCTGGATACGACAACATCCTCCCTGAGTTCTTGAAACACCTCGGACCAGTGGCGTCGTCCTGGCTCGCATCCCTTTATACAAGGGTAGTAACAGAAAGGAAGATACCACGAGAATGGCTACAGGCTAAGGTGATCGCCATCCCCAAGCCTGGCAAAGACCCACAAGATGCGGCCAGCTATCGTCCCATCTCTCTGCTCTCAGTATGCTTCAAGACACTTGAACGCTTAATCCTGCATAGGATTAGCCTCACCCTTGAAGATCATATTGTGGTGGAGCAGGCTGGCTTCAGGCAGGGCCGCTCCACATGTGACCAGGTCCTCGCCCTCACAACGTACATCGAAAACGGCTTCCAGAACAACTTCAAAACTGGAGCCGTTTTCCTGGACCTCACAGCAGCATTCGACACTGTTTGGCACACGGGGCTGCTGCTGAAGATCTCAAAGGCATTCCCAACGTGGTTCACGGAGATGATAGTGGTCTTCCTCAGAAACAGACGCTTTCGGGTGCACCTGGGCGACAGGATCAGCTCGTGGAGAACCCAACTCAATGGGCTCCCCCAGGGCTCGGTCTTATCACCATGCCTTTTCAACATCTATGTCAATGACCTCCCAACAACGCAATCTCGTAAATTTGCGTATGCTGATGACATCGCCCTGGGGGTGCAACGTAAAACTCTGGAGGAAGTGGAAGAGGTGCTGAACGCGGACGTTGAGCGGCTGGTGGGGTACTTTAAGATGTGGCGACTCCAACCAAGTGTAACCAAGACAGTCTCCTGCGCCTTTCATCTCTACAATGCTCAGGCCAATCGAGAGCTGAGAATCTACCTCCACGGGCAGCACATCAGACATGAGCCGTACCCGGTATACCTGGGTGTGACCCTGGACAGGTCATTGACTTATCACGAGCACATGAAGAAAACTGCGGCCAAGGTTGGTACTCGTAACAACCTTCTAGGCAAACTTGCCGGCTCAAGTTGGGGAGCCAATGCCCAGACCCTGCGCAGTTCAGCACTGGCCCTGTGCTACTCAACAGCTGAGTATTGTGCACCTGTCTGGGCTCGCTCAAGCCACACGCACCTGCTTGACGTAGAGCTGAACACATCAATGCGCATCATCTCCGGCACACTTCGTCCCACCCCTCTGCCGTGGCTTCCGGTCCTATGTAACATCCCTCCACCACATCTCAGAAGACAGGAGGCGACGGCGAGACTACTCGCTAAAGTCCAACTGAATGACAGTCTCCCGCTGAACGCTGATATCGCACTCCATCCAACTGTGCGTCTACCGTCGAGACGGCCTGTGTGGCTGAATTCACCAGTGGACATGACAGCTAATTCGGTCTGGAGTTCCGAGTGGTCTGCAACTGATGTTGTAAACCATTCCCTCGTGTCCGTGCCATCTGTCTGGCCCCCTGGTTTCACCTTGCCACGTCGCCTCTGGTCTACTCTGAACCAGTTCAGAACCGGTCAGGGCCGCTGTGCGGCGAATCAGGTTCGATGGAAGCAGGCTACCTCCCCTTTCTGCAGCTGTGGAGAAATCCAAACTATGTCCCACATTGTTGATGTCTGTACAATAACTAGTTTCCCGGGCGGTCTATCCGCACTCCATGTTGCTGATGAGGCTGCTGCATGCTGGCTTAGCGCGAACTGCATACGCTAAATAAATAAAATAAATGCGGAAATAAATATTAAAAACAGTTCTTCGAATACTGCTGCATTTGTCCAGGGAAAAATAAATGTAGCCAGTATTCTTATGGAAGCAGTATCGCCGATGACATAGTGGGGCTGCTGATGACAGCACTGTATTGTTCTCATAGCTCAATGTATTGTTTTGTATTTTTACTGTATTGTTCTCATAGTTTTATACTTGATGCTTGATAGTTCACTTGAATGTTTTATAGTTCATAGTAATGTCTTATAGTTTATCTCGTTGTTCTCCTAGTTACTTGTTTCTATTGTTCATTGCATTGTTTTATAGCTGATTGTTTCCTTAGCTCGTTGTATTGTTTTAATAGATTTTTGTCAAGATCTTCTTCTTTGAATGTATTTGCCCATCGTTTTGACTTTCCCAAAACAGCGATCGCTGACCAAGCCACCTCTCTCGGTCATCGCAGTGCGTGATGTGTGCGTGTGTTGACTCTATACATTCAATGTTCAGGCTTTAGTTTTTTGACATCTAAATTAAAATCGCCAGCCTGAAATATTTGTTTTCTAATGGGAGCCCATAACGCCTGACCAATATAGTTCAGACACTCATGTATAATTACATTCATATAGCACTATACATTACTCATACATATACATGCATATGTATATATAGTCATACATATATTTGATCTTAGAGTTTATTTATAAAATACGCCTATTTACAGATATGCCTAATATAGGCCTACTATTTCATAAAGTGGGGCTAAATGCAACTCACAACGGCTAACAATTGTGTTTGTATCTTCAAGGGTATGACAATATTTTCCTGCATCTGAGTTGAAATCCTTATACGGATGAAACTGAAGACGTTTTGTCTCTGCCATCCATGGGTTGGCTAGTGAGATCACGTGCACGGCCACCATCTTAGCAAACATACAGGCTGTTTACTAAAATATATGAATATTAATTAATACAATATTTATGCAAGTTATGACCTTATTTTGTGCATATATATCTTTTGAGTTTAAGCAAAAATCTGCAAGTTCATTACTAATCTATCGTCATTTGAGTAAGATACATCACTCATTGTGCACTGTATGTATGTCTGCATGCATGTGTGCATGCCTCTGTGTATGTGTGCATCTAGACACTTAATATACTTTAAATACTTTTGAGAAGTATACTTAATACGTATATAGTATGCGTGTAAAAATCCTTAGACCGATTTTGAGAGGCTCTACATAAAGGATGTGATCTGGAATTATGCAGAGACAGTGGACATGAGGCGGCGTTGGCTTCAGAGGTTGCGAGTGGCATGCACAAACAAGAACCGCATCCCCATCAGTATACTACGACCCATTGCAGCAGCAGCAGCAGCTGGATGGAGGCAGACGGCGTTGGCTGCTATCTTTGTCCAGTGGAGCGAGATCCAGTCCGTGTCAACCGCGAGTGATGAATCGTCGCAGATAGGAAGAGCCCGACCATCGACGGAGAGCGGGGGGAAACCACGGAAGAGACGCTCTAGGGATACGGAGGCAGGGACGCAGAAACGGAGGGGTGAGGAAAATACGAGGGACGTGGGGACAGGAAGCCAGCGGGCGGGGGTTTGATGCTCGGGGTAAGATTACTACGCGGAGAGAGAAGAGTTGGAAAGAGACAGAGGTACGAAGAGAGAGATGGAGAGAAGCGGACAAGCGGACAGAAAGTGAAAGAAAGAGACAGGTAGACAAAGAGACAGAGACCTTCCATGAGAAGCACAGAGCCAGAGATAGAGATGGGAGAGAAATGGAAAGAGAATGAGAGAGGCAAACCAACGGACAGACAGAATGATGAGAGAGGAAAGAGCAGAAAGGAAGACAGACAGACTGCTCTCTCTCTCTCTTTCTCTCTCTCTCTCTCTCTCCAGACAGACAGACAGACAGACAGACAGACAGAAAACACAGCGATGTCGAATGAAGCCAGAGAGAGACACCGTGAGACAGACAGACAGACAGACAGACAGACCGACAGAAAAGGAAGCAGAGACACCGCTGTGCCGTAGTGCTGGGGCAAAAGGGAAGGCGTAGAAGAGGATGGGTGGGGGCCAGGGGCCATTATGCTGCGCCAGGAGATGAGTCCGTCGGTAAAGTGGCATTAACTCGGGCAAGGTCGAAACCCCGGTCTTCTTCCCCGGCTGACCCCCGATGACCCCGGGTGATTCATTACCCTCGCCCGTTCTATCGATTCGACGTCGACCTTTCGAACCGTCGCGTAGCTTCGATACAAATCTTCGACGACTGACCAACACACGCACACGCACACGCACAGACCCACAGACCAACGGAAGACGACGACCAGCAGAAGATGCCCACCAGCTGACGATGGATGGATGAAAAAAGGGATAAGAGGACAGAACTGGATGGGTGGATGGATGGATGAATGGATGGATGGATGGAGAGATAGATAGATAGATAGACAGACAGACAGACAGACAGACAGACAGACAGATAGATAGGGTCGTATGGAGGACGGACAGATTATGATGACGACGATGAAGAAGAAGAAGAAACTGCTAATGGTGATGATGCTATTATTACACCGATATTTAATTTGTATCTACCCAGATGTAATGTAACGTGAATCTCCAAAATTTCTCAGCGCCAGGTTATAACTTGTGTTAAATGAAGTCAGACAAGTTCCGAGTTGGATCTCGACAATTCTTTTGCTGCTGCTGCTGCTGCTGCTGATGATGATGATGATGGTGATGGTGATGGTGTGGTCTGTCGTCATGAAAACCAAACAACACCCGTAGAAAAAGCCTTATTTGCTATTCCGAGAAAGTAGTTTATAAGTCGGCTGAAATTGCGATTTATGTGGCGCACGGCAGAGACAGCACAAGATTCATTGCGCCATAATCATTGCCCTTTAGATATTTTCCTCTCTCTCTCTCTCTCTCTCTCTCTCTCTCTCTCTCTCTCTCTCTCTCTCTCTCTCTCTCTCACTCCATCTCTCTCTCTTTTTCTCTCTCACTCCCTCTCCTTTTTTTTCTCTCTCTCCACACACACACACACGCACACACAAGCAAACACATGTAAATATATTGGTTGCAAAAATATATTCATTGACATGCTTAAGTTATCAGTGGGAGTTAGTTGGCGTGTGTGTGTATGAGTGAGTATGTGACTGTGTGTATGTGTGTATATGGGTGGATGGGTGGGTGGGTTGGTTTGGGTGGGTGGGTGGGTGGGTGGGTGGGCGTATGTAAGTTCCATGTTTCTCAACAACACTTTTAGGATGCGCTTATGATGCAGCTACAGACACAAGAATAGATGGATGGATGTATGGATGGAAGGATGGATGGATGGATTAATTTAATGGATGGATGATTGGATAGATGGGTGGTTTTCCATTGGATTAATTCCCATCTTAAAATATAAGGAAAATAAATTATTTACAATAAGCTCAATATAAGAATTTCGTGATCGTTTTCCATACATTCCATTTTGTTGCGCACATGTTCTGGGTTTTTATGCAAATCGATCTACTGTGCATTAGACCCTTATGCATGCATTTATAGGCAAAGAAATGTGCATTGTGCAATGCATGTACATGTGCATCAGCGTGATTGCATATTCCAGGTGTATGATGTTCTGTTTTAGTGTACATTTTTGCACGCATCTGATGTGCATACATGTAATTGCTTCTATTCGTGATCTTCGCCCAGATGCGTCTTACCTTCGAAGTGTATTAATTGTCAGAGTATTTGTTGTCTTTAGATTCAGGATGGTTCCCATTACTCATATTACATGTGCAATTATTATTAAATAGTAATTAGTAACTTCTATCGCGCTCGTGTCTAATGCCCAAAGCATCAACCGAGGGGGGGGGCAAAGCCAAGTTGCAATCAAGCCAATATCCAGAGGATCAGTCCAGTAAGACAGAGAGGCAGCCTATGGTGGATAAGCATTTCGAAACAAGTCAGTTTTAAGTTGAGAACGAAATGACAGAAGCGATTGAGCAGAATGAAGAGACACAGGGAGGGAGTTCCAAGATTTAGGTCCAGCCACCGAAAAAGCCCATTCACCAAGAACAGATCCAGTCTTAGGTATGACCAGGGAAGCACAATCCATTTTCCATTGTTTTCATTGTTCAATGACACCTTATAGCTGCCATCCATGATCCAGGCACCGTTTAAATCGGCTTCGTTTCTGTTCACAAGAAGCGATTTTTTCACAGTTCAATCGTTTATTGCCATCAAATGATTACAACAGTTCAGAAATACATTTGGTTTTTAAAATTCTTGTTAAAGAATGTCTATATTATTTTTAAGAATGTCTTTTCATTTCTTTATATGAGAACATTTTCAAAGATAATATATTTCAAACAATACACTTATAATAGCAAACATAACCACGTATTTAAAGCTCATTTATCTAAGGCTCAACCAAGATTATCCTGTTTCTATAGTTATTATATATGGACAAGGCAGCAGACAAATGAAGGAGTACAAGTGCTATCACCGTATACCTTTATCCATGGAGCACATGACGCAGGGCAGATTCTGTTGAATGAAACTTGCGGTATGCAGACTGAAATGGAGAGATTACTTGGTTGGAAGAAAGGTGAGCTTGCATACGATTCAAAACTATACCCGTTCAAGAATTTTGTATACAAAATTTAAAGTTGAGATGGGTCTGTAATTAGACAGGTTGCCCGGGTTGAGAGAAGCTTTCTTCCGCAGAGGATGAACTATGCATGGCATAAACAAAGCAGGTGGGAAGCTTATGCACAAAAATGCAAACTTAGAATATAATCCTAAAGTCAGAAGATAATCATACAAGTAAACTCAGCAAGTAATCGTATATTCAGAATGCAGTATCAACAGTAAGAAAATAATCGTAAGCTCATAAAGTAATTATGATACTAAACTCGGAATATCATCGTAACCGTAGACAAAGAGCGCAATCAGAAACTTCATTTAAAACATAAGAGGTAAAGTCGTGCAAGTAAACCCAGTATCCACTTATCCGGATCCCTTTTCACCGCAGACACGTATACTAAATGAAAACAAACTCAATGAAGCCAAGATTCGTTTCCGAGGTTGAGACGCATAGGCTTACTTACTTACTGGCAGAAACAGTGAACAGGGTTAATACCCCATCGTCGCTATTTACCTAAAGACAAACACCTACGATTCCTCGCTCAGCCGATGGACACATGGCGTGTTAACAAATGTCTTACTTACTTTCGTACTTACTAACAACGAGTTACTACACCAGTCACTGTCAGAAGAAGCTCATTACCTATAGGCATCCGAAGCTCTATAGAGAGTTGCATACACCCTTTTCTTATCATCATCATCGTCATCATCATCATTATCATCAGCAGCAGCGTCATCGTCATCATCATCATCGTCGTCGTCGTCATCGTCATCATCATCATCGTCATCATCGTCGTCGTCGTCATCAGAATCACTATCATCGTCATCACATTATCTTCTGTTTCTGATTCTCTCGTGCACTCTGCTTCTCAATCTTTCCACACTTCCTCATTATCTTCCTGCCCTTGTTCCTTTTATTCTTTTTCCACAGTTCGTTCCCAAAATTTCCTCTTTTTCTCCTGCTCTGTCTGTTCCCCTATTCGTCCTTCCCTACGTCTGTCTTTCTGTCTCTCTGACTGACTCTCTCTCTCTCCCTTGCTCTCCCTCCCCTCTCTCTCTTTCTCTATTCTCAGAATTGCCTCCTTCGAGGAACTTCTTCACTCCTTACTTTCTCCGCCGAAAACTCCTTCCATTTCTCATATTTCCAAATTCTTCGAGGCAGCTTCCCTCCTGGCTCTATGTTCCTCTTTCCTTCTTCCTCCTCCACTGTCTCTCCAACGCAATTTCTTCCCACTTTATCTCTTCTTCAGTCTCTCTTCTGCTCCCTCTTTTCACCCGTCTCTCCTTCCCTCCCTTTCTTACCATTTTCTCCCTTCCAGTCTCCCTGCTTCCCGCCTTCTGCTGCCGTTGATGGCTGCTTGCTGTCACACAGCTACAGCTGCGCCCTCTTCCCCTCATCCGAGTTCGCTGCCTTTACCACCATCCTCACTCCCTCTTTGTCGCGATTGGTTTCTGCCACCCCTGACCAATGGCCAGCTTCCCGTACCCTTCTTCCCTTCCATTTTTCCTTCCGTCTCTCTCTTTCTCTCACTCTCTCCCTGCCTTCCTCCCATACATCCGAATCTCCTTACCTCCCTACTTTAGACTCCTTTCGTTCCTCCTTCCCTCTGGGCCTCGCAGGGCCGGTCTATTAATTCGCGACGAGTAGAAGTCCATTGTGGCTTCTTAGCGGGTCGTAGTCGCCGCCGCCGTCGCCGTCGCAAGGGGGCAGCACAATCCCGAACCGACGACGACGCGGCCTAGCGATGGCGGCTGACTTAAGCCGACGACATCTCGTAATTGGGCGCAAAATGGATTTGGCGCCCATCGCTTTGAGTGGGCGCAGATTAGACCGCCATGCCTGAATTTGTGCGACACTTACCCGCTGCGCTTATCCGGAACAAAGAACCGGCGACAGAACGGATCGAATTGATTGGTCGTAGTACACATACGCTCTCTATGTCTCTGTCTGTCTGTCTGTCTCTGTGTCTTTACCTGTCTGTCTGCCTTCAAAACATTGGTTGTCTGCTAAGAGCGGACACCAATGGGTCTCAAGCCGTCATTAACTGTCTAGATACACGACAACATATAACGTGAGAAAGCACACCACAGTTTAACTTTGCAATGCACTGAGTCGTAGTGCAATTGCATTTGTTTCCAAGCATTGCATGACTACGATACAATATAGCATAACATAATAAAATATAATAAAATATGAGAAAATATGATAAATATAATATATTATAATATAATATAACATAGCACAACAAAACACAAGACAGGATTAAAATTGCATTGTATTAGAATGTGTCTTACTACCTAGTTTTACGCTCTTGTTTAGACACCTTTAAAACATCATTCTACGACGCTATATTATTATTATTATTATTAATTAGCAACTTCTAATGCGCCAGTGTCTAATGCACAAGGCATCAACCGATGGCACACCAAAACCAAGCCACAATCAGGTCGATATCCAGGAGGTCAGTCCGCACGACAGAGAGGCAGCCTATGGTGGATAAGCAATTTGAAACAGGTAAGTTTTAAGTTGAGAACGAAATGACAGGAGCGACTGAGCAGAACGAACAGACACAGGGAGGGAATTCCAAAATTTTGGTCCAGCAACCGAAAATGCTCGTTTACCAAGAACAGTTCTAGCCCAAGGTATGACAAGAGAAAGACAATCAGATGACCTTGCAGAATAATGGTAAGTCTGGGGAATAAGGATTGATTTCAGGTATTGTGGTTGGCCATAGTTCAATGTTTTATAAACCATAAGTCCTAATTTGAAACAAATCCTTTGCTGAACAGGAAGCCAATGTAAAGATTTAAGCACAGGCGTTATATGCTCATATTTAGAAGTATTTGTTATGGCTCTAGCCAAGGAGTTCTGAACTCTTTGGAGTTTCTGCATGTTTGATTTAGTGATACCAACAAGAATGGAGTTACAATAGTCAAGACGACTGGAGACCAATGCGTTAGCTAAGGATATTCTGGAAGACATGGGGACATAATGCCTAATTCTGCGTATGTCTCGAATATACATATATGATGACTTACAAATACCATTTACATAGTTTGTGAGGGACATGGTTGAATCAAAAACAACACCCAAGTCACGAGCAGTATCAGTCATCTCATACCATTTACCGAATCGAAAATAATACTGGTGAATTACCTATCCCAAATGTCATCAACGGCGTTAGTTGTCATGAGACGACGTTAAACTCTTGCTTAGCTATATTTTGCATCAATTCAGTTTTGTTTCAAATCCGTCACTTGTACTCTGGCGGTGCCAGTCCGAAGCCTGGATAAAGGAGAAGGGCGACGTCATTGGAACTACTACTATTTTATGAATTTTGCTTTCTTGGTAACGGTGGACATCAACGGCTCTGGCAGCAAAAAGATGTCGTCAAACACTGGAAACTAATCGCCTTAACAATGAAAACTGTACAAATTTTTTTCCGAACGACGTCAGCGTCTTTTCATGTAATGAGATGGAATCCATCCAATCGCTACTCCACCTGGAGTTCGACTGTGTCTTCCGTTCTATAGACCGTTTTCGTCAAACATTTGACAAATTAACAACTAACTACAATAATTTTAGCTTTTTAAGTTCTAAATCACGAGAACGTTGGCCTAAACTCAGTTTCTGATAAAATAAATTTTTTTGGTCTAGTTAGGCCAACGAATGGAAAAAGCCTAGGCATGTAGGCTTACTGTAAATGTAACCTGAATAATGTTGCTATTTGATTTGCATTTTGTATTCAGTGTAGCATGATATAGCATAGCATCACATCAGATCATGTAAAATATCACCACATAACTTTATGCAGCACAACAAAAGACAAGAAAACACTAAATTGCTTTGCATTACATTGCAATGTAAATTGCAATGTATATTGTCCAGTTCAACTGTCTTTTAACACACCTTTAAAAACGTTTATATTCGACGCTATAAATTGGACATTGATTAATCAAACGTTGCTGGAATGAAATGCCCTAAGCCAGAAAACGGCCGAGTGAACGGCCCTGGCAGCCATAAGATGTCGTTAAACAATGGAAACAAAGTGCTAATGATTAATAATTTATAGACGTCGTTTTCATTTAATCGATAGTATAACTTCCAAAACACTGGTTTTATTAATTCTTCAATTCTTCCTGATTCTATATCCATTAATCCACACTTCCTCATTCTATTCAAGTCTCCCCATTACGCTTTTTTAACACACCTTTAAATTGGCTTTTACAGACGCTATATATTCGTCTGTTTCATTCGATGTTACTAATTTGAGTAAACTTCTACACTCGACTAACTGTATAGTTTAATGTGCAAAGTGTTTGTGAAATTGTTGATTTATGATATGACGTAAACTGCATTTGATGCCATGAGATGTCGTTAAACTGAGGATGAAAAAATTGCTAACATGTTTACCATCTAGATCATGCAGGTAAAGTAAGGTAAGATGAAGTCAGCGGCCCTGGCAGCCACAAGATGTCGTTAAACAATGGAAACTAATTCGATGGCTAGTGGAAACTAAACTTCGCCACTGCCTTCAACCGAGTGATGCCAGTTCGAAGAGTGGATAAAGCAGGAGTGCGACGCAAGTCCTCTTTGTTCGTAATCGTAAGCTCGAGATTTCTATATAGCCCAACGAAAGCTAAGTCACGGGAACCAGCTTGTTCACAGGTGCTCAGTCAAAACAAAATCGAGAGACAGGAAGGGTTTGGATCAAGGAGTTAGACGGCTATGATGGATAGTGTTTGGAATTGAACCGAAAAGTGAGATAAGGGGAAGAGGAAGAATCGGACTAGGATTTCTGGAACAAGAGTGCTTTCAGTTTTGAATGAAAGACCTGCACAGAAATTGCAAGAGGTGAAGTGTTGGCGAGTTCGTATGATGGGTCAGATAATTATTGTCCTAATTCTGATGGGAGTTATTCCAGAGGGGTGGGGTAGCTGTAGCTATGGAGAGATTTACAAATTTTAAGAGTGAAGGGACGGGTGGTGGGAGAAGTATTAGGGCGGAAGAGGATCGGGTAGAACGGAGTCGTTGGATTGTAAATAATCGACGAAGATGATTGAATTGTGTTGTTGGTAAGTGATAGAAGATGTACTCTAATAGTTCAGGGGTTCTAAGCCAGTGAAGTGTTTATAGGAACAGGAGTGATGTGATGGTGTTTGAAGGTTTTGGTGACAGCACTAGCGTCATTAAACAGAGACTACTATTACTACGGTCAAGGGAATTGCTGTAAGGTAACTCAGGTCGATGTCGCTGTCCTAGAAGGCAGAAGATGTCGTTAGACACTCGATACTTTCTACGAATATTCGGCGCTGTTTAGACACCTTTTAATTGCATTGTTACGACTGTGTATAGTCGTCATTTTTACTCAGTGCTATTGCTAACTCCGCCACTGCCTTGTTTGGGGTAGTGCCAGTCCCAAGCCTGGATAAAGGAGGAGGGCGACGCCAACGCCCTTTGATGCCATAAGCTGTCGTTAAACTGTGGAACTACTACTAGTGCTAGTGCTCAGCATTACCAGTACAATGAAAACTGTGGAAATTTTTTTCCAATCGCCACAAAATGCCATTAAATGCTACAAGATGTCGCTAAACTTTGGAAACTACTATTAGCCGCTAGTGCATAAAACATCGTGTCCAAGGTAAGGTGAACTCGACTTTAAAACGCGTTCGGCCAACGCTATAAATTCATCAACTGCGTTTAATGTCAAGTTTAAAACTCGGCCACTGCCTTTAATCGGGTGGTGCCAGTCCCAAGCTTGGATAAAAGAGGAGGGCTACGCTAATCATCTTTGTTATGACGCAGCGTCGTTAAACAGAAACTACACAATTCGTTGACTAGTTGTCAAGTTTACAATGTCCTAAGAACAATTCATGGCAACGAACTGTATACAATGTGCATCATCAAAATACAAGGTAAAGAGCCGGAGCAGGTTGACACGTTTCCATATCTTGGCTCAGTTATAACTGAGGACTCTGAACGCAGTGAAGAGATTCGGTTAAATACTGATCAAAGGACAAGATGCTTTGGCAGCAGTCAAGAAAGTATGAAACATTCATGCTACATCGATTGCAACATAAACACGATTTCTGAATCCTCTTTTATAGCTTGTGGCAGTGTAAGACTACGCAAGCTGAATTGATGGAGAGGCAATGTTCGATGCAGTTTTAAATTAAGTTTCGCGGCTGTTTTATTGAGTATACTGTCATGGCCGCGGCTAGAGGGCAACTGAGTGAGTCCTGGCGACTGTAGGGGTAGCAATGAGGCTGCTCAGATTAACCAAGGAGAAGGAGCTTCAGCAGGCCTAATTCGGGTCTGTGCCACGAAAAAGTAAAGATTGGTTGAAGTAGGAGATTGTTCAAAAAAAAACAACCTCTGATTAACGAGCGCGCGAGAAACTAATACTATTAAATATTGGGTTCTGTTTATTCACTTTAAATCGCTTCATCAAAAGCTAAATAATTCACTCGATCGCTGCGTCAAAAGACGGCACAAGTCGTGGCCTGAAAGATCGTTCTAACAGTTACTATATACAGGAGACAAAGGATAGAAGCATGTGGAACAAATTGTCCGTGGTGCAGCCAGCCCTCCGCTCGAGCACGATTAAGAACAAGATAGTATACAAGGCTAAAATTCAATTCTTAGTGTAATCAATCCTATAGGTTTAGCTCAGGCATATATGTCTGGAAGAAACTCCTGGGCATCTAGATGAGTTGATTCTAGAGGTGAATAAAACTGCTATAAAAATGAAGTTGTAATTGCGTTTAACAAATTGGTACTAAGAATAAAATTGTTAAGGCTTTGGAGAAATTTTGATGATTTTTAACAATTTGGAATTAAGAACAAGGTTGTTAAAGAGTGATTTTAGGTTGATTTCAATCAAATTCTTATTCTGAATGAATTTTTATCCTTAAAATTTTGTTTGGTTTGAGTAATATAAAGGAAGAAGTTGCTATGATTCGAGAAAGTCGCGATATTGATGACAACGTTTGTTTACTTACCTCCGCGTCAGAACATGAAAAACCAGTTGGTCTTTGATGTTTGCATTTGGCCAATTCCAAGCACCGTTTCATGCAATTTTCGTTCATCTTTTAACTGATGTGGAGTTTTACTCATGTATCGCCATTTTGGTTAAAACAATTAAGATCCAGCAATTAAAGGGAAACAATGCAATTTAAAACATGAAGCACAATGATTGGTCTTTGGCTGTTTTGTTTTATGAACTCCAATGCTGCATGTACATTTGCCGAACAGTGTATCGCTCCTGTATTTGCTATGCATGGTTCTCAAACTGGAAGCACATGTATATATATATATACATACATAGATATACATACATACAAACATACATACATACATACATACATACATACATATACACGGGTGATTTAAGCCTCTTCATAGACATGCGCGTCTATAGACATACAATCAATACTTCATTTACTTTTCGGAACAACTTGAGCAAATAGTCCTACCCGAGCGCTTCATGATTCTCTCGACGAGTTATATCTTCGGGTATTCTTATAGTACGTGTTCGATTATACTCCGATCTGTTTGAACTTGTTCCTGCTAAATTGCTCATAATCTCTAAGCAAACATTCCTTTCAGAATCTCGAAAAATTCTCCGCTCGGGCAAATAGGAATTGCGCACTCGAGTATAATTGTCGCAATATTTCAGACGCTCGCTGACGGATATAACGACTCTATGCAAAGAGCAAATGGTCGGCTAATTTGAGAGGACAATGCGGAGAAGAAAGGGTTTGTGGGGAGGGACGTAGATTGGGTGGGGTACTCTAAAGAGCAGACCTCTCTATTTGTTTAACTGGGTTCTTTTCACGTTATATATATATATATATATATATATATATATATATATATATATATATATATATATATATATATATATATATATATATATATATATATATATATATATATATATATATATAAGATACATATATGAGTGCTCAGTTTCGTTTCGCTTCAGTGAAATACTTTTATGTGTTTTCGTCTATTGCGCGTGCTCTGTCAAGCGTAAACGGTTCCGGCGAATGTCGCGGTTGGCCGCGTCCGATCCGCCCCATCGACCGACGGACATTGTTAGACACAGCAATCTTAATCACCGAGAAATATTTCTGTGTCCGGCGGGGTCGCGACTTCGTGTCTCGACCCTGGCTTCCGAACGCCAACCCTCCGGTCGGGATGCCAAGAACCTTTCAGGGTAAAGAGCGCTGACCCGACTACGGCGAGGCTGCCAATGTTCGAGGACCTCTAAGGTCACCCGGGTCCTGCGATGGAATCCGGTCCTTTCAGCCGCTCGCCGCAATAAACGTCAGTGTTCGCCCGTGGCCCATTGTCGGTCTGACGTCGATGAAGAATGGAGAATTATACAGAGGCATCAATTTTCTCATATTTGTTTTGAAATGATGCTTTACAGGTGTAGATTCCCGCTTTAATGTTGGCGACATCACGCCGCGTCGGTTCAGCGAGGTCCCGCAACCTTTCGTGGCCCCGATTGAGACCTTGGACCGGTCAGTGACAATTAGAATCGACATCAATCAGCTCCGAACATTCCTACAAATTCTGTAATTCGTTGCATAAACTTACTGACACTTTCTAATTACAACTCGCGCTTCACCATAAAAAAGAGTCCAGCCTCCAGGGTAGAGGTGAAGTATTCGTTTTGTGGCTGAGTGCTCTGTAGGGGCGTGACCTGGTAGAACGGAAATGTTTAAATTCTGGCGGGATTTGAGCCCAAGACCTCAGAGTTGAGAGGTCAAAATGCTTGTATACATGCAAGCTAACAAGCGAACATATCGGAACCGTTTCTTTGGAGAATACAACGGCTATTCTAATTAATTAATTAATTAATTTCATTTTTATTTATTTTCGTTAATAGTTTGAAACGAGCTCACATGTGTGCACCATTGTAATAGAAGCTATATTAAAAAATAGAAAATTAAACATTTTTTCAAATTAACCTCACCACTTTCCAAAATCATCTACATAAATTATTTAACGTAAAAATATACGTTTCATTTGCTGATCTAGAATTCTGTCGTGTTCGCCATTACAAAGTCCAAGAATAATTACGTCAATTCTTAATAATTCTATAAATACGCCTTTATAAATAAGCCTTTATTTCAAAACTGAAACCAGTTGATGAAACTTCAGAATCCAAAATACACTGGTAGCAGCTACTGTATCACTAAAACTCCAAAATACGAACATACATCATCGGTCATAAAATCATTGCATTGGCAGCCCATAGAAAAGCGAACAATGCTGAAGACTGGAAATTGTATACAAGACTACATTTCAGCCAGTCTCACTATATATTCACTCTGCACTGACTTCCAAAACTTGTCTCTACCCGACCAGTTCTTCCGTCTGCCTAAATGTGACTATTCCGTGGACAATTGTAGCTCTCGGCAGGCATGCCTTTTCTGTCGCTGGCCCTAGACTATGGAACTCTCTTCCGGCAAAGTATGTTTTGGCCCTCAGAACCTGGCTAAAACTCACATCGTGGACAAATTTCTTCCGTAGGCTATGTCTTCTGTCAACGGCCTCTATAGCCAAAAGATGTCGTTAAACTTTGGATCACGATGTGATAGCCTACTCCAAGGCAGTGGAACAAGGTAGCGTGGTCGACAGGGCCGAATGCTGCGGATAAGTCAATAAGAGCAAGTGCGATAACCGTTGTCCGTAGAGAAACTGATGTCGTTGTAAATAGAAAGAAGAGCTTTCTCAGTAGAGGGGGATTTGCGATAAGCTGATTGGAAAGGGGGAAGTAAAGAGTGTGAAGACAGGTGTGACTCAAGTCGCTTTTTAACGACATGTTCAGAGATAAAATTCCAGTTTGAAAATACCAATAGTTTGACACGGAGTCAGCATCGACAGATGGCGTCTTCAACAAACCATAGACAACGCATGGGAGAAACACGAAAGAAAAGAGCTTTCAGCCAAAGACTGGTTGATTATCGTAATCGTAATCATAATCTCGAGATTTCTACAGCGTCCAACGAAAGCTAAGTCGCGGGAACCAGCTTATTTACAGGCGCTCAGTCAAAACAAAATCGATAGGCAAAAGGGTTCGGTTCCAGGTCAAGATCCAGGAGTCAGGCCGTCAGACAGTCGGACGGCTACGGTGGATGATGTTTGAAATTGAAGCGAGAAGAGAGATAAGGGGAAGAGGAAGAATCAGGATAAGATTTTTGGAAAAGAAGTGTTTTCAGTCTTGAGTGAAAGACCTGCGCAGAAACTTAAAGAGTTGAAGTGTTGGTGTTGGTGAGTCCTTATGAGGGACCAGACAATTGTCGTAATTCTGGCGGGAGATTATTCCAGATGGGGGGGGGCAGCTATGGCTATGGAGTGATTTCCAAATTTTAAGGATGAGGTGACGGGAGGGTGAAGAAGTGTTACGACAGATGAGGAGCGAGTTGAACGGAGTGGTTGGATAATTGACGAAGATAAGAGGGTTGGGAGGATTGAAGTGTGTTGTAGGTGAGGGATAAGACTTTGTACTCTATTCGTTCTGGTATTTTAAGCCAGTGAAGTGATTTCAGAACAGGAGTGATGTGATGGTATTTTGGAGATTTGGTGACGGCACCACGGTGATTAATGTCAAGATGGTGGTATTGAATACACCGAAACAGCCTTTGGGCGACGTCAATGGCCTTTGATGCCATAAGATGTCGTTAAACAGTAGAACTACTACTATACTATATGTTTTCCTTTTTAAGTCTTTTTCGTTCAATCACTGAATGCTCTTTCCAGATGATTTGCTACGAAGCTATATAGTTGTCATCTTCGTTTAATCAATGTTGAACTCCGCATCTGCCTTTCCCAACCCTGGATAAAGGAGGAGGGCGACGTCAATGGCCTTTGATGCCATAAGATGTTGTTAAACATTGGAAACTACTACTTCGTTGTAGAAACTCCGATTCTGCCTTTAGTTGGGTGGTGCCAGTCAGAAGTCTGGATAAAGGAGGAGGGCGACGCTAGTCATCTTCATTATGACACAGAGTCGTTAAACAGAAACTACAATTACTACTGTCTGAGTTAATTATTGTAATTAATGTTCAACAGAAACTACTATTATTTCTACTGCCTGAGTTAATTATTGTAAGTAAAAGCAGGTCAACGTCTGTTGCCCTGTAAGCAGCAAAATGTCGTTAAACGCTCGATACTTATAACGAATATTGGGCGCTGTTTATACACCTTTTATTCGCTTTGTTATAACGCTATCTAGTCGTCATTTTCGCTGATTTGCCTATCATCCACCAGGTCTATCAAAGGTCGACGTTAACGGCCGTGGCAGCCACAAGATGTCGCTAAACAATTTATTTTATAATTCCGCCACTGCCTTGTTGGGGTAGTGCCAGTCCCAAGCCTGGATAAAGGAGGAGGGCTACGTCAACGGCCTTTGATGCCATAAGATGTCGTTAAACTAAGGAAAATACTAACCGCTATTGTTTAACCATAAGGTTAATAGTTAAGGTGAGGTCAAAGTCAACTTTAAAATGCGTTCGACCAACGTTATATATTTATTAACTGAGTTTAATGACAAGTTCAAAACTCTCCCACTGTCTTCAAAATGTAAGGTTATCGTCCATGGTACCCTCTAGATACTTAATATTACCACTAAGTTAGCTCTTGTTACGATTACGATTACAATTGCTTAGACACCTTTAAATCGTTTCTTTACGAAGCTATAAATTATTCAATTTCGCTTCCTGTTTTAATGTTGCGGTGTCGATTATTGTGGGAATCAAAGGACTTGGCAACAAGAAATTTTTAAATCCAAGATAAAAACCACTCAAATCCAGCCGAAATTCCTCAGTTTTAAGCGGTTTTCGTTCAACGCTTTACATGAATTTTAACAACTAACAAGAACAATTTCTCCTTTGAAATTCTGGATTATATGAACTAGAGATAGTTCGGAACTCACTGGCTAGAGACATACCTAATACGTCAAAATATCAGCGTATAACCCCGGCGCTTAAATCTTTGTGCTGGCTTCCTGTTCAGCAAAGAATTTGTTTTAAACTGAGGCTTATAGTTTATAAAACACAACGTTTGCCAACCAAAATACTAAAAATCAATCCTCATTACCCAGGATTATAATTTTACAACCATGTCATCTGATTGTCTTTCTCTGGTCATGCCTAGAACTAGAACTGTTCTCGGTGAACGAGCTTCCTCGGTTGCTGGACCTAGATTTTGGAACTCTCTCCCTGTGTCTGTTCGCTCTCTTCAATGGTTTGTGTCATTTCGTTCTCAACTTATGACTTACCTTTTTCAAACTGCTTATCCGCCCTAGGCTGCCTGCCTCTCTGTCTTGTGGACCGACCTTCTGCATGGATATCGATCTGATTGTGGCTTGGCTTTGGTGCGCCATCGGTTGATGCCTAGTGCATTAGAAACTGGCGCGATAGAAGTTTCTAATTACAATTTTACTATTACAGTTATGCAGCATGATCCATGGTCAGAATGGAAAAATGCCACAGAGAAAACGTAGAGAATGCATGGGAATGTATTCGGCTTATAACTTCGCTAAAATGTCACTGTCACATTTAGTTTTTGTATGTAGTAACATTTGGTTATTCACTTCGCAGATGCAACATTGTACCTAGAAAAAAATAATTGCTGTTTGCCATACACTTAATTTAAAATGAAATTGAATCAAAATCGAAGAATTTTGTACAGATGCAAAGTGTACCACTGCATGCGGATCGATCGTTCGTATGTGCTAGGCGCAATCGGCTCGCGTGAGCATGTCAAGTTCCATGGCATGTCCGTTCGATAGACAAGAGGAAAATCCAAGAAGATTCGGAAGCAGCCTCAGGAGGAAATGAATCCTGAAAGAGATGAGCTTTCGGCTGAGGTCTGAAGCCCAAAGTGAATCTTTGCCGAATCAGACGGAGAAGGCACGTCCGCCGACATCTGTCCTTATCCACTGCATATACACACATATATACACACATGCATATATACATACATATACATACATACATACATCTTTTGCCGCATGTGCATACATGTATGTATGTTACACAGTTGAGATTTAAGAGTTTTAAAGCCTAGCATTTACATTTACATTTGCAGAGAGAGACAGAGGCAGAGACATAGACAGAGACAGAGACAGACATAGACAGAGACAGACAGAGAGACAGACAGAGAGAGACAGACAAACAGACAGACAGAGAGAGACCGTCTTTATCATTTTTATTCAGCGATTTGCTCAAGGTCTCTCTAATCGAACTTCATGCGTATATAAATAGACCAAACAAACCAACCCTCGAATATATACATACATACATAAATAGTACATATGTACATATATATATATACATGCATACCTGCTGGATTTCCTGGCTGGGGTGTGTTACCTGTGGTCCGTGACCTGGGCGTCCTCCTCGATGGTGACTATCTATGGCTGATCATGTCAACTCGCTCTGTAGATCCCGTTTCTATCAGCTGCGGCAGATTCGTGTGTTACGGCGCAACCTCTCCTTCAAAGCTGCTGTTACTCTGGTCCACTCGTTCGTCCTCATACGAATCGACTACTGCAATTCTATCCTGGCGGGTCTCCCGAAGTTCAGACTTGGCCAGCTCCAGTCTGTCTTGAACTGTGCTGCTCGGGTGGTTGCAAATCTCCCAAAATGTTCTCACATTTCGGACTACATCAGGGAGACGCTACACTGGCTTCCTATTTCGGAACGGATTCGGTTCAAGGTTCTTCTACTTGTCCGTTCTGCTACGGTTGGCACTGCGCCGGCTGATATTCGGGAGCTGTGTGTTCCTGTTTCCAGTCGACCTGGTGGCCGGTTGCTGCGTTCTGCTGCTCGTGGAGATATGCTGATTCCTCGTTACCGCACGTCGTTGCGTGCTCATCGTGCCTTCTCCTGCTTTGGTCCCTCGTTCTGGAACAGTCTCCCTTTAAACATTCGTACTTTCCACTTAGTTTAACTCAACGTTCATTCTCTGTTAACTTGAAAACGCACTTGTTTAGATCGGTAGGATAACCGTGTCATCAGCGCTTTTGAGAGGTACTTGAAGAGCGCTATATAAGTGTTTGTTACATTACATTACATACATACATACATACATGCACGAATACATGCATACATAAATACATCTTTTGCCACATGTGCATACATGTATGTATGTTACACAGTTGAGATTTAAGAGTTTTAAAGCTTAGCATTTACATTTACATTTGCAGAGAGAGAGAGAGAGTGAGAGAAAGAAAGAAAGAAAGAGATAGACAGAGAGAGAGTGAGAGAGAGTGAGAAAGAGAGAGAGTGAGAGAGAGAGAGAGAGAGAGAGAGAGAGAGAGAGAGAGAGAGAGAGAGAGAGAGATTACCAATACGTAGATACATGATGGACCTTGTTTTCAAGATAGTCTAGCAGTGCATAACACTGTAGCTTCTATCGGGACATAATTATCCTAACTTTCTTAATTGTTCTTTCCTTATTCCGTCTGTTTACCTAAATCTGTGTATCAATTCAGGATTTCTGGTGCTGCTCAGCATGACACCTAAAACCTCTTGGCGTTGCACGCGCGCATGCCACTGGTTACCGACGCCTGCTCTAAGACTGTCTAACGCGATTGCCAGCGTCCCTTGGATCGAAAGCCTTTCACAGCCAATTTATAGGCCTACTAAAGGACAACGGGGATTGAAAAGAAAAAATATTTAATAAATCACCACTGCTCTCAATCCGCAAATATGATAACTTCGCACTTAAGTTCACAGTCATATCATCCACTTTGGGAAAAGCAACGAGCAGCCTTTGAACATGAAGCTATACAGTACTGAGATAGCAGACACGAAATACTGATACTCATAGTTCCCATACAGGGCCGGCGCCAGAGTATTTGGCGCCCTAAGCGAACCTGTCGCACTTACCGGCGGTAATATGAAATATTAAATTAACTAAGCTAATATAACCTTCACACAGGAATGCAGCCGAATGCTGCATCTTTAAATTAGTATCGTCGTTCATCATAATCATCTACGAATCATTATTACTTCTAAATAAAACAAAAATATGGCACTTAATAATTTTTAAATTTTCGTATAATTCATGTATTAATAAATGGTGGCAAAACGGCGGCAATGTTTACAAAAATTTCTTTATGTAGCTTTTCTGCCGCCCCCAGAAATGTGCCACCCTAGGCGGCCGCCTAGTTCGCCTAGTGGTTAAACGGGCCCTGCTCCCATAGCTATCATGTCACCACTGACCATGCATTGTCCTGTGTACTGCGGAACATCGACGGACTTTGCGGTCGACCAAGAAAGTCATTACCGCGGGTGCAGATAATCTCCAGATTTTTCACAGCAAAACACAGAAGCCCAGGACTTTCTTCTCTATACATCTGTCAAAAACTTCACAGCATCCTGTTTCCGAAGGGGAACTTTTGGGCAAGTCGGAGCATCATCGGAATTTTCACCTAAAGCCGTATAAGCTCATCACTTGCACTGCCATGCCTACACAAGCGGATGAGTTTCGTATCAAGCTGCAATTGATTTCTGCATTTCCGACGCCATCATTTGCTCTGCCTCTTCAACTCATTTTCAGGCAAAGGCCACTTCAGCCAGCGATTTACGTCCGCACCCAATATTCGTAATCATAAATCATATCGTAATCGTAAACAGCGCCCAACGAAAAGCTAAGTCGCCAGAATCAGCTTTTCACAAGCACTTAGTCAAAACAAAATCGATAGGCAAGAAGGGTTCGGTTCCAGGTCAAGATCCAAGAGGCAGGCAGGCAGGCAGGCAGGCAGGCAGGCAGGCAGGCAGGCAGGCAGGCAGGCAGGCAGGCAGGCAGGCAGGGAGGCAGGCAGGGAGGCAGGCAGGCAGGCAGGCAGGCAGGCAGGCGGCTATACGGTGGATGGTGTTTGGAATTGAATCTGCAGGATAGACAAGGAGAAGAAGAGAAATTAGATGACGAGGTTTTACAAAGTTTTACTATCAATTATCTTGTGTTCGTGAGTTTTAGTAAATAAATAAATTAGTTTAAATTAAACTGTTGCAAACATCTTATTTGCAGAAGCAACATCCAAAACTCAGCAAAATATAGACTAGCTGTCAGCAAACCTTAGATTCGCTCTCATCTGAAAACCGCAAAAGCAAACGCCAAAGTAAGGTAGCCTGCAAGTAGCCCAAAACGTTGACAAATTTCGCTTCAAATGCACAATTTTCGGCACATTTGTAAAATACGAACATATCGCAGTATTTATTTATAGGTCGTATAATGAAGAAGAACGAAAAGTTCGTTGAAGGAAGATGAGGTGGAAGAGACGGAAAAGAAGGCGGAAAGAGGACGCACGAGATGACGGATGCGAAGGACGCGAAGGAGGAGGAGGAGGAGGAGGAAAAAGGAGGAGGAGGAATGGACTAAGATCTTATGGATCTTATGGATATTGATCGGATTGCGGCTTGGTTTTGGTGCGCCATCAGTTGATGCCTTGCGCATTAGACACCGCTTCTATAGAAGTTACTAATCAATACTAATTAATAATAATATATGCATATCTCTATTTAAATGGTTCTGTCTCCTAATAAATTATAATTGTATGTGTATATGTGTATTGTGTATGTGCATGCGTATTTGTGTCTGTATATGTCTATATCTACTATATATATATATATATAAATCTATATATATGTGTGTGTGGATTCGTGCACCACATATTGGAATGGTCGGAGGCACGATCCGCCAGCCATATTCTATTTTATGATTACGTGTCAAAGGTTGAGAACTGTTGCGGCCACCGCACATGTTTATAACTGGCCCTCTGTTCACCCTTGTGCGTGTCTCTGCGTCTTCCTGGCTCCTACTCTGCGCCCCTGTGCGTGTCTCTGCGTCTTCCTGGCTCCTACTCTGCGCCCCTGTGCGTGTCTCTGCGTCTTCCTGGCTCCTACTCCGCGCCCCTGCGCGTGTCTGCAACCACGACTGAATTGTAAACGAAATCTGTGCAGCTTGCGAGAGGACAGCGTGCGCAAAAAAACACGATCCCTTCGTGATATCGGCCGATATGCGGGACTGACCGCGCACGGCGCTCGTCGGGGAAAGGACTGCTGAACGGCAACGGAAATGACGTATGAATTGAGCGATTGCGTGTCGCTAATTTGGCCCGGTGCTTGATAAAGTAATTAGAACGGGCGACTTAACTGATTAAACTACGAAGAGATGGACGTAGGCTTAATGTTCCGAGGGTCGCCCGCAGAACACGGTAGAATTGATGACCACAGAACACGCCACAAGGCGCGCATGCGTGCATTCCTTGCGTATAAGTCGATGACTCGAGTATAAGTCGATAGCGCTTGCGGATAAATGCTCGTTACCCCGAGCCGAAGGGGAAGGGCATGCATACAAGTCGGCTGATGAGATGTATCTGTTGGTCGCAATTTTCTGAAACACCCTGTACAAATTTCGCGGGTGTTGAGTTTCTTGAGGGGTTCATATAGCAAATTGGAAATTGATGGTCGCGGGATTTAGATCAGAACTGGCTCAACGTCGAAACGGTAGAAGAACTTGGCGATGGTACATATACATCAATATTGCAGGAATTTCCGTCGCGGGATAGGCAGCTTCATCTTTTCTGAAAGTATTTTAGCCACAGCTCCCTCATTATTTATCGAATCACACTGGAACCGATGCACGCTGGTAATAACAGTCTGTCCTAACTTCAGCGTCTGCGGTTCGAGTCCCGTTGCATGCTTTGTCTGAAAATGGCAATTGGCATGTGACCTTATTTGAAGTCAGTGTAACCAGAGTCTGACGCGCCTGGACTACTGTAACGCTCTCCTTGCAGGCCATCCTCAACTGCGCTGCCGGAATCGCCTAATCTAATCCAATCTAATCCAATCTAATCCAGTCCAATCTAATCTAAGGCCGTCCATATGGCTTTTGCTATAATGCACAAGGCATCAATCGTTTGTCGATTGAAGTTAAACCGTTTTCGAAATCATAATCCTTTGGAGAAACGCGGACTTAAAAGTAGTCTTTGACACATTCTCTCAATTTTTAAAGCATTTAAAAGTCTGCCTGGTTTGACTCATACACTGACCTACTTAACAGATTTTTCAAACTGAGAATTGGCTCGACGGATTTCTTAAAACTATATTTGCTAATATTTGCTTTAAATACTCCCTAAAACCACACGGTCTGAGTCCACCTGTAAATTTTACTTACGCAAACGACACCATTTAAACTCTAATTCATTCAAAAATCGCCAAAATTAATCCACGCAGCAGCACCATAGACACTGCCACAGATGCAACATAACAACGGATACGCTTCAAGGATCTCCTGCTTGACCGTTCCGCTCTGGTTGGCACTGCGCCGGCATACATCACAGAGCTGTGTGTTCTTATCTCCAGTCCGCATAGTTGCCGGATGCTGCGCTCTGCTGCCAGTGGGGATTTGCAGGTTCCACGTTACAATAGAACGGTAAACCGCAGCTCTGGCGAAATACTGAGTAACAAAGTAGAGCTAATGAATACTTTGTGGTTTTTTCAAATGTATTTTCGTTATTATTAGTACAGCGAGTTTTTGTGTTAGTTCTAGTTATAGTTTTGCCTCTTTTGTCTTAGTTTTAATTTCGTTATCTTTAGTAATTGTAATTTGAGATTTATAAGGCGCCTCTTAGAGGATTAACTCAACACAGGTGCTTCCGAAGTTCCGACCCGAAAAAGTAAAATCACTGTTGTACAGTACAGTCTTCAGGCGCCTGGGGAATACTGAGCGGGGGAGAAAAAGGAGCTTAAGTCGCAATTTAGTGCCTGGTTTTCGTAGCAGTCATAGGTTTCGTTAACGATACGTGGTCGTTTTTTAACGGAAACTTCACTAATCCCGGTTAAAATCCATGGACCAGGGAAATCAGAAACCAGTAAGCAAGATGAAGCAGTCGAGTCTTAAGTTTAGATCTGAGTGACATGCAAGAACTGACTAAACGAACAGAACTGAGCGGTGAATTCCAAAGCTTTGGACCAACAACCGAGACCTTTCCAGAGTCCAACGTTGTTCCGGTGCGAGCACAACAAAGGTCAAAGAGTTCGTTGCCAAGAAGAGGAATAAGCAGCAGAGGTTGGTCGGCTGAATCGTCGCTAACCTCCCAGAAATATTTCGAGATATATGCGAGATGCGCTGCACTGGTTTCCAGTTGAGCGCAAGATTACATTCAACATTCTCCTTATCAGACGAGCCGCTTTTCTCGGTACTGCTGCAGAATACATCACGGAGCTCTGCGTTCCTGTCTTGAGCCAATCGTGTCCAAGATCATAGCGGTCTCCAGTCTGTGGGGTCCTGCTGGTCCCGCGATTCCGAAAGAGGCAATAAGCATATGAAGCTTTCTGGAGCGTCCTTCTGGAACAGTGTCCCGTCGAAAAACAGAAATGTTGCACCGCAAAAGAGCTCAAGAAACATTTTCAGCTTAAGTTAAGCAGAAGATTTTTACATCTGTATAATAGCCTTGTTTTGACGCCTGTGAGAAGTTCTTCGAAGGCTTTAGATAACTAAACAGATAAGTAAACACTGCTATCGCATGCATAGACGCCTGCATAGTACTTGCATGCATACTTATAACGCTGCTGAGGATTGAGTCTGTAAACGTCGCTATATAAATCTTACCATTAAATCACACACTGACGCTATGTGCATTGCGCACTCAATCATATTCCGCCAAAGCCAACACTGCATACGATTACCATGCACCATATGATGCACTTTCCCCAATTCCAAATCTGTATCTCTGTAGTGGGACGCGGTGGTGTAGTGGTATGGTCTGTGCCTCGTAACCGTAGGGTCGCGGGTTTGAATTTCCCTCAGGCCACTGCGTAGGCACCTTGGACAAGTTGCTCAACTACAGTTGTCTTTGAGAAATGCAACGGGAAAACCACCTCAGTCATCTCATCCCGGGTGGCATAAAGTCAGTGGACCTGCCTTCGGGCAGAGAACTCATCATCATCATCATCTCTGAGGCAGTGGCGCCATGCAGTGCATGGGGGCTTTTGGTGACTTTTAACCCCTCACCAAGTCGCTTGGCATATGAGAGTCTCCTAAGAGGCGCTATAGAAACGTTCTGTTACGATTACAATTACTGTACTTACCCATCAGCCAAGTGTATCCGCATGCATAACTGTATCTTCAACACTGTGACAAAACATTCATATCTCACTGGCTGAAAAATGCATACATGCATACGTACATACGTACCTACACACATATATACATATGTGCATACATACAGACATACAGATAAACCTATATATATACATACAAAAATACATACATATAATCATACATACATATATGCATACACGAATGCATGGATGCATACATACATGCATGTATGCATGCATATATACATAGATACATACAAACAGATATGTACATACATACATACATGCACACGTATATATACATACATACATACGCACAAACACACATACATCCATACATATACATACAAGCATACATAGATGTATAGATATATATGATGGATGTCATTGTTTGGATCAGTGAGAGAATCATATCAGAAGTACTTTTGCGAATTGCTTAAAAGGCGCCTTATTGAGTGTTCTCATACACACGCACACACATGCACACACACACGCATGCAGACACGAGTCTCTGAATGTGACCTCGGTTGGATCTGTCCAATAGATTACGATGTTATACTGCGCTTCGCTTGCAAGACCCGTCCATTGCTTGCAAGATGTATGTCTGACTTTATGTATCAAGACCCTTCATGTAGCGCCTCTTGAATACCTCACGAAGGCGCTGGGCACGTGGCCTTTCAATTGTTCGGAACAAGTGCGTTCTGAGGTAGACGCCGAAAGTATAATGCGACCCCTGTTCGTGTATATGATAACGGCTCCACACAAGTGTTCTGATTTGATTAGATGGATCGCTGCAGCAGCAACTGCAGCCTCTTCAGCGGTGCCTTTATTTTCAAAAGAAACACGGTTCCGTGGAGGAGATTAACCGACGGAAACACACGCCTTCCAACCTCTACTTCACTCCCTCCATCTCTGTCTCTCCCTTCTTCTTTATTCGACTTATCTCACCGTATCACCTGCAGCTCACCTCACCCGAAAATCATAATATCGACCACCCACCTTTATTACAGGTTAAAATATTCTACAATCTTCACAGATACGCAACATATATATATTTATATATGATCATACTTTGCAGATGCATATATGTATGTATGTATTTATGTATGGCGTGTGCGTGTGGTAAGATAAATGTTGGAATAATCGAGTTAGACAAAGCTGCTTAAAAATGCAGAAAATGTATGTAGCCTACTTAGAAAACTGACAGGCAAACATACAAAGACCTTCCAGCCAGATACTACACCCGAATGATATATTGCGACATGTATATATATATATATGTGAATATATATATAATATGTATATGTACATATATGTGTATGTATTTCTTGCAGAGTATCTTGTTATGGTTTTGCCGAGGCAAGTCTGTAGTTAAGAGAAAGTGAACGTGTGGTCTAAATTGTGGTGGATGTGTTTTTCAGTTGAGGTGCTGAGCCAGGAGGACGAGGAGGAGGAGCAGGAGGAGGAAGAGGAGGAGGAGGAGGAGGAGGAGGACGAGGAGGAAGAGGAGGAGGAAGAGGAGTTCCACCTAAACGACGAAACCAACTGACATCGAGGCTGAACAGCTGGATCGGCTTTCGTACGCAAAACGTAATTAACTTGGATTTACGTTACCTAATTATCAAATGACATACTTAAGTATACACGTATGTATGTATGTGTCTATGTATACACGTATGTATGTATGTATGTATGTATGTATGTATGTATAGACGTATGTATACACGTATGTATGTATAGACGTATGTATGTATAGACGTATGTATGTATGTATGTATATATATCTATGTATGTCAATATATGTATGAATGTATGCATTTATTTATGTATATATGAATGTATCTATGTATGTATTTATGTGTGCATTTATGAATATGTATATGTAGATAACGCTTTACATATGTATGTATGTATGCTTGTATGTATTTGTGTATCTTTATATGCGCATATATTTGTGCGTTTATGTATGTAAGTATGTGTATATATGTATTAATGTGTGAATATGCATTCCTTTGTTTATCTTAGCATTTCTAAAATTATTATGCTCATGCATACTGTGCATAAATTTAGTATATTATATATATATATATATTATTATATATATAGTCGTTGTAAGGCTGATATCTTCTTCTTCAAGTTCTCTGCCACTGGGCAAGTTCAAATGTTCAATGGCGCCACTCCTGACGTTGTTGGGCCTCCTCCTTCAGTTTACCGTATCCCTCCACCATCATCCAGTCTAGTATCATTTGTTTAAGTCTTCCTCTTCTTTCCTTCCATTCTTCCCTCAATGATATTTCTCAGCATACGCATAATTCTATTAAAAAGTGAGAAATGCGACAAAGAAGAGTACTGGACATGCACGCCATTTCGTGCATTCATGCATTCATGCGCAGTTGATGCGCGATTGATCACGCATTCGGCCTCACTATTCCTACACTAGAATGCATTTTCCCAAATCCTTTTCACCAGATCCCTTCGCGCCACTGACTGATAAATGCTTATCATTAGGACTTGGTTGTTTCTAGTGTTTAGCGTCATCTTACGGCTGGAAGGGTCGTTGACCTCGACCTAACCTTCACTATGGAGTGATTGCTGCTCATGCAAGTGCAATGGTTTAAGGATTAGTAGTTACCATTGTTTAATGACATCTTATGGCATCAAAGGCTGCTTAAGTCGATTATATATGGATTATGTTCTCGTAAACGAAAATGATGACTATATACCTTTCGAGAAAGCGATTTAAAGGTGTCTAAACAGAGCTGAATATTTAAAAACAATTTCCTGTGTTTAACGACATCTTACGGCTGCCAAGGCCCGTTAACGGCGACTAGCGTTAACCATGCAAGCGATATTTTGGGGAGTCAGGTTAACGATTGAACAAAAACTGACGACTATATAACTTCTGAGAAAGCGATTTAAAGGTGTCTAAACAGAACTTAATATTTAATAATAATGTCTTATTTATAACGACATCCTGTGGCTCATAGGGCTGTTGATTTTGAGCTTACCTTATACAATACATCACACGACTTCAAGATATCAAGTAGTTTCAATGTTTAATGACACCTTATGGCATCAAAGTCCGTTGACGTCGCCCTCCTCCTTTATCTAGGCTTGGGACTGGCAAGATATCAATTCTGCTGAGGCAATTTATAAGTGCTTGTTTAAATGATAAAAGAGGTGTGTGATTAAAACGCGGACGCATGAGAAAATAACGCTATACAGATGGAAGAAATTATATAAAGGTGTATGAGTAAGACAAGGACCTTGGCAAATGGAACGCCATCTGCTGAGAAGCATTTACTCTAAAAAATCTACCAACATAAAACAAAGCCTGTCACTCAAATCTGTGCCAATTATTTATTAGTAATTAATAATTAAGATCATATTATAATACAGACGTTCTTATATATACATATTCATCTGGTAAATATGTATATATAGTTCACATATGTGTATACACAATCCTAAAAAGGTTTCGGTTAGCCATAGTTTAACCGAAGCCCTAACTCTAACCCTACTAAACCATCCTTGAGTTGGGTTAGATAACCTTAACCTTATAACTCCACTTCAGCAGGGATATTTTCTTTGAATAGATATGCAGTGACGTGCATAAAATATATATCTAATTATTTACGTGTATAAAGACATGCATATATATTTTTATATCTTCACACATGATGAAAAACATAGCAATTAATTTTTTCAGCAGTAGTTTGCATGTAGGCCCCTACTTTGAAAAGATTCTTTGTTTCTTTTTGTAAATATAAAAATCAGTCTGTAACGAATAAATAAATACTTAAATCCAAAGTTCCTTCTGCGCATGTCCAAAGCTACGTCACACATACACGCATGCGCATTTGCGTTCGAAATCTATTTCACTTCTTGTCAAATTGTCGTTTTTCCAGTAAAAAACAAACTAAAGAGAACAGATACTGTCAAGAGACAACCTTATGACGTCACAATAGTGTACACAAATTTATTTTTATGTAGTATCTACAGTACAAAGTTACATTCGTAACGGAAAGTGAGAAAATGTTTCTCACTGGTTCAGACAATGGAAGAGAGGTTTTACCTCACAAGATCTTGCTTCCGCTTTCTGCGCCCAAACTAAGTCTTATGAAGGAGATTGTTAAGCCCATATAGATTCCATGCTTTATCCGAGAGAGTTTTAAACAAATGTTTTGCACCATAACTCTTATTTTGACGTAAAAATTGAATAACAATTCTACCTTCTTCACTGTAAAACATTATGGATTAGAGTCGGTGAAAAAAAATTGCTTTTATAATATGACGTCATTGTAAAGAATCCTTAATCCACTACAGAAATCATTAATGGCGTGTAAGGAAAGAAACTTAGTTCAATTTAAATTTAATAAACACTTGATGAAATTATTAGAGTTTGCCTTAAGGATTACTTTTCTGGACACAGTTTATTTTATATTATATTCTAAATATTATATAAAATTATTGGAAACGTACTACTCGTACAATATGACGTCATTTTCATATGACGTCACGTACACTTGAATTCAGATATGTTACGGTCGCCTGTAAACGCTCCCCGTGCTCATATTATTTAGTGCAATTGGGCAAGGCCTAATTAGTTCCATGAAGAAATCAGTCTTTGTGGCTCATACTCGTCGGTGAGTTTATTGTTACTTTTGTGCGACGGTCCAGCTTTGAAAGAGTTGCTTAAGACGTCATGCATAATTTAAGCCGCAAAAGAACGAAATTGGCGGCTGTTAGGTGTAATATTACCTTCACAAATAGTCGCATCTATGAATAGTTGATAGTTTAGCATATTTTTTGTGATTTCTATCTGTTCTGAGATTCTGAGATGCAAGAGAATGACCAGCTATTTACGATTAAATTGTTTTTGTTAACAGAATTTTGCATGCACCAGTTACCATTGTCTGAAAAAGATGCATTATCAGCTGTTCGATATATATATATATATATATATATATATATATATATATATATATATATATATATATATATATATATATATATATATATATATATAATTGTTAGTCACAAAGACATCTCTACTGTCGGAAAGAGATACACAGAGAGACTGTATTCAGAGAGCACTACTTTTAGCAACGGATGATATAGTTATGCATTAGAATTTATATATGCGTACTGTATATGTATGCATGTATGTATGTATGTATGTGTGCATGTATGTATGTATGCACGTAAGTATGTGTGTATGTATCAAGACACCTGATAAAGCGCTGCATAGCATGCAATGCAAGACTTGGTCGGCAGCGTGGAGTTTCACTGCATACATTGCGAATATTTCTAGCACTAAATTCAACATTAAGTTGATGTATCGCAGGAAACCCAGCAACTTACTGCTAAGAAAATTGTGACATGGCCATCACTTTGAATCAGTTTAACAGTACCTTACTGCGAAACTCGCAGTAACTATAGTAAAAGTTGCTTCTCTTAAAATAACATTAGCCTGCACATTAATGTTAATTAATTTAACAGTACCTTACTGCGAAATTCACAGAAAATATAGTCGAGGATACTTGTTGTTAGAACGACAGTATCATAAGATATGGTCGAGGGTACTTGTTGTTAGAACGACAGTATCGTAAGATATGGTCGAGGGTACTTGTTGTTAGAACGACAGTATCATGGACCTTTCCGTTAATTAGATTAACAGTACCTTGCAGAGGAAGTCAGAGTACCTGACCACGATCGTCGCAGTAACCTAACTAATCAGAGGTGCGTTTTGTCTGTCTGTCTGGCTGGATGCATAGTGTACTGCAGGGCGCTCGGTCGGTCGGTCGGAGTCACTGGATGGGCATGTAGGGCCAGCTGAACGATCCCCCGCTGAGCAACATGTCCCTGATGAGGGTTTCGATCGGGGTCTTTCCGACGAGACGCACGAAGAAGAGCTGTTCGATGACATGAGCCGAGACTGTCCGAAGCGATGGCAGACGCAGCAGCAGCTTACCGAAACGCGTCGGCTGATTGGGGTACTGCGACCGATCGTACTCTTCGAGCGCACATTGCGACTTCTCCTGAATGCTCTCGATATGGGCAACGTCTGTCAAGCCACACGCATCTGTAGAACAAATACACCATTATACAATACTATGCAATACAATGATGATGATGAGTTATCTGCCCGAAGGCAGGTCTGTTGGCTTTATGCCACCCTGGGATGAGATGAGTGAGGTGGTTTCCCGTTGCCTTCCTCACAGACAACTGTGGGTGAGCAACTTGTCCAAGGTCGCTACGCGCAGTGGCTTGAGGCAGATTCGAACCCGCGATTATGATGAAGATGAAGATGATAATGATGATGATGAAGATGATGATGATGATGAAGATGATGATGCTGATGACCGGTGACTATATTATGATATCTCCATTCATTCTATGCCCGTGGAGATCTGCTTGTCCTGCGCTGTCGTACGAGGGCTCGGACAGAACGTGCTTTCTCGTGCATTGGACCGTCCTTCTGGAACGATCTTCCTCTGGAATTCGAAGTCTTCCGCCCGAAACAGCTCAAGAACATTATCGGTTGATCTTAATACACATCTTTCAGATCTCTTAGATACTGATGTCGTAGCGCCTTTGCGAACTTCTTAAAATGCGCCACATAAATGGTTCTATATATACATACATATATGTATATATAGCAGAAATGAGCAGAGAATTCTAGAAATAAGCAAAAGAACTTGGCTTAAAAGAGATCAACTTCGATAGAAGAAAGATTGTCGGACATCGCATAAGACACGTTTTGTCAACACAATTCTCCGGCAATTTCCCGCAGAAACACACGATCATACGATTCAATGCATACAGTACATGATGAAGCCTCTAATCTATTGACTTCTATAGCGCCGTTTTCATCATCTACAAGACATCAATCGATGGTCGTAGCACAGACATATCCTGCAGTCTCGATATTTCTCATACAGTCTTTGTTTACATGAATGCAGGAGATCGCAATGCGACACAGTTCTCTGAAATTTTGTATGTATAAAATATGCCCCATGCATACAATAGCTCAATAATATATATACGGTATATAATATATATACTATATATTTTGTATAATATTAGAAATACACATGTTATACGGACTGAACAGAGTATAGTTAGATATTTTATGTCAAACTATTTCTATGCACAGATCTATGCATAACTATGGGTGGAACTCCATACGGATACGAATGTAGAGGATTATTTGAATATTACTAATTGTTCCATGCAGAGCAATGCAGCCAGTAATACAGATTATATGCAGACTTTAGTCCGTCCGTCCGTCCGTCCGTCCGTCCGTCCGTCCGTCCGTCCGTCCGTCCGTCCGTCCGTCCGTCCGTCCGTCCGTCCGTCCGTCCGTCCGTCCGTCCGTCCGTCCGTCCGTCCGTCCGTATTCTATGCGTGTACTTGTAAGAGCCGTGCCATACTTTCTCTAGCCGTCTTGCTGCACCTGCTTACTTACTTACTTACTTGCCAGATTTGAATGTTGTCGACAATTATAGGCAAATTAGAGAATTTGAACGGAGAGCATCGACTGCATGATTCCTCAAATAAATAAATAAATAAACTTATTTATATATAAAATGGCTAATCAGTATGAAATATATGCATATGGCCTATTATTATATGACAGATTGTATTTAGATGTATGTATGTCATGAGAAGTTTATACACATACACAGTAGGCGTGTGTGTGTGTGTGTGTGTGCTTGTATGTGAGAGGAGAGAGAATATAGATATGAATGCATGACGGGGTTGCATGCGTCTAATGCGGGGAGGTCGTTCCTAAAACGGTGCCAACAGAAATAAAACCCCTTCCATTCGTTCGTTCTTTCTTTCTTTCGTTCGTTCTGTCGGTCGGTCAGTCGCAAGTGATTGTAGGGCGCTGGCAAGCGTAATCACCTGCTCACATCTGGCTCCAGAGATATCACCCCCTCCCGCCGCCCCACCCAACCAACCCATTGCAGACTCTGACTGACCCTTCGACTGACCCTCCGACTGACCCTCCGACTGACCCTCCGACCCTCTCTTCCTCTTTCCTCCCTCCGTTTTACTATTCACAATATGCACATATACTCTGCACGCAAACTATTCGTCCATCTTCTAAAACAAGATCTCCATCGAATGCATCTGTATCAATTTATATACATATATATAATATCAGCTTCAAATATGTATGTTTGTGTAGGCGTGCGTGTGTGCATGCGTGCGCATGTGCATGTGTGTTTGCGTGTGTATGTGTGTTTATGTGTGTGTGTAGTTATTATCCCAATTTAACTATTGATTTGGTTGCAATTGAAGGTTATTTATATATATACATGTACACGTACATATATATATATATATACGGTTGTTGGATGTTTGAAATGCCTGTAAAGGCATTTCGTTGATATACGACGCCATATACGACTCCAACGCTTTAAAGTGTCGCCTCCAGCAGTTAACCAACCAAAACATACATTCGCTATACACAGTACATGCACTCGTTGCGCGAACAGGTGCACGGCATACTTAACTGTATATACAAACATATATACATATAAATATGCACACTGGCAAGCGGTTTTAATATATATATATATATATATAATATATATATATATATATATATATATATATATATATATATATATATATATATATATAATGAGGATATGTTCTTTGTGTGTGTATGAAAATTTGTTGATTGTGAGCCGGAAGTGAGAGTGTGACAGAAACTGAACGAGCGAATAATGAGCGGTTAACGTTTCATTGTTGGCGACCAAGTGTCCGACATCTCGTTTGCATACGACGCACGGAGGGAGGGAGGCAGGTAGGCAGAGAGAGAGAGAGAGAGAGAGAGAGAGAGAGAGAGAGGAGAGGGAGGGAGGCAGAAGCAGAGAATCAGACAGAAGCAGACAGAAGGACAGAGGGAGAAAGACGCAGAGAGGGAGCCAGGGACACACAGAGAGGGAGACAGACGGAGAGATAGAGAGGGGGAGAGGCAGAGGAAAGAGGAAAGCAGAAGCTAGGAGACAGACAGAGACAGGAAGGTAGCGGTATAGAGAGGGAGTGCGAGGGGACGGAGGGGCAAAGGGCAGGGCACACTTCTTTCTCGCTCTGACCCTATATGCCCCATCGAAGCGTCGAGTGGAGGCGGGGTATTCTGTCGGCGATTTTGATGTGACGTTCCATATATATATATATATACATACATATATATACATATATATACATATATATACATATATATACATATATATACATACATATATATATATACATACATATATATATACATATATATATATGGGTGATATATTGTGCCTTTGTTTCGATCATTAAAAGCCCCGGACGGACGGATCGACGGACGGACGGACGGATGACCACATTGTCCCGCTAACGGCGTCCAAATCGAAGGCCCTGAATCTGGAAGATTCAACGACGGGTTATAAAAACTCTACCCCGTCATCTTACACTTGAATGACAAAGATGATAATCATGAAGATGATGGTCGTGATAATGATGATGTCTTTCTTGCTGCTGCTGCTGATGATGATTATAATGACGATGATGATATGACGATGAATATGATGTCGACGTTGTTGTGCGTTAAAGATGGCATTGCTGCTATCATGATTGATGAAGTGACGTCAACGACGACGTTGAAATGATGATTCCAACGATGACGACGACGAAGATGATGAGATCGCCGGGTGTTGATGATAAGTCTGTTGCTTTGGTGACGGTGACGATGACGATGACGATGACGGGGGAGCTGGAGCTGCTGACCTGAGCTGAAGATGACGATAGCCTTGAGGCAACTGTATTCGGCCGAATCGACATGTAACGCCTTCAACTTCTCCACCTGTTCCTGGAATATTCGGATGTGGTCCATGAAGGCTACCACTCGATCCGCTGCCATTGGACTGGCGTGGAGGCCAGCGGCGGCCAACAGAGGGGCGACGTGGAGTGGCATCGAGCACTGCGCGGCGTTGAGAACGAACAGCTCGCTCCACCCGAGCCGCAGCAGCGCCACCTGGTCAGTGACCTGTAGGTCAGGGAAGAAGGGGATGTTCCTGGCCCATTCGACGGCGCTGAAGAGGAGACGGGCGGCCAGTTCGCAGATGTTCTCGATGCCCATGATGTTGTTCGGCTGCATGCAATGGCCACCGTAGCGGGTGCCTGGGTAGGGCTCGGCCCGTAGTAACATCGACACGAAACCGGACAGGTAGCTGTGGTGACCGTTCAGAGGCATCCCGTTCGAAAACGACATCTGCCCCGGAAAACCCGGATGCTGGCTTGGAGGAATACGACCCCTTTGCACCGCTACAAAACAATCAAGCAATCCATCAAGCGATCGATCGATCAATCAATCAATTAATCAATAGATCGATTCATTAATTAATTAATCAATAGATCGATTCATTAATCAATTAATCAAACGATCGATACATCGATCTGTCAATCTGTCAATAAGATTAACCAATCGATCCTTCACTTAATCAATCGATCAAGCGATCGATAAATCAACCAATTAATCAATCATTCGATCGATCAACCTTCAAAGAGATAAAACAATCATTTATTCCTTCAATCGATTATTCCTTTAGTCAATCATTCGATCAACCCCATCGACCAGTCGTTCCATCAACCAATCTATCGATCGACCTGTCGATAAGATCAACCAATCAATCGATTATTACACCAGCAATCAATCAGTTCGTCAATGGAATTTTAGATCTGTTAATTTTCTATAAAATCAGTCAATTAATCATTAAATCGATTGATTAATAAAACGATCTATAAAATCAATCAAATTCATCGGTTCATCAATACAACGATACGGATTCCAAATAGCAATGAATTTCAAAGTAGAAAAAACAATAAACAACTAAGGAATAAAGTTTTTGAATAATTCTTTTAAAAAATAGCATAATCTGTTGCGCATCAACATTTAATAATATACGAAATTAATAAATTAGAATAAGTTTATTTAGAATAAATTTAGAATAACTTTGAAAAATATGAACAACAATTCGAAGGAAATCTAAGGTTATAAGAATCTTCTGTGGAAAGAAATCAGTCAAAAATAAGCAAAGAATTATATTAATAAACAATTATGTAATCGCAAAAATGCACAAAATATTTTACCCCGTTAAAAATTATGCCTTGAAAAAACAAAAATATCTTGCGGCTGGAAGAAAATTTGGAAAAAACAGACCTGGATAATAAAATAAATAAGTGCCAAATTAATAAACAATACTCTGAATAAAATACATTATGAATAAACTAAGTTAATTAATAAATTATTAATGTCTAATCTGAATTCTAAGAGTTCAGTGGGTAAATGGGATGGGGATAATTCTACGTGCACGGCCTCTTTTTCTAAAAGACACATCGAATGCGATGATATTCTAATCATCGTACATAATCCTATATGCAGCGGACATGCATGGATGAATTTCTGCATAAAGCCTGCAAGCATCCTTGAATAAATGAAGCATAAAAAAAGGCGATGAATGCAATCATGCAACACAGCAATAGATCAGCAACAGTTGCTTCAATTTAATAATATGTTAAATAGTTTTCATAAAATAGGCATAATATGCGTGTGCAATAAATAGGCCTATTAAATCTGCCCATCACAAATATCATAATCATCATCATCATCATCAGTTCCTAATGCCAATCATTTTTGGCAGCGATGTTTGCGAATCAATTATTTTCATTCCTTGCAGTCATTTCTCAAATCAGTGCTGTTCTCGTCTTAATTAATTAATTAATTAATTAATTAATTACTTCAGAGCGTTTATATAACGCCCCTTCAGTGTACTATATTTAGTCCAAGTCTTGTTCTATCTTCGTTCTTATCTGTTCAGCGCAGCCCAATTCTTTTTTCTTTGCATCGCTTTCCTTCGCATCTTCTGCGTATGCTTTGCGTGGGATTCACTCACCGGCATTCTCTCCACATCCATGAAGCAGGCGGTCTCATCAAGCGCATTCCATAGGCATACTATATTCGCATGCGTTAAATAGGCTTATTTAATACACATTCATTAAATAGATCAGCAACAGTTGATTCAATTTAATTATATTCTAAATAGTCTTAATAAAATAGGCATAATAAATATGCGTGTGCAATAAATAGGTCTATTACATCTATCTATCATCAGCAGCAGCAGCAGCATCATCATCACCATTCATTGTGGATTTATTAAATAGGCCTATTTAACGCACTTCCTATTTCATCACATTTAGCAAATAGGCCTATTTAACGCACATTCATTAAATAGGCTTATTTAAACTCGTCATATGGCACCAGTTTTAATGCATGCCATGCGTGAAACGCTGGCAACACAAAGACTATTGTCTGTGCAATTTCCAAGAGGAAAGAACAGCAAACAGAAGCTGCACAAAATAATCCTAATATTTTACATTTAATAATATTTAAAATAGAAATAGGTTATTATAGCACGAGTTGCAAATGCAGGCCTATTATCTGAGAATATAAATGCATAAAATAGGAATATTATCTGAGGATATAAGTGCATAAAATAGGAATATTATCTGAGGATATAAGTGCATAAAATAGGAATATTATCTGAGGATATAAGTGCATAAAATAGGAATATTATCTGAGGATATAAGTGCATAAAATAGGAATTTTATCTGAGGATATAAGTGCATAAAATAGGAATAATATCCATACTCTGTAAGAAAAAGTGTAGACCACTTTGTCTACATCTAATGTTGAGCGGATTTTGCAACACTAATGTGGATGTTTGTGCAACAAAGTGTGGACATTTTTGTGCAACACTAAGTGTAGCAAAAAATATGCAACACTCAATGTGGATTTTTAATGCAACACCAATGTGGACTAATATTTATTCTTTAAAGAAGGCATAAATTTGTTGCTAGAAAATGAATCTTTTAGTATGTTAATATAAGGCAAACACAAACATGTCACAAAATATGCAGTTTGTATAGTTAAACTGTTACTGCCATTCAGAGACACCCAAAGTGACCCCGAATTTGACGTAAGTACAACGTCCGATTTCAGAAATATCCTAGACGACAGTATGTGGCTCGAGATTTTTGAAGTCAGGTTGACAGTCCAAATCTATAGGTTTACGGATCAAGCACATGGAAAATACTGGTCGCTCGATGCAGTGAATTTCGTATACGCATGAATGAAATCATCGAAACCAGTGAAGCACACGATTTCGGTTGACTCAGTAAAGTCAGCAGAAGCGGACTCGAACGGAAAATGTCTCTTAAATTATAATATCTGACTGAACAAACGGTTTAAATCCCGGCTGAAATAAACATTTTTTAGCATTAGATTTTGTGGTAATCGTAAACGCTTATATGAGCCGCCAGCGAGATGCCGACCCGATAGCACCATTCACCAATTGTATAGCCAGTTTCATGACTTCATGTCCTATGCGCAACGAGCTTAATTTTTCGGACTTCTGAACAATGGTGCTCTTTCATGTGTCAGTTAATTTTTGTTTTCTATGATTTTGGTGTTTTCTGCGTTAAGTAAAGATGTTCACTTTTGGATCTTGACCTGGAACCGGAGCCTTTTTGCCTATCGATTTTGTTTTGACTGAGCGCCTGTGAATAAGCTGGTCTCCGCGGCACGGTTTTCGTTGGGCACTGTAGAAATCTCGGAATTACGATTACCATTACGATACATGATGCATATTCATTTTACAGTAGAATAATATGACGTCATGCAGACGGGCGTATCTGCCGCAATCTGTCGTTTTCGTTTTAGCCACGCGTGGTCTGGCGCGAAGTTTCGTTCTTTTGTGTTTGGTGCTCGCCGGATTGAAAGCAAAAGTATTTAACCGTAATTCTTATTCTGTTTTTCTTCAGATTTATGTTATTGTGTTTTTAAAATGTTTGTTACATATGTGACATTTGCGAGCCATCTTACCCGCTTTTCAGAGCCCGTTTGCAAAGACAATAATGTTGGCGAGCTGCGAATCCATGTGCGTTGTAGGCCGTGCAAAGTTCTTTCCGTAAACTATTCAATCTGTTTCTTCACATTGTAAGGTCTCATATAAAACCCACGGTGCATATAGTTTCCAGATCTCCAGTAGGCGTTAGAATGGAATGTGAAGGTAGTTCAGGGACTGTTGACCCAAATCATTCCAGTATGGCTGAAATTAATCCCAAACCTGATGTGTGATTTGCGTGATAAGGGTATTGTGAAATAGAGACCACTAAAACCTTTCTTTCAGTATCATGTAGCTTTGCCTCAAATACCGGCATACTTATAGTATCGGGGACCGCTCTGTTTTGGCCGTTGCTTTTCGGCGCCCGCTCGCCGAAAGCCTCGTCCCAAATTAGAGCGGTCCCCGATACTATAAGTATGCCCAAAAACCTTGTCTTTATTTTGTTTAGGCATGATATTACAATTAAAGACGTGATTTTGAAATACAAATTTTGTTACCGTTGTATTTAGACAAGACCGGCCATGTAAAGAGGAGAAGATTGCAATGGCTAGATCCATTACAGACTCATTTCCAGTTTTCCGTGATGTAAGTACTATTTAGGACTGTTTTTACCTTGCTGCTCTTTGATTTAATTTTTGTTTTCTACTTTATCCTAGAAGGTTATGGCTTACTCATCTTCATCTGTCAATTTCAAGTTTTTCAAAACACTGAAGAGGTTGCTCATTTCATTTTTTAATGTGGCAAGTGCTTGGTGAGGCATATGGGGCATAGAATACAATGGGAGATAATACTTATGGTATTGAAAGTGATTGAAGAGGAGAGGAAGTTGGGAGTGAATATGTCCAAGACTGCAAAACCTTAACTTTGGCAATACTTCCATGAACACATTACTTTTTTGCACGTTACAGAAATTTTTTCTGTACTGTTTCACAGGAGAGGTTCTGTGATCCAGTGTCGCATACAGGTCATCTTGAAGCATCCATTCGATCCAGGCGGTCAAGAAATGCCTTAATAAAAACGCTGTGGACTCATCCACATAAAGCTGGGTTAGTTGTTTTCCTTTTAAAAATAAAATTAGGGGTGCATATTACATGCACTGCCATTCAAGTAATTACTTCTTTAAAATTTAGGGATGCATATAACCTGAACTGCTGCTGGAGGACAGTGTGTAGTGCTTCATGAAGTTTCAGTAGAGTGGTGCTAAATGTCTTCTCAACTACTGACTTGTGTAGTTTTTAAAATCTCAATTGCAGTTGTATGTGTAAGGTGAGATGGTAAAAAGAAAGGGTAAGATATGGTAAAGTGAAAAGGACATTTTTATAGCAGCCTTTAACAGTAATAGTTGATGACAGACTTTTTTTAACAGGCTGGGAGTCTTGCTTTTCTTTCAGTTACATCCATCACTTGAATTTCAGCAGATGAAGGAAAGGATACTAACTTTAGCTGCTTTTCTTTCAGTTACACAGAGCATGTTTTTAAAATGCCAAAGGCCAGTTGCACTGACTAGTCAGTTGCTGCAAATGGCAATTAGGCAATTTGTGATGCTTATTTCTCAAGCAAGACTGTGCTGTTTTAGATTGGAGAGGAATTTTGGCTGTAACCTCTGCTGAAAAGTCGTTGACAGTTGAATTTCAGCAGATGAAGGAAAGGATACTAAATTTAGCCGCTTCATCGACTTTAACTCGGGACCTTCTTAACAACATTACTAAAGACTATGATGAAGGTATGTTGATGTCTCAGTTCCTTTTAAAGTTAATAAATGTTGCCATTTGCAATGTAGCATGCTTTTTAGTCTCTTTTGGTCTATCCTAAGTTAGTTGGCATGTTACTGTGTTTTAAGACATACTTGTCATTTCTGCGCTGATCCAGTTCACAATGCATTGGCCATTCTTTGGATGAGTATTCTTTCACATGCTACCTGTTTCTTGGTTGTATGCTCTGTTTTATTCATTGCAGCTGAAATTAGCATTTTATTGGTTCTTGTAAGTTACAAACTCATTGTGCCTTGATTTACATAAAAGGGGCTATTTATTTCTGGAGTTTTACCTACCACACTGCATCCAAGAGAGACTGAAGAAAATATTTAACAAAGTGAATCTTTCAATTTTTTAAAATAAATACAGATTAATACAGTATAAGATGTTACTTTATAAATAATCTGATATTTTACATTATAAATAATTGACCCTGACTGAGCACCAAATTCCATGTGTTGCTTCAATTGCTGTATATTGTGGCAAGTGTGGACCTGGTTTCTAGTTGGCCAGACTACTGATATTCACTTTTCAAAGGTATCACGATGAAAGATCTAAAAAAACTTAATTGATTTCCAAATTCCATGACAAGGGCCATGACAAATACTGCTTACCAACACAATATCCCTGCATTACAGTCACTGCACTGGCTCTGAACAACTACTTAAAATATGATTTTGTAATTTTGCTCTTGTCTCTGTAGGACGAAACAGTGGATGGTGCACTTGAGAGAATGGCCGACGAAGGGAAACCTCGGCCAGCTCTATTTCGAATACAGAATACTTGTTATGTGAAGATGGATATTGCGGCAGCTACACTGGCTGCCTGTCAGCTCCAGAATCGCTTACAAGATAGCTCTCCTCACACGCAAGACTCTCGACCAATCAACCAGCTTACCTGTCATCATCCTTACATCGCTACCTACCATCCAGGTCTCTGCGATCAGCTACACAAAACCTTCTGTCTTTCCCTGACATCCGAGACTTTCGGTCTGATTTCTCACGACGCGGATTCAGCAACTCAGCACCAGCCATTTGGAACAGCCTTCCTGTTTACATTACTCACGACAATATCTCACTAGACACATTCGTAAAGCGGCTAAAGACCTATCTGTATCGTCTTGCTTTTGTTGTCTGACATGTAACCCACCCACGCCTACGATTCCTCGCTCAGTCGATGGACATATGGCGTGTTAACAAATGCATTACTTACTTACTTACTTTGCAGTGATCTCCAATAAGCATCATACTATTTTATAGTACGGGCTCTCGGCCCATGGATCATGATGATGATGATGATATAATAGTGACATTCATTTTACTACCTCAAATGGACCAACTTCTGTTCAGTGATTGATGATTTGTTTTTAAGCTTTATGTGAACTGTGATAACCCTTAATTTGTGATTAAAAGTTGTCATTTAACCTAATAAATTGTAGTTAATGATTTGCTTATTATGTAATGATTTCAGCACATTAGTACGTCCATGTAGTAATAATTAAACACTGCTGCGTATAGGTAGATACAACAGTAAATCAATGCAGAAAACGTATAACATAACTATATGCAGCTCCACAAATGTGGCAAATTCCAATCTTTAAATTTAGCTCCTAAACCACTAAAATGTATTTGCAGCGCCACATAAATGTGGACACGACCACTACATAAATGTAGAGATGCCACAACACAAATGTAGACATTACTAGGACATAAATGTAGAGATGCCGCAACACAAATGTAGACATTATTAGTACATAAATGTAGATTCCGCACTACATAAATGTAGACATTATTAGTACATAAATGTAGATGGAGAACTACATAAATGTAGAGATAGCACTACATTAATGTAGACATTCTTGCTACATAAATGTAGCCAAAATGCAACACCGATGTAGACCTCGTTCTCTACAAAAGTGTTGCAATTTGTGTCTACACTAGTGTAGACTGCCGGCTCGTCTACAAAAAGTGTTGCATAGAGGTCCACACATTGCCGATGAGCCAGACCTCAACATTAAGTGTTGCATAGAAGTCTACACTTGTAGACCGATTCTCTACACTATTTTTAAGAGAGTACTTCGTAGGTCTGACATTTGTTATTATTTCTGCATCATTTCTGCATTTAATAAGCGCCACTATCTAATGACTAAGCATCAATCGATGGCGTTGAGCAATTGTGAGTGAAGGACTTGCTCAAGGTCCCTACAAAGTACTCATCTCGAGGAGGAGGTTCGAACACCTACTCTCGCGTTACAAGCCGAGCGCTCTAACCAATCGGGTATACCGTGCTCCACCGCGCATGATGATTATGATGATGACGATGACAAACGACGACGACGACGACGATGATGATGATGATGATGACGATGAGTTCTCTGGCCGAAGGCAGGTCCATTGGCTTTATGCCACCCGGGAATGAGATGAGTGAGGTGGTTTCCCGTTTCCTTGCTCACAGACAATTGTGCCTGAGCAACTCGTTCGTGCATACCATAGTTAGTTTGGAGAGTGATTAGAATCGGTACAATGCCTGAAGAAAGATATGCACATCACAGCTAATTAATTAGGCCGACATATGAAATTCGTAAAATATTATCCATTTGGCATAATATTTGATAGCAGGCTTAAAATAGACCTAATTTATGCCCCTCATTTGAAACAGAAAACCTATTTCTGAAAACCAACTTAATAAGATTGAAATTTATATAACCATACATTATAAACCTGTGCTATGCATGAAATACGTCCCTTACACGATATTTACTGCAGAAAATATAGACCTAATATTTTAATGACAGATTAAAATAGGCTTAATATTAGATAGTTAATTCATGACCTATAGGCCTAATATTTTTAGAATAATGGTTTAAAATAAGCCTAACACCTATACGATAGGCGCATTAATCTTCGGATTCTTTAACATCGGTGCATAAACGAAGGCCTCATTTCTTAAAATTGTGCAAAAATTTAATATGAAATAGGCCGACTTTTCCTACCATAATTTAGCAGAACAATATAAAATTTGAACAACAATTAAAAAAGATAAAAACAATGATCGTTAAACAGAATGGAACGACACAGCATTATTATCGTATGCTCATTAATTGCATGAAATGCTTTACTTACAGGAAATAATTAATAAAAATAAACACCAATAAAATTAATAAAATAAGCCTATTATTTGCACATACTATGTGCATTTAAGTAGACCTAATATGTGTTGCCTTTATGTTCCTAACGTCACAGGCATTTTTATATGTGATAGGAAACACAGTACATGCCGTCTGAAAAGGAAATATTGAAATGCACATTATTTGCAAATGTGCAAATAGCCATAACGTTAGCAAGACTTCGGCACATTGAAAATGGACGTAGTTTCGTACATTGAAATCCATAACCTTATTTACTGTAATACTATGTTATATAGATAATGAAACAGACCTATCATATTACATTGACATATATACCACCAAGAACCATATTACAACAGAGGTTTGCAAATTTGCATTAATTGAGCGATTACTTGACCTGACTTGACCTGACCTTATCTTACATTTCTTTACCCTACTTTACCCCATCTTGCAAAATACGAAACTCTCGAAGGAATCTCGGTCTGGGAAAATAATTAATAGAAATTTTAACATTTTTATTTTCCATTTCTTTTTTAATTACTTGCTCAATTGCTTTCAACAGAAAATCGCATCTTGCATATATTATTATTTTTTATTATATTTTATTATTATTAATATTAATAATAATATTATTATTATTATCATCATCATCTGTAGTAGTAGTAGTGGTAGTAGTTGTTATTGTTGTTGTTGCTGTAGTAGTAGTAGTATAGTAGTAGTAGTAGTAGGTGTAATAACAGTAGGAGTAGTAGTTGCTGTTGTTGCTGTTGTATAACCTATGTAGGTATTATACATCAATTTTAATAGTAATTTCAGTTGTAATCAGAAAATGTGTAAAGCGCCGGTTAAAGATTTGAAACTATAATCAGAGTCGCTTTCATATATAGCGCTCGGCTTGTAGCCTACACGGTACGGGTTCGACCCTCCTCCCCTCAGACGGTCATTGTGTAGGGACCTCGAGCAAGTCCTACACTCACAACTGCTCAGTGCCATAGATTGATGCTCAGTCACTAGATAATGGCGCTTAATAAATAAATAAATAAATAAATAATATTAATAATAGTAATAATAGTCCGCGTGTTACCTAAATGCTTCATTGCAAACTGCACACAGGTTTCATGATGCATCGAGAGCCATGTATGAGCCATCATCAGTCGCCAGTTCTGTCTTACTTACTTCCTGATCCCCACGTTACCATATATGCCCAACCGCAAATATATATAGTATGGCAAACATATTAACACTCTACGGTTTGAATTTAGTGTACAAGAATAAATATACTTACTTAACTTCTTACTTACTTAAATACATACCCTCACCTCATTCACTTTGCGCTGACATTAAATGCATACCCAAAAACTGACAGTATGGCAAATATATTAACTCAATATATAAGTGCGTGCGTCCATTCCAAAGATCTATTCACGTGCACATCTACGGACATCTGTTAGTCTGAAGGACATGGAATGCAAAGTGGGCTTACAATTAGAAGCAAGAAAAACATATTAACCCCAACTAGTATATGCGCGTAAGTATGTTAGCTTTTAGGGTATAGTATACTCGCATGCATTTAAATACTATCGAAAAAGAAACAGAAAAAGCAGCATGGTTAGAGGTAGGCAAACAGTGGTGTCGCAAGCAGTATGGCAAACAGTAATCGCGGGGCGAAGTATACTAGCATGCACATGTACATATCGCCTGCTTAAGATAGTATACTTAAAATTAGGTCAGTAGTATTTGAATGATATTGTTCCTAGCAAGCAGTATGCATACATATAAACTCAACTAGTATACACTCGCGTAAATGCACACAAGGCATGCATACTCGCATGCACAAGTACATTTTATTAACGGCAAAATGTTCAGTATACTCAAAAGTGGGTTAACAGTATATAAATGCAAACGAATTAACGTAAATTAAAGTATGCGCGTGTAAGTATACGTCATGTACTCACATAAGTACATACCTTCTCGCCTCATCCCGACCTTGAGACATTTCTTGAAGCGACAGTACTGACATTGGTTGCGATGATGCTGGTCGATCGGACAGTTCCGGCTTCCACGGCAGGTGTACGTGAGGTTCCTTCGAACGGACCTCTTGAAGAAGCTCTTGCATCCCTCGCACGTGAACTGTCCGTAGTGCTTTCCGGAGCTCTTGTCCCCGCAGACGACGCATTCGACATTGCCCTGCTTACCATCCGCGCCCCCCTGAACTCCCCCGGCGGACCCCGCGGTCGTCTGATGATTATTGTTGTTGCTGCTGACCACTGAGTCGCCACCCGAGTGACCGGTGAGGGTCAGTTGGCGCGAGGGAAGCAGGGGTCCTGACCCAGACGCGTCCTTGAGTTCAGTGTTGCCTCCGAGGTTCCATGCGCTGTGCATGACGCCGGCAGAGGCAGCGCACTGCGACCCCATCACCTGCATCGCCATCTCGTCACTGAACCCAACGAATGCAAAACACGCGACCGAATAGAGTTAACGAATCCTGGCCACAGACCCTGTGTTAGTGAATCCTCTACAAGATCCTCAGCAACATTCACAAAGACGATGAGGACGAGGATGAGGAAGAGGAGGAGGAGGAGGAGGCCAAAAGTCAGAGGCCAAAGCGATCAGCCGTTGAAACCAATCGCCTTTCCTCCTCGCCTATACTCCGAGTCAAATCGATATCGCTGCCGAGCGAGACAGAGAGAGCGAGCCTAAGATGAATGCCGTGAGGTCAGAAGCGAAGCCTCTTACATCACCCCGAACGATAGCTGCTGAGTCTGGCGTGCGATGGGTCGGTCGGTCGGCCGCTCACCCGTTCCCAACCGCAACCGACTCCTCCGAACAACGCTACTCACTCAGTTCCTCTCTCCGTCGCTCGCTCGCTCACCGCACGAATTGCGCGCCTCGTCTGTGGTGCGCGCGGTAGGCCACAGATTACAGCTCTCCCCTGGACCCAACCGACCGCCGAGGCTGCGCTCTACGCGGTACTATTGAACCCTGACCCCGCCCGCTGGTTGCCATGACTATGCATTCCGTATTAGGCCGGGCCGGGCCGCCAGGCCATCGGTCGAGGTGACGAGGGCGTGACCGACAGGGCAGCAGGGCGCAACGCGATTGGTCGCGGCTGGCATAGCTTATGCAAATAAAAACGTCCGTCTGGCTTGACGAGTAAATGTCAGAGGTTATCCAATGGATAGGGCGCGTGCGCCACCAGCAACCGAGACCGACCGCCGGCCATTGAGCCCGCAGGGAGGCCGTAACTAGATACGCGGAGGTCTGGCCGGCGCGGCGGCCACACAGCAGCGCCGCCTATCCTTATCCATCTAGCGGCCGGAGGATGAAACGAGACGGCAGGAAGAGAGGGAGGAAGAACGAGTGATATTGGAAACAGTTTCTGTGGTGCTAGGCGCCGACGCTGAGTTCCGACTCATTCGCTAGGTGGCGACAGTGCGTCAGAATATTATGCGACTCCTGGCTACAATGTCAAAACAAAGAGCAGTCTTATCTATGCATTCCAAGTGGCGCTCGTCCTGTGGTGGCGGTGGTGGGGGGTAGCGGTGGTGGGGTGGGGGTGGCGGGGGTGGCGGGGGTGGAGGGCAACGGCTTAAAAATACAAAACAACTGAAAACACCGACAGTTATCACAAGTTATGGATGGATGGGTGAATGGATGAATTGATGAATAGATAGATAGATAAATGGATGGATGGCTGGATGGATCGGTGGATGGATTGGTGGGTTGGTGGGTGGATGAAAGGAAGAATGGATGGATGAATGGACGGACGGATGGATGGATGGATCAATAGATGGATCGATGGATCGATGACCCATTTACTCTGAGCACTAATCACCATCTATAGCCTGTTGGCGTCAACATTGAAAAGAGGAGAAGCAGAGAAGACCTGATTGAAGCTTATGAAATCATTATTTGGTGACAGCGCAGGTGAATCGGTTTCTGGAATTAACACGAAACACAAGTCGACTTGAGTGAGGCCTCAGATATCATGAAAATCACATCAGAAACCGCAAATGACATAAGGGCAGAATTCTTCAGTGCAGGAGTTGTAGGCTTGTGAAATGGTATCTCAGAATACACTGTCACAGCCTTTAAAAAGAAGCTAGGAATGATTGGCTATTAGCCATACCCTGTTAATTTTCAGTGGTCCTAAGACAGATAAAATGTCTTCTGAACGACTTAAAACTCTGGTTATGTTACGCTATGCTACTATAGCTGTTATATTCTGGGCATTTTATTGCAGCCTTAGTTTCGTGCTCTTTGATGAAAGCGATATGCGTAACTGTAACTTTTCAAATTTTGTACAACTCTGACCCAGTTTTGTAATCAAATTTCATTCTAAGAAGAAAGTTACATACATACTGACACAGTGATCTAATCGGTTGCATGATGCATGGTCTGAAATCGAAAGATTTCGGGTTCGAACTCCGTGTAACGATCCTGGACAAGTTGTCCACACTAACTCGTTCCTGCCAATCCTATAGGCAGAAGAATTTGATGCTGCGAAGTAGACGCCAAGTCCTGCGATACACTCACTGGCCACGTGTCCATATCTTGGCATGTATGCATGTATGTATGTATGCACATATGTATGTATGTGTGTATGTATGTATGTATGTATGTGTGTATGTATGTATGTATATTATGTATGTATGTATGTATGTTTGTACATATGTATGTATGTATGTACATATGCATGTATGTATGTACGTATGTGTATATGTATATGTTTATGTATGTATGCATGTATGTATACATGTATGTATGTATGTTATGTATGTACAGTGTGTATGTACAGTATGTATGTATGTATGTAGGTGATGTCAATCGTTTTCGGATGCATCAAACAGCAAAGGAGCGCGCGAAGAAATGAATTGTTACTCTGAATTCCATTTCCAATTCCAAACACCATCCACATTAGCCATCTGACTGCCTTCCTGCCTGACCTGGAACCGAACCCTTTCTGCCTGTCAATTTTTGTTTTGACTGAGCGCCAGTGAATAAGCAGATTCCGGCGACTTAGCTTTCATTTGGCGCTGTAGAAATATCGGGTTTACGATTACGAAAACGATTACTAATTGTTAGCCTGAATCGCTTTAGTCTAAGGAGATATGACAATCTGCCTCATCTTATCTCCTTCCATCCAACTCATCTCCGGCGCAGATGACAGCCTCACACCTCAGGCTCTTCATCGGGTCCTAGCACAAGGCGTCCTTTGCTCTTCTTATTGCTTTCTGTCTGTCTGTCTGTCTGTCTGTATGTATGTCTGCCTGTCTGTCTGTCTGACTGTGTATGTCTGTCTGCACGTCTGTCTATCTCTTTGCATCCTTGTCTTTGTATGCCTTCCGCTATCGTCCTGTCTGTCTGTCGCCCACTCTTTGTATCTG
>OZ029926.1:3009227-3439499 GCA_964023275.1 Norana najaformis
TGAACCAATTCAGAACTGGTCAGGGCCGCTGTGCGGCGAATCAGGTTCGATGGAGGCAGGCTACCCCCCTTTCTGCAGCTGTGGAGAAATCCAAACTATGTCCCACATTGTTGATGTCTGTACAATAACCAGTTTCCCGGGCGGTCTATCCGCACTCCACGTTGCTGATGAGGCTGCTGCATGCTGGCTTAGCGCGAACTGCATACGCTAAATAAATAAAATAATGGAAGAATCTCAATATCAGAAATTTCGATTTCCACGGCCAAAATGATGATAATTTATTGCTTTATCTGTTAAGCCCTAGTGACATAAAACATTTTAAATACAATTACTTCAGTGAGGCGGTGGCCGATTGGTTTCAACGTAGTATTTGGGTCATAAATAAAAAGCAAATGCCCTTCACATAAAGGATCTTGTTACGCATTTTAAATTTTATTCACTGAAAGATGTCAGTGGAAGTATTTAGGAATCCATCTTTTAGTTTGTGCTCGCGTGTTTAGTTCAATTATATTCGCTAGATGACAAGCAGATTCTTCGAAATCCAGCTTCTAGTTTGTTTTCAGGAATGATTTAGTCCCGCAATTTTGTACCAAATTATGAGACGGTGTATTGGTTTGAGCATTAGAGGGATGGCCAGTTTTATCACGATGACGATGCGTGTGTATGTTTAGGCTAATTTTAATAGCTAGCATTTGTCCCACTTTATGGTTTATCATGGGCCATTAGTTTGGACGCTCCTTCTCCTCACTTCACACCTGCTAAATGCGGTCACGGTTCACTACCTCACATAAGGTCAAGACCCGTCTACGATATGCACATCGTTTGAAAACAGAGAATTGTGTCTTGTGGCAGGGCAGTCGATTAAACCGATCCTTCTTGTCCTTACGAGCGCTCCTTTTTTCTCCCTCCACACCTGTTAAACACGGTCACGGTTCGCTGACTATACACAAGTTCAAGACCCGTCTGCAATATGCATATCGCTTGAAAACAGACTTGTGGCATGCTGGCCGATTTGTTTGAACGCTCCTTCTCATTCCACACCTGCTCAGTCACGGTTGGCTGACCACACACAATACCCGGCTACAATATGCAAATCGTCTGACTGACTTGTGGCACTGTGGTCGATTGGTTTGAGCGCTTCTTCTTTTCCCTCCACACCTGTTTCACTCCACACCTGTTAAACACGGTCACGGTTCGTTGACGACAAGTTGAACACCGCCTACAGTTTGCAAATTGTTTGAAAACAGATGGCCGATTGGATTGAACGCTCCTTTTCGCTCCATACCTGTTAAACACCCTCACAGATCGCTGACTACTTTCAGGTTCAATATGCAAATCGTTTGAAAACGGAAATTGTGGCATGCTGGCCGACTGCTTTGAGTTCCCTGTCGTTTCACTTCACACCTGTTAAACACGGTCACGGTTCGCTGACCACACACCTGTGCATGACCCTCTACAATATGCAAATCGTTTGGAAACAGACTTGTGGCACGCTGGCCGATTCTTTTTAGCGCATCCACACCTGTTCAACACGGTCACGGTTCGCTGACCACATTCAATTTGAAGACCCGTCTACAATATGAAAATCGTTTGAAAAGATACAATTGTAATGGTATGGTCGATGCCTCGTAACCGGAGGGTTGCAGGTTCGAATCAGCCACAAGCCATTGTGTAGCGACCTTGGACAAGTTGCTCACCCACAGTTGTCTACGAGGAAGGCAACGGGATACCACCTCACTCATCTCCTCCCGGCTGGCATAAAGCCAGTGTACCTGCCTTCGGGCTGAGAACTCATCATCATCATCATCATCATCATCATCATCATCATCTAGTATCACAGTGGTGAGATAAAGAACGGGAAGAGGAGGAATTAGGATATGATTTGTGGAAGAGGAGTGCTTTAAGTTTTGAGTGAAAGAGGTGAAGTGTTGGTGAGTTCGCATAATGGATCAGATAATAGGTGCAACTCACACATCAAGATCATCTTTTGCTGGAAGCAGAAGAGGCGAGTTTTTATTGTAAAGATGTAGGGACCTTGAGCAAGTCCTTCACTCACAATTGCTTACGATTGATTTTACTCATTAGATGGTGCTGCTCAATAAATGCCGAAATAATTTTTAAAACCTCAACTGAATCCTTACCATTATACCAACTCCAGGGGATGGTGGTTGACTAGCCCAGGTGGCTTGGTGTACCATGGACATTCACCCATTCAAGTGCTAACCATGCTCGACATTGCTTAAGTTCACTGTGCTTGCCAGGGCTGTATCCTCAGAACTAAGAATCTATCCTTAATCATGTAAAACGAGTGTTATTATGCCCAGGCTGCTTAATTCGCCTGGGATTACAATTTCTTGAGATGTTTGGTGTTTTTTATAGATTCAGCTTCAGCAGCGCGAGCATCACATGCAACATCTCAGCATGAAAAGCATCAGTAGAAACGGTGTCAAAACGAGGAAACGTTGAATGAGGAGCTGACAGCAAGAGAGGAAGAACTGGAAGATGCTAGTGAGTCTTAGCGGTCCATTATCTGCCACCCAATCTATTGACTTCTCTGCTGCTCCATTCCGTCGCCTAACAGCACCTAGATAAGATATCTAGACGTGATAGTACAATGGTTAGGATGCTTGTGATGATAATGATGATGATGATCCTGATGCTGCTGCTGATGATGATTTTGACGATGTTGATGATGATGACGATGTTGATGATACTGATGTTGATGAGGATGATGATGAAGTTGTTGCTGTTGATGACGATGATGTTGATGATGATGATGATGATGTTGATGATTATGTTGTTGTTGTTGATGATGTTGATGATGATGTTGATGTTGATGTTTATGCCGATGATGATGATGTTGATGATAATGTTGTTGTTGATGTTGATGATGATGTTGATGTTAATGTTGTTGTTGATGATGTTGATGATGATGATGTTGATGATGATGTTGATGTTAATGTTGTTGATGATGTTGATGATGATGTTGATGTTAATGTTGTTGATGTCGATGATGATGATGTTGATGATAATGTTGTTGTTGATGTTGATGATGATGTTGATGTTAATGTTGTTGTTGATGTTGATGATGTTGATGATGATGTTGATGTTAATGTTGTTCATGTTGATGATGATGTTGATGTTAATGTTGTTGTTGATGATGTTGATGATGATGTTGATGTTGATGTTTATGCCGATGATGATGATGTTGATGATGATGTTGATGTTAATGTTGCTGTTGATGATGATGATGATGTTGATGTTGATGTTAATGTTGTTGTTGATGTTGATGATGTTGATGATGATGTTGATGTTAATGTTGTTGTCGATGATGATGATGTTGATGATAATGTTGTTGTTGATGTCGATGATGATGATGTTGATGATAATGTTGTTGTTGATGTTGATGATGATGTTGATGTTAATGTTGTTGTTGATGTTGATGATGTTGATGATGATGTTGATGTTAATGTTGTTGATGTCGATGATGTTGATGATGCTGATGTTGATGTTAATGTTGATGATGATGTTGTTGTTGATGTTGATGATGATGATGATGGTATTGATGTTGATGGTGTTGATGTTGATGCCGTTGATGATACTGATGTTGATGAGGATGATGATGATGTTGTTGTTGTTGACGACGATGATGTCGATGATGATGATGATGTTGATGATTATGTTGTTGTTGTTGATGTTGATGATGTTGATGATGATGTTGATGTTAATGTTGTTGTTGATGTTGATGATGTTGATGATGATGATGTTGATGTTAATGTTGTTGATGATGTTGATGATGTTAATGATGATGTTGATGTTAATGTTGTTGATGTCGATGATGATGATGTTAATGTTGATGATGATGATGATGTTGATGATGATGTTGATGTTAATGTTGTTGTTGATGTTGATGATGTTGATGATGATGATGTTGATGATGTTGATGATGATGTTGATGTTGATGGTGTTGATGTTGGTGCCGATGATGTTGATGTTGTTGTTGTTGATGATGATGTTGATGATGATGATGATGATTTAGGAGTTTTCTTTAGATTAGATTAGATCTCAACGTATTTTTGTGCCGTATTTTGTAGATATGACAGGCATTTGCGAACTGATGTTCATGGTCTCCGCGATGGACGAGAAATCTTCTGTGGCCTCAAGCAAAATACGAAACGCCGACTAAAGTGGAAATGGTTGATGGGTCCAGAGGCAGAGAAAAAGCAGCATCTCAGTTACAGTCAGCACATCACTCCAGCGCAGATTCCTCTCTCTGATTTAACAGTTTGAAATGCAGCGGTCCACGAAGGACGTCCACCCAGAGGGGCGGAAGGGTCACCCAACGCAGACAATTGGGTGGGGTTATGTAGTGCAGTGATCCAGATTTAAATCTGATGGAAACAGCTCTTTCCTTACAGCCTTAAACAAAAAATTCCATAGGTTTTTAGAGGACGCCGCCGATTCAATGCTATAGTAATAACGGTTTGCAATGGCTGGTGTCATGGATGTTTCAGCGTTTCAGGATAAGACTAGGATAGAAACTGGCTTGTGTTACCACAAGTCGTAGGACTACAGATATGTAAATATTTAGATAAAATCTTGTGTGGTATTCATTTTTTGTATGTTTGTAACGTTATTGTATGTGATTTAGACTTCAATATCTTTCGTTAGGACTCGGGTTGTATGGACTACGTTGTTTATATTGTTGTAAGACTTTCTTGTGCCTAGAGACCGGGGGACAAGCGATTTTTTCAGAGCAGGTAGCCACAGAATAGACCAGAGTCTTTTTATGTACAGTGCTTTGCTGGGTAGAGTAATGTAACGAGTATTGATCTGTAAGCTGATTTAATAGCTCGATTTGCTGCTTAACGGACTGGTAGAACGTGTATGGTCATTAGAAACACCTCATTTGGGTGTAATTTATTTGATCAAGTGAAAAATAACTGATTTTAAACCAAAATGAGTTTTCTTTGGTGTTACGTTTTTGACGAGCCACGCCCATTTGCCAAAAACGCGTTTTTGCCGAGCCACGCCCTGCCACGCCCTGCCCCACCCTGCCACGCCCTTTTGCCGAAAACGCGTTTTTGCCGAACCACGCCCTGCCACGCCCTTTTGCCGAACCACGCCCTTTTGCCAAAAACGCGTTTTTGCCGAGCCACTCCCTGCCCCACCCTGCCACGCCCTTTTACCGAACCACGCCCTTTTGCCGAAAACACGTTTTTGTCGAGCCACGCCCTGCCCCACCCTGCCACGCCCTTTTGCCAAAAAAGCGTTTTTGGACAGCCACGCCCTGCTTGAACCTATAACTATTCTGCCCTTATCTCACTCTATCCTACGTACGCTATCCTACCCTTCCCTGCCCCACAGATCTTACATTAAACTTGGATGGAAATAATAAAGAGAAACACGTAATTTTCTGCTTTTATTTTGTGTAAAAATGTTGATTGAATGAATACCAACGATATAGCCATGCACAGGGTGGCTACAGAGTTTTTACAACAGTTCAAAATTTCATAAATTTACAGCATTATTAATATCATTTTGTCGTATTAAAATTATTCCGTTCATAAATTCTAAATTTACAGCAGCGTTATAATTTTGTTATTATATTAAAATAACATTTCAAAATATGAATTTTGCAGTAGAAGCCTTTCTATTCGTTTTCAACCTTCAAGTAATGGATTGTGTATTATTAGGCAGGTAGCAGGGAGCGAGGAAGGAGTCTGGCAGGAAGGTAGAGTGCTAGGGAGGTAGACAGGCTGGGAGGAGGGAGAGCAGGAAGACAGACAGCGAAAGGGAAACGCAGCTAACAAAGTAAAGTATTTCTCTAGACATTACAGGGTTAGTGAATGTCTGAAACATTGGCAAATTATACCGATTTTTAGTGTTATTGCATTAAGCGTTGCATTAACAATTTGCGGGTAATACTAGTGGTGGTATGGACATATCAATATCTTAAAACTGGTAATCATATATATTGGCTGTATTTTTATCAAACACTTCCTAAATCCACAGTAATGCCAATGGTATTAGAGACATTTTAACAGCATCACATCGCATCAGTGGTAAAGTAAGTAGTAAGTATGGTGTTACGGTTTCACTGTTCACCACATTTACTAAGCTAAAAGTTCACGGTAGTCCAGTGTCTTGTTAAGACGATACAATTAAAGCTTTAAAGAGATATTTTTATCTGGTCATCCCAAAACCGACTATAAGTCCCAAAGATTGTGCCAAGAAAAACTTCTGATTCAGTACGCAGCTTCCATCAATTTCGATTAAAAGTCCGAAGGGTGAGAGAGGCTACAGGTTCTTCGGAATCTTTGGCTTAATCGCTGTCTCTGTAAAATCCATCGTTTTCATATGGGTGCTGAAAGCTGTTGGTGGAACAGCGGTGGCCCCAGACGTTGATGGAGTAGCAGTGGCTTTCTCCTCGCCCTCGTGTCTCAAGTCCTGCCCTGAACAAAAGGATTTCGGCGAAGTGAACGGCTCTGAGCTGAGCTCCGCGAGACATGACCAGAATCTTTGCCGAGTGCTGGAGAAGCAGTTTTGATCTTCTGCATCAGAATTTGTTCACCATTTTCTCGATCAACAGGTTATCCGAATTGCCGTACTCCAAGTGAAACTGAAGCTCTTCCTAAAAACATGAAACAAATGATTATTTACTTAATTTCTCATAATTATATAAATAATTAACTAAATTTGGTATAATTAATTAGTTTGTCGATTCTGTCAAGTCACCAGAAACGCAGGACAATGCCCACGGCCCATAAGAAATGCCTAACCACTGCTGCTGATTGGGCCAAGCATCTCAAAGACCATTTATATTGCGGCACAATATATATTTATATAGAGCCTATAAACCCACAAGCATCAGTTCTGAAGCACCTTGAAGCGGCGCTATAAATGTTTGTGATTACAATTACAAATTAAAACCAAACGGACTATAAGAGCGAAATCAATTTCAACAGCATATACTCACTGTGGTCTCAAAACAAAAACTGTGGCTGGAGAATTTGCATGTATACATATGTTTGTATGTTTGTCTAGACAAGACAAACTGTATCAGAGTATTTTTGTATGTAACGCCTTTTTGAAAATATCAAAAGTCACTTCATACTCAAGTGCTTTTCAGAAAACTAATTAATTATTTATTATTAATTTTAAACCGATGGTAGGAATTGGCTGATTTATTAATCAACGATTGATTCATCACAGGCTTTAACTACCTTTCATATTTGAAATGTCTTTTTCAAATATCCAAAATATTCTATCTTTCCAGAATACCAAGAATATCTTCATATCATATTTAGAGCTTCTTTTCACGATATCTTTCCAGAATATGAAGAATATCTTCATGCTCTATTTAGATCATAAATTTACAATAGTTCAGGCTGATCTGACTTACTGCTCTCTCATTCCAATGCTCAGGCGACCATACGGACTGCGACTCTTGCCTGTAGAGGAGACGTCAGATAGCGTTTCCAGTTACTGACTATTGCAAGGCGTCCATCTTCTCTTGACCAGTTCCGGCAAGATCCAATTCCTTTATATCTGTTCCAAGGAATAAAAAAATGCTTTGAGAAAGTAGAATAACTGAAAATCATCAACGTCAGTTCCTGAAGTAGGCTTAAGCCATATTGCGCCGATCGGGTCGAATGAAATATTTGACAATTTCACCTGCTTTCTTAGTCTTGTAAAAAAACATACAGACTGGGAAATAAAATAAAAAAGCTGGGAAGCAAGTAAAAATGGAAAGACACTGAATTAATTCCTTTCATTTATTTTACTTGACTTTACCTTATTTCATAAGAGATTCATTCAATAGGTTGAAATGACTTCAAAAGGTTGTTGAACTATTCATTTAATTGGTTGATTAATTAGTTGTAACAACCTGGACGATTAGCAAATAATCTGAGTTTTGCTGAATGGCTTTCCTCCAGTTCTTCATCTACCTGGAATCGGTATTTTCTCCTGCTGTTCATGGAGAGAACACCCACGCATTTTGTATCAAAGGTGCCACTGGGCCTGGATTTGGAGTACTTCTCAGTAGATATCTCTAAGAGGTGCTATATAAATTGATTGACTGAATGAAAAACAAGATGAAAAACCATTTTGAAAATGCGTCCAACTATTTTCGGATGCAGTTCAACCAGCGATTATTCTGAAGGAGCACTTTAGAGTTACTCCGTAGAAAAAGGAAGAGCAGTTGCTAAGAAACTGGTTGATGCAATTTATCTCGTTTTTTTCTAATTATGCAATTGTTTCAGGCAACTATTTCATTTATTTGTGTCTGGATGAATGGCCCAATTAAGGGTACGGGTCGGGGTTTGAGGAATGTTACCCAATCTCATCCAATTTTACCTGCTATGAAAATAAGTAGTCGAACGCCGTATTCCGTATACTCGAAACGATCCGGGAATTTTCTTCATCTTCTCCAGTTAGATTCACCAGAAATTTTCACCTAATATTACAGAACACGTATTTTTTACAAAAACCAATTAACACAAATAAATAGACCTAGATTTTTCTGCTAAGCCAGTAATAGTCACACAAATGAGTTTTTTAAACCAGAAATGTTTAAAGTTTTCAGCAAAGAATCTTTAGAAAAGAAATAAATATTCAAGACGTTGACAAAAGCGTTTTTATAAAAAAAAAACTGGTGATACACAAATGTGGGTTCGTCGAAATTATGTTACTAGGCGATTTAATAATTACGTAGACCTACTTCGATCTATCACATGTAGAAGAAAAATTCGAGAAATCTAAACAGTCGGGAACATCGGGGTTGTCCGTCAGCGAGGCCAAGAAGAACACGCCACTGTGGCAACCTACAATAGGCTGAGGTAAGACAGGATGAGGCTGGCAAGTTTAGGCAACGCTGGAAAGGTCCGTCAAAGTAAGGCCTTTCATAATAGACGCTAGGCCTGTGGTGGCGCTTGCCTGGGCTCCAGCGTCTTCAGAGGCGCTTCATAAATGAATGAATTGGGTAAGGTAAACAGAATGCAAGCCAGCAAGACTTTAAATACTTGAAGAATAAAACAATTCCTATAACATATGCTAACGTCTCTGCCCACACAAACCGAACAGAATTTCCGTCAAGTATTCAACTATCTTGATACATAAATCTACGAAAGTGTTACATCTATAATTATCTCCTCGATGTTAACTGTATCCATATAAAATCTACATGTATTATTCACGAAAAGAATTCAAGCGCTTTAAACCGTTTCCACGTCTAATCACCGACTCTTCAATTAAGCACACACAAGCGCCTATACTCTAAATACACCTACCCTTCAAACAAGCTTGAAATTATATATATATATGAAATGTTCTTATATGTATATTAAATATATGAACTGTTCATATATATATATATATATAGAATATATGACATGCTTATATACATTATGTATCGACACTTACGCAGACGAGGGAAAGTTAAGCGTTTCTTCACTTCTCAGGCTTTCACTTCAGCCTTGCTCCGACCAAAAATCCCCTCCTTCGAATTCTTCTGCAGAACCGAACGAAGACTCCTTCAGTTCGCTTTTCGCCCTGACCTTTCGACCTCCCCTCCTCCTCGTTCGCCGTGCGCAACAACCACTTTCGAGCCAGACAGGTAGGCTTAATTTTCCCGCGCACCTGGTGGTCTGAACCTAGAGGGCATTTTGTGACATCGTGGTTGAATGAGAGAGATATCAATGCGTTATTCGACTCGCAGTAACGAGATATCAACTCGGAAATTCTACAGCAAACAACAGATTTCACACCCGGTTATAGCCTTTAAGAATTCAAGGAGACCCTAAACAACTAAACTCATAATTAAAAACATAATGTTGCTACCACGCAATGCCATATTTCTGTTGTTACATACAAAGGCCTAGGAGATCAATTAAAGAACATTGAAATCTGGTGACAGTAAAACTTGTATTTAACTTGAACAAAGGCGTCGATCCATCGTAAACATTGGGGGGGCCTAGTCTATAATGGGGTCTTGATGCGAAGCTCTATTAGGTTTCAGGGGCAAAGCCCCTGGTACGGGGGGTCAAGATCGAAGTAGGCTTAATGCGGACAGACATAAAGCCCAACTGCTCGGTAGACAAACAATGAAAAATGTCGCTAACATTATTTACAGTGGAATGTCAACTTAGGCTAAAATAAAATAAACTAAGTCCTTCAAGGTCATCCACACCGTCCAGGTGTTGATTTTAACAGAAACAAACAAGTCATGTTGCGTTAGACAGACAGAGAGAGAGAGACATGACATGATAGTAATTTTAACAGAAACAATAGAAGTCATGTTGCCATATATGGCTTCACAACACATTCCAATTTAGTATGAGACGAATGTTACGTGGTTCAGCCCTTCTCAAAGGACCCGGTGTAACTACCCTGAGCAAATGGTTCGAGCACACGTGCCTCAGTCATACACGCGCTTACGATGGCCTTAGGACTTAGGTTTCGTCGATCGACGATGTCGATGACCTTATGTAACTAGGAACATGGAAGTTTCAGTTTTACTTCTTAGATTAAGAAGCTATTTTTATAATGAGAATTCAGATACTTAATCAATCACCAAGACCTAACTTACACATTAAATCAATCATATTCTGGTGATACCTGTTAGGATAAAGTAATAAATTAAGTTGCTTTATCCTTTAGGGAGGCACTCATAATCTAATGTTAGGCCCTTGAACCGGCAATGGACGAATCCAAAGATCTTGGCCAGAGGACCAGCGCATCGCAGGACTTGCCGTTTACTTCCCAAATTCGCCAGTACCAAATTCTACTGCCTGGTAACAGAGACAAGTGTCCAGGGTCACTACACACAGTCAGCAGGCCTGAACCACAAACCCAACGCCCCAAGCGATAGCCCACCGACACCTATGGGCAAACCAAGGTAAACAATAGTCTTCTAATGGAAAGTTAGCCATAGTATTTTACACTTCTCTATCCAGACCGGCTACTGATGAAGAAACGATAAAGCAAACTGTTGATTACCTCTAGTTCTTCATTTTCCCCAACGTCTGTCAAGGTTCCGTTGAAGAAGCAATTGTTCTCTTGTCGATGTCTCTGCAATATTATTAAACAAACAGTTCGCAAGTATCGCTTTAAAACATTTAATTGAAAATAATGTAATAAAGACTCGCCTTGAATTTCAGCTGGACTGCAATAGGTTACAGTTTCTTACCTCGGTTTCACTTGAAACGAATATCGATTGACGTCTTGTGCATTATGATAACGGCGCTATATAAATCATCAGATAGGATTGGGTTGGATTGGATTCGATTAGATAGATTATCGATAAAATTAGGTTCTAGAATCTAGGTTCCATATTATTTTAGCATGGTAAATTAGAACTTACAAAATACAGTGTGTATAGAAATGTGATTAGCCTTGGAAATGCCAATAATATCATATAGGCCTATCCTGAGACGGTTACTGTGTATTACGGACCTTGATCAAGTTCTTCACGCACAATTGCTCGGCACCATTGACTGATGCTTGACAGTAGATAGTAGCGCTCAATAAATAGGCCTTCAGAAATATAAAAATAACGACGACGACGATGATGATAATAATAGCATGCAGACAGGTTTAATTTAATGTTAGGCAAGGGTTACTGTATTTTACGGTAAGCTACACAACTACATACATACATAAAGTATGGTATGGAGAGATCAGATAAAGTAAAGTAAGGTAAGGAAATGTAATGTAAGGCATTGTGAGGGGGTAAGGTAGGATGAGGGAAGCTAAGATATGTTGAACTATGGTAAGGAAAGGTAATTAATGCAATGTAAGGTATGGTAAGAAAAGGTATGAAACAACATATTATGGTAGGGTAAGGCAAAGTAATGCAATATAATGAGAGGTAAGCTATGCTTATACATGGTGAGATTAAGTATGAAATGCAAGATAGGATAAGACAAAGTAATGTAAAGGTAATGTAATATATCATAAGATAAGGTATGATAAGATAAGGTAAGGCATAATATGATAGGGTAAGGTAAGGTAATATCACTTCATGAAACGTAATGTGACGGCTTGATGTGGGGTTTCTAAATTTCACACGATGTGCAGAGAGTCGAACCCCGGACGCAAAGGTGACAGATAAGCAAAACAGACAAGACTGCTTGATGCTCCAGTGAAACAAAAATTCTTCGATGACATTTGCTTACCCGTAATCGGCTGAGAGAATCTTTTTGTCGATCCGAATGATGACAGTAACCGATGTCATCAAACTGTAAACACAATACAATACATTACAATACAATAGAAACAATACCTTAAATTGAACCAGTTCAAATCAGTCAGTCAGACACCAATGAATGCAGTGCGTTTAAGAGGTCTTATAAAGGCGCAATATAAACCGCTTTGATATATATATATATACACATAGGTACAAGAAGTCACGGGTAAGGTTTGTCACGGAGATTGTAACTTCCCTTGTTATCAGGGCATTGGTTGTTAAACTGATGAACGTTTGTTCTTAATGAACTTAAACGCCATATCTAAGGCTAATATAAGCAACGCTTTCGTAAGGAAAACATGGCGCTATATTAAGAGTCTAGATAGATACATGCATGGATGAGATACGGTTGATTCTACTCATTCATACAGAGCCTTTTAAGAATGCAGATTTCTCTGTTCGTATACAAAGCGCTCTTCTAAAGTTGTTATTATTTCTGCATTATCTAATGACTAAGCATCAATAGATGGCGCTGAGTAATTGCGAGTACAGGACTTGGTCAAGATCTTTACGCAGAATCCGTCTTAGGGAAGCCTTGAACCCTACTCTTCGTATTACAAGCCAAGCGCTCTAACCAATCGGTAACCATGCAAGTTAGGCCCGTTACGAAGTCTCTCGAGCGTCATCGATCGAGAAGGTGTATCACAACACCTGTATAGCGCCTTTGAGGGACCGGCTGACTGGATGCCTCACCTAACTCATTTCAACGAGAATGAAGGAAGGAAGGAACGAATGCATAAATGGATGGATGAATGCATATATAAGCGAACGAAAAAAATAAACAAATCAACATCCGAGAGTTTTCTACATAGCTCAGCATCTAATTGGTGAACTTCTTATTCTTAATGAACTTTAGCGCCACTTAGGCCAGCATAGTGAGAAAATAAAAGGCGCTATTTACATAGATCAGATGCTGGTGTCTCTGGTTATTCATATACCGCCTTTATGTGAACGGTGGTTACAACCGATGTCATTTAAAGACGCCTTTAAAGAGTGGAATGTACGTGGTCATATTTAAAGAGTGTTTCTAAATGCAGATGTAGCTAATTAATTCATAGCAGCTTTAAAGGTTGGAGGTCATTTATAAAGCGCTATTTAGGAAAATCTGTCCCTCTCTTCGTCTATCCATCCGTCCATCCATTAGTCCATCCTTCTCTTCTTCCTTCCGTCCTTCCATCCGTCCGTCTGTCCCTCTCTCCGTCAGTTCCTCTGCGCCTACTTACGTCATCTTAAGAGCAGATACTGGATATTCCAGACTTCATTCCCGCATTCCTAGGTGACGGTGCACTGCGAGATGTCTGCCGTGTGTAAGGCACCGGTAGATGGGAGCACATCTAAGATTCCTGAAGATGGCGCTGCTCCTCGTCCACTGCGAGGCAGGAAGTACAGGCCAGACAGGTTGCCTACAACGCCAGAAACAGGCGACCAGCGTTAGACAGACAACCAAAGTAAGATAGACAACAACCAGAGTAAGACAGGCAACCAGCATAAGACAGGAAACCAGCGTAAGACAGACAACCAGAGAAAAACAGGCAACCAGAGTAAGACAAACAACCAGCGTAAGGCAGGCAACCAACGTAATCGTAATCATAATCAAAGATTTATAAAGCGCCACTTCAAGGTATACTCAGCAGAGGTGCTTCCAGCCTGACAACCCAGAAACACTGTGGAACAAGTAGGTCTTCAAGTGCTTGCAGAAGAGAGGGGGAGAAAGGCTGAGAAGTTCATGCCACAGGTCACCAGACAGGCATTTCCAAGATCTAGGGCCAGCCACAGCAAAACTGTGATCAACGTAAGACAGGCAACCAGAGTAAGACAGACAACCAGCGTAAAACAGGCAGCCAGAGTAAGACAGGCAACCAGCGTAAGACAGATAACCAGAGGTAACCTATGAATGAGACGCTCGTTCTATTGCGATTCCAAGTGAACACAATAACCGAAAAATACAGAGTTTGGGATGCTAACAATTGTGTGGCCGATTGGTTACCGTGAGACGGCAATTGTGTATACGGACCTTGAGCAAGTCCTTCATGCATGATTGCTCAGCACCACGGATTCATGCTTGCCATTAGATAGTAGCGCTCGATAAATACAGAATATAATAGTAGTAGTAGTAGTGGTAGTGGTAGTAGTAGTAGTAATGGCAGCAGCAGCAGCAGTAGTAGTAGTGGTGGTAGCCGCAGCAGTAGTAGTAGTAGTAATAGACAACTGTAATTTAATTTACTGTTAGGCAAAACAAGGCTGCATGTAAGGCGAAGTAACGTAATGCATTGTACAGTAAGGTAAATGCCGCTGTGAGGTTCACAAAAATGGCTATGTAATTGCTAAGATACATACCTACCTTCATACACAATTTATGGTAGGGAGAGATTAGGTAAAGTAAGGTAAGGAAATGTAATCTAAGACATTGTGAGGGGATAAGGTAGGATAAGAGAAGCTAAAGTATGGTAAGAAATTGTAAGAATTCAATCTGTGTTAAACTCTGCTGCCCGTTTCGTTTACGGCAAGGTACCATCCGACCATGTCATTGCTCTGCTGCGGGACAATCTTCACTGGTTGCGCGTCCCGCAGCGGATCACTTACAAGCTGTGTCTGATGACATACAAGGCCTTAAATGGCGGTGCTCCGGACTATCTACTCGATTTCCTCACTCGACCAGCGGATATACGGCGGGTTTACCAACTACGGTCGTTTACGAGTAACCAATTACACGTCCGCAGAACCACAACAAAATTTGCGGTTGCCGGACCGGCGGCGTGGAACAGTCTTCCCGAGCATGTCAAGTCGACCCTTCACTATACACATTTAAAACACGGCTAAAGACTTTCCTTTTCAGCCTATCCTTCGACGGCTGAATGCACTGGTGAATGTGCAGCGCCCTTTTTTCGACCTCGGTCGTGTTACGGCGCTATATAAATTGACTTATTATTATTATTATTATTATTAAAGCAATATTAAAGTTAAGAAATCTTAAATTGTTGGATGATACTGATGGAAAGCCAGGTCGAATTCCTAAGGATCAGAGAAACCTGAAGCCAGGTTGAAAAAGAAGTGTTAAGTTTCGACCTAAAGCAAAGTGAGGTAAGATAAGGTAAGGTCAGCTAAAGTGAGGTGGGTTATCCCTCATACCACATTAATTGATTATGTATTACTTTTATACCTCTTCATAACGTCCATTTGGAAATAATTAAAACGATATCTCCGACCACTTTTCAGTTGTTCTCAAAGAGAACTTGATGCAGAAGGTAATTCAGAGGAAACTGGGATTATTTGGTCACATATGCAGAATGAGCAACGATAGGAAGATCAAGTTCGGAATGATGGATGGACCAAACAAGAGAGGACGACTCCACAAAGAATGGATAGACGATAATTATAGTCGAATGGTGTGGAACATCACTCCAGGAGCTGAGCCACGCCGCACTGGAAAGAACATAGTGAAAATGGCATCGGACACCTACGGGTTTATGATGACGATGACTTTTCAGCTACACTCCAAACAGACTTAGCCGTCAAAGAGGTCAACAAACATTTTATGTACACTGGTAACGATTAGGCAACAGATCCAATTTCACGCTTCACTGAACAGCGCTGCCACGACTGGTCACAGGTGCACGGGAACCGCGAGAACAATGGCACTTCCTTTGCGTACGCGTTATTCATGAACCTGTAAAAAGCTGATATTATGTACAGCCTTTCCACTGAGGTGTTTAGTCTGTCTACCCACGTGACCTTAGGGTCTGAACCCTGAACCGAATCTGACCTTACCTGCCTCACCGATTTCGATTTTAGAGTGGAAGCAGTAGGCCCTACACGTGCCTACATTTATTGAGAAAAGATGGAGGTTGTGTGAGGCTGTCATAAGTTATTATTATTATTTCTTCATTTATTAAGCACCACTAATTTCCTGGGACAGACAGACAGACAGACATACACCTGCATACAACACACCTGCCTAATCCGACCCAACTCCAGACAGACACAGATGTGCAGATTGTGAAGGAGTGGTCAACACGTGTATGAGATTCATGTTACCAACGCGCGGTTTGATCTAGTGGTCTTCTTTTAAAACTGTGCTGCCATCTAGGTGGAAAGTAAATGACAAGTCCTGCAATGCTCTGACCTAAAGAAAAGGAAGGAGATCCTCCCCTACGTCTCACTTGTGGGGTATAGGTAACTTTACTTTACTGCTGAGACTATCCCCATAAATTACACATCTTCCTCATACATTTCGCTTCTCCCAATGGGTCGTGTAGAGCCATTGCAGAAGTTGGTCTCTCTGACGAGGCTTTTGTGTAGCATTTCGGACGTTTACATTTATATATGCAGATCTACCACTGCTTTAGACTACCCCCTCAATTAAAAACAGATCGGCGGTCATCTAACTGAGACACGGCGGCAAAACTGGTGTATGTAAGCAGGTGTATAAAGCAGCTGGCTTTGGCGGACTCGCGCTAAAAGCTGAGACCAGGTGCGCTGTAGGAAGGGCAGGAAATGATAGATAATTATATGCATAGAACTTAAGAGTACTAAATTTAGAAATAGTGTCAACAAGCCAATTCGCACCTGCATGTATTACATACGTATCATCTGCCTAATCAGCCCCAACTCCAGAGAGACCGACAGACGGATAAACGCAGATACAAACAGATACACAGACATACGAATTCTCAAGGAGTGGTCAACACGTGTATGGAAGTCGGGCGAAAAGCGCGCGATTCGCTCTAATGGTCTGTTTCAAAACTGTGCTGCCACCTAGCGAATGCAACAGCAGGAGCAGTAGTTAGCAATAATAATAGTACTAGCAGTAATATAAATAGTAATAGTAGTAGTAGCAGCAGTAGTAGTAACTACTGCATGTAAGTAAGCATTATACTATTTGAGCACAATATATCTCCATTCAAGGGCCTTTGAAAAGTGATAACTATCGAAAGAATCTTATGAGGTGCCAACGTCTTTCCTTCGACGTTGATTCCTCTTATCTCCCACTGAAGCTCCATTTCCCAATCTATGGCGCTCCTGTCCAAAGGTCTTTTCTCCTCCACTCGTTCAAACTATTACCCAATGAAAACACATTTCTAGTGGTTATATGCCGGTGCCCCTCAAACCAGACCCGTGCGCGGTCGCCAGCCTGAATGTGGCGCCCCTTGGAAATTCAGAATGTGGCGCCCCTTGGAAATGTTCTTGCCAACCCCCACGCAAGCAATCCTGGAGCCGCCACTGATCCGCCCCTCTGGTTCAGGCCATTTCCCAGTAACAAGGGATTGGCGGACATCTAGATCTGAGACAGGGCGACAAAACTATTTTAAGTTATCAGAAGCATAACGCAACCGAACTCTGAAAACAGGTGCGGTGTCGGATGGGCAGATATAATTATATGCAGAGAACTCAAACGTACTAAATCCAACAAGCCTATTCACACCTGCATTCCAGCACACGTGCCATGTGTCTAATCAGACGAACAAACACAGATACAAACAGATACACAGACATACGGATTCTAAAGGAGTGGTCAACACGTGTACGGGATTCGTGTAAAAAGCGCGCAAATTGATCTAATGGTCTGTTTCAAAACTGTACTGCCACCTAGCGAATGCAAATGAAACATTTTCAATAACGCAGGCGTGTAATTATAACAGCGATCGTAAAAGGATTTCGGTTTCACTTGTGCACATTTATCTCTTTCAGTCAAACCCAATTTTTATAAATAATTTTGGGCATAAATCAGCTGAAATAACTTTATAAGAAGAGAAATTGTATTGGGAAAATGTATCCATTAAACGACGGCTACGGTTCGATACCTCTTTTTAGAAAGTCAAGAGGCTGGTCACAGATTTCGTACAGCATCATTTCCCAGATTCACAATGCATTACATTACACTATCCACTGGTTTTGGGAAATGTAACAAAAATGTAACAATAGTATGTAACAATAACTACACCACATAAAAAGTGAAAGAATCAAGATAGGATTTGTGGAAGAAAAGTGGAATGACAATCATTTAGCTTATTATCGTAATCACGCCTATGGTTATTTCGACCGATATTATTAAGCCTTTCTGAAAGCCTTTCGCACTTCCGCTGGAGGCCATTCTACTATCCGCTGCCTTTGGACGCGCTGGGTTTGCTCGACAGCTCTGCCATCTTCTCGCTTAGGATGGGCATCAAATAGCAGATATAGTTATATGCAAACAGAGAACTTAAACGTACTAATTTAGAAATAGAGCCAACAATCTATTCACACCTCCACGCAGCACACGTGCCACCTGCCTAATCTGCCCCAACAAAGAGACACACACGGATAAACACAGAGACAAACAGACAAATAGAAATGCAGATTGTAAAGGATTGGTCAACACGTGTGTGGAAGTCGAGTTACAGCGCGCGATTTGATCTAATGGTCTTTCTCAAAACTGTGCTGCCACCTAGCTGGAAAGTAAACGGCAACTCCTGCTTTGCGCTGCCCTAAGTCAAAGACATTGGGAATTCGTCCATTACCGGCTCAAGGGCCGAAAGAAAAGGAATTGAGCGCCTCGCCGCATCTCACTTGTGGGATAAGGGACACTTTACTGCTGAGACTATTTCCATTACATACACATCTTCCTCATCCATTTCGCTTCTTCAAATGGGTCTTTTAGCGCCATTGTATAAGTTGGTCTCTAACGCGGTTTTGTGTGTGGCGCTGAGATATTTCGGAGGTTTACGTTTAACATTTACATATCTCTCACTGCTCTAGACTACCCCCTCAATTATAAAGAGACCGGCGGTCATCCAAAAGAGACATGGCGGCAAAACTATTGTAAATAGGCTGGAACTTAACGTAGCTGGCTTTGCCGGACTCTGGCCGAAATCTGAGAACAGGTGCGCTGTAGGATGGGCAGCAAATGAAAAGACAATTATATGCAGAGAACTTAGGCTACTAAAATTAGAAATAGCGCCAATAAATCCGACCCAACTCCAGACAGACAGATAGACGAACAAATACAGAGACAAACAGACACACAGACATACAGATTGTAAAGGAGTGGTCAACACGTGCAGGAAAAGCGCGCAATTTGATCTAATGGTCTGTTCCAAAACGGTGTTGCCACCTAGCGAATGCACATGAACCATTTTCAATAAAGCAGTATTATAATTACATCGATCGTAAAATACCTGTTCACGTCTCTCTCTCTCTCTCTCTCTCTCTCTCTCTCTCTCTCTCTCTCTCTCTCTCTCTCTCTCTCTCTCTCTCTCTCTCTCTCTCTCTTCGAACCAAACCCCATTTTTATAAATAAGAATTGAGGCATAAAGAGGAGAAAGTGAAAAGGGAAAATCAGTTCATTGAATGTAGGCTACGGCTGTGAAGATTGGGGCACGGAACATGGGGAAAACGGGACGCGAGTCTATAGCGGGATCTGGGCTGCAGTCCCTAAGGAGTCAAAGGCGAGGTCACCTGAAGCTGAAAACATGACTTGTTAAGAGAAACAATTGCACTTAGAGCTTTTGTGAAACACTAAAAGGCGCTATATTAAAGTATCCTGAAACACATACGTACATATATACATAGTATATATATGCATATTTATATATATATATATCCTATACATTTCGCACCTCCAAACATCTTTTTTTAGCGCCAGTATACAAGCTGGGCTTTCTGACAAGGCTTTTCTAAAGAAATTTCGGAGGTTAACATTTGCATATCTCCCTCTGGTTCAGGCTAACTCACAGGGATCGGCGGGCACCCAGATCTAAGACAGTGCCACTAATTGGAAGTTAACAGGTGCATAACAGGTACGATATTTAAAAGGGTAACAGATGCATAACGTAGCTGGCTTCGACAGACTGGCGCCGAAATCTCAACACAGGTGCGCTGCAGGATGGGCAGAAAAATGACTGATAATTATATGCAAAAGCGAAATTAAGCTTAGAAGCTAAGTTTAGAAATACCGTCAACAAGCCTATTCGCACCTGTATACGTTCCAGTTGCCCCAACACAGAGACAAACGGATAAACACAAATACAAGCAGACATACAGAATGTAAAGGAGTGGTCAACACGTGCATGGAAACGCGCGATTTCATCTAATGGTCTTTTTCAAAAATAGTGCTGCCACCTAGCGAATGCAATAGAATTTTTCAGTAACTTGATTATTTACCACAGCGATCGAAAAGAATTGTTGCCTTTAACCTATTTTTAAAATTTTTCTTTCCGGTTAAACACCGCATTTATTAATAAAAAAATGTTGTGTAAAATTCTTTATGGTAACTTTTGTAAGGAGGAAAAGCGAAAAGCTACAGGCGTGTTAATTTAAAATCGGATGGCGCTCGACACCTCTATTTAATCGCATAATTGAATAAGCTTGTCTCAAGCAGTAGTTTACTGGGTGCTTGTGTCTACAGGCAAACTCCTGTCACAGGAAACTGTTAAAAACATTTCCGACCCAAGCCCACGGCCTTTGATGCCCTAATACGTCATGAAACTGTGGGAACCCCGGGCGCTCAGAAATTACGCAATTCATTACATAACTTTATATTACATTACAGCGATGGCCATGTCTGAGGTTCCGGTCAACGTCCTTGGCAGCCATAAGATGTCATTAAACTCTACTATTTATTCATTCTTGAATAAATATCCGACGTGAATTCAACAGTAGAATGTGTCCATGCCTAGGCCTTGGCAAAGGGTAAAGTAAGGCAAGTAAATAGTAAAGGCAAAATTGGTTTAAAAAATTTCATTGTTATCCTCGTAGCTGTAATGTAGCCATGTTTAATTAGGCAATGAAATCATGTTGCGTGGGCGTTTTGCCAACTATCGATTGGTGTCGTCTTAACTTCTTCGACCCATTGACCTCAGCGCCTTGGAGAGGTACAATGAAGGCGCAACATATGCTGTATACCTACGAACAATATACTGTAGCTAATAACTACAGTAACTAAATACTGCCCAGCACTGACAGACAGGACAGAGAGACTGACAGCTGATGTCAATACGTCTTGGTATGAAACTTCAGTAACGAATACCAGAATCTGATCTTAATAATTTGTTCATTTGTTAACTTAACCTCACTTAACTTGTTAATTTAATTTAATTTTTAATTTAATTTTATTTAACTTGTTAACTTAATTTGTTAACTCTCACTTAATTTGTTCACTTAGCCTCAAAGACCGTCCTTACCAACTAGCGAATGCAAATAAAACACATCCAAAATAACGCATGCGTGTGCGCTGCCACCTGGCGAATGCAAACAAAAACCTATCAAAATAACGCACGCGTTCGTGCTGCCACCTGGCGAATGAAACCTTCAATAACGCACACGTCTGCGCTGCCATCTGGCGAATGCAAACGAAACTTTCAATAACGCACGCAGCTTACACACCAGCTACCGTAAAGAATTTTGGTATCACTTATTCGTTTCTTTTCGAGTCAAATCACAAGCGATCATCATCCTATCTGGTTAGCTGCCGGACTCTGGCCGAAATCTGAGAACAGGTGCGCTGTAGGATGGGCAGCAAATGAAAGATAATTATATGCAGAGAACTTAGGCTACTAAAATTAGAAATAGTGCCAATAAATCTATTCGCACCTGCATGCAGCGCACGTGCTTCTCGCCTAATCCGACCCAACTCCAGACAGACAGATAGACGAACAAATACAGAAACAAAGAGACACACAGACATACAGATTGTAAAGGAGTGGTCAACACGTGCAGGAAAAGCACAACATGTAACTACAACTAGGCCATGAGAAAAGGTACAGGCCTACGTACACACATACATACCTACCTACCTACCTACCTACCTACACACACACATACATACATACATACATACATACATACATACATATATACATACTGCGCTGCCATACATACACACACATTACATACATACATGTATACATACATAAATACATACTTATTTTACATACATAAATGCATGCATGTATGTATGCGTGCATGTCTAAATCTCTCTGTATAGAATCCTTATGAGCGACGACATCATTGATAATTCATTGGCAGAACAGAAATAGTGAGATGCATTAGTCAGTTGTCATCGCCAGATGTACATCAAAATCTTAAAACAGAGTCGCTGTGGGATGGACGGTCAACGAAGTAGGTCTCACAGGTTAACATGTAAAGGGAAAATTTATCCAATTTAGAAATACAGACAGACAGAGAGAAAGAGAGACTGAGAGAGAAAGAGAGACAGAGACAGGGAGAGACTCAAATACTACGTTAAAATCGATCAGCCACAGTCTCATTCCAGTAATTCTAATTAAGGCTAGTAATTAAATCAGTAGCAAAGCAAGCAAGAATGCACAGGCTAGCAATGAAATCAGTATCAATGTAAGCAAATGCAGGATAGCAATGAAATCAGTAGCTATGCAAGCAAGTATGCAGGCTAGCAATGAAATCTGTAGCAATGCAAGCCATGTCAAGAACCAGCTGCGGTTGCCAGAAGACCAGAGAGAGAAAAGGTAGAGGACATGTTAGGGTGGGATGTGTGTAAAAGATTTACAGTTTCATTTATACTTATTTTCAAAGACATTTCGTCGAGTTAAATAATTTTTTAATGATTTTATTAGTAAAAACCGTGGGGTAAAAAATCAGTTGAAGTAATTTTATAAGGAGCAAAACTGGTAAAGGAAAACACGCGTTTAATCTTCTTCCACAAATCCTATCCTGATTCCTTCTCTTCTCCTTATCTCACTTTCCGGTTCAATTCCAAACATCATCCACTGTAGCCGTCTGACTGTCTGACCCTTGGATTTTGACCTGGAACCGCTCTTTCTGTCTATCGGTTTTGTTTTGACTGAGCGCCTGTGAATAAGCTGGTTCCCGTGACTTAGCTTTCGTTGGGCGCTGTAGAAATCTCAAGTTTACGATTACGATCTACTGATGAGAGGTATGAAGACCTGCGTAGGAAATATCGTGGAGGCAAATCGTTCTCCTAATTGGTTCCGTATAGAAGGGTGATGGAGGAGGCCCTGGTATAGTAGTATCTCCAGATTTTTGCATAGTGACTACTGCAGTTCATCCCACATGAAACTGGATCTATTCCCAAACCTAGGTATACTTCCGATCAGCCGAGCCAGAGCATTTAAAACATATTTGCAGTTGATTAATGTGGGAAAGAGTTAGACCTAATAAATGGCCAAATGCATACCATAGTCAACACTGGTGCACTGATTCAAGTGCTTCTGGTTATCCACTGCGCGTCTAGGGTAACCGTCCATGAGTGAAGGAAGATTGGTTCAGAAGAAGTGTCTGAATAACAGCGTAGTAGGCTCTGAAGTGCGTGGTTATTGGGAACTACGTGTCTAATCAAATGTCGGTTGCTACGTGAGCAGACGGAACTCCCAAAATCGATACCGCTTCTATTTTGAGAACGTATGATTCGATCTCACCTTTTGACGAAATGTCAACAGGTAATAAGAAGTGAAGAAGTCCGGCAATAACGATTACGATTACAGAATAAAAGTAATCAATACATTTACTTCCCATCTTGACATCATGGCTATATTTTGTAGATTAATTACTGGCTCGGTTTCAAGCTGGCTGGACTTTGGTTAAGCATAAATTTTGATGCCCGTATGTATTTTTAAAATGTAGTCAATGCATTCGACGATGTGTTCTAACCCCTGGTAAAAGAACTGCATAGCGTCCGTAGCTACCAGCTGACAGAGGCCCGGGAGCCATGGTGCCAAAGGCACCCATGCTCACACAAGTTTTGGCTCTGTGACGCCGAGGCAGGAGCATACTCACACAACTTCTTGGGCAACGGAGATATCTACCTATGCCACTGAATAAACACTAATACTATAAAAATAATACAGTGATATATACTCTGATATTACGTCACAAATTAATTTTATCCACCTTAGGTCTGATGTAGGCTCACACAACTTTTGAACACTTCCCGGGCCACTGCCAGCTGAAGTCCATAATATCTCCTAAATCCTTTCTCTCACAAGCCAGTGAACGAATCATTTGATCCTGGAATCCAAGTGCATCGCATAATTTCATTACCCAGCTAGTCTAATCTAATGCAATGATTTATATAGCGTCGCTAGCATAATGCGCAGGGCAAACAATTCATGGTCTATTTTAAATGAAACCGTACAATCCGTTGAAGGAATCCGATAGACCAGGGAATCCAGAAGCCAGCCTTCTGCGAGTCTTAAGTTTAGACCTGAAATGACATTAGAGACCTGACCGAAAGCGCAGAACTGGGCTGTCAATTCCAAAGATCTGCACTGCAGCCACTGAGAACGCCCTTAGAGCCCAACACTGTCCTGGGGCAAAGCACAGCAAGAGTCAAGAGTATCAGTAAATTAAGTTAATAAGGTGAGCACTCAAACTGGTTTGAACGGAGGCGTTGTAACACGGAGGGTGCGGATTCGAGTCTCCTCCCCCGAGACGGTTACTGTGTAGGAACGTTGAGCAAGGAGTCCTTCACGCACAATTGTTCAGCGCCATCGATAGATGCTTTTTCAAAAGGCAATGTGCCTTAATAAATACAGACAAAATAATATAATTTTCTAAAATTACAGTTCTTGAAGATTCGAAGCAGAAAAGAAAGAGACGCAGGTATGCCGTCTTCTAAAACGACGTAATCTCTGTCTGTCTGTTCGTCCGTCTTTCTGTTTATCCGTCTGCCTATCTTTGCTTAAAGAAAATCTGTGGCGTTTCCCTCCAGATCAAAAGAGGGGCTCCGGCCGAGTACCATGGATTTGTCCTTAGGTAAATGTAAATGTACATGTTTTTCTATAGCGACCGTATGATCTAGACCCTGCTTCTTAAAGATGGAGATCCAGTAACGATATAGCCGCCTTCTGCAATAGATGGTGTTGATCAGCCGAAGAAAGACCTCGGTTATTAGCCCTGGAGGCCCGATCGTCTGAAATTTTGCTTTGATCGTGTAAATTTGTTGTTATTATTTCTGTATTTATTAATCGTCACTATCTCATGACTAAACATCAGTCGATGGCGCTGCTACTGTGGTTATGGTTCAATGAAGGAATGCGTGTGAGGATAAGATGCCTCGTTTTTCCGTCCGTGGAGACATCAGTCAATGGAACCCGTTGCATCCTTGAAAGAAGAGGAGTTGCTGACGCTGCTCAGCTGAGTGGAGCAGGACCAGGATCAGACTCACGTTTGTCTACTCTAATCTAATCCTCCAATCTGATCCACAATCTATTCCACAATCTAATCCTCAATGTAACCCAGTCCCATTCCATTCTAATCCAGTCCAATCCAATCTAATCCGCCATATAATCTACAACCTAATCCAATCCCAATCCTAGCTAACCAATTCAATCTAATCTATAATCCAATCCACTTTAATCCAGTCTAATCCACATTTTATTCCACAATCTAATCTAATCTATTCTAATCTAATCTGAAAACTTCTCTGGTGCCGTAATCATAATGCAAGAAACATCAATCGATCGTTGGTGGCTCCAGAAGGCAAAACTATAGTCGCTTGGACAGAATCAGTCAAGAAGAACAAGGGCCCAGAAAACGGAAGGCTAACGAGGTAGGCCTACAACCAACCAATCATTTCTGTAATTTATTAAGCGCCATTTTATAATGACTAATCGATGGCGCTGAGCAACTGTGCCTTAAGGACTTGCTCAAGGTCCCTTTGTCGCAGTAACCATCTCAGAGGAGGAGGCTGAAGCAGGCGCAGCCTGCTTTACACCCGCCAGAATTGCGACAGTTTTCTGACCCATCATAAAAACTCATCGATGCTCCAAAGCTTGCAATTTCTGCTTCGGCCTTTCACTCAAAGCTCAAAACATTCCTCTTTCACAGATCGTACCCTGACACCCCTTCTTCCTCTTATCTCTTTATCTCCTCTCCAACTCCAAACACCATCCCCTCGTAGCTGCCACGCTCTCTCCCTCTGACTTGGATCTTGACCTGGAATCGGACCCTTTTGCCTATCGATTTTGTTTTGACTGAGCGCCTGTGAATAAGCCGGTCCCCGGCTTTCGTTGGGCGCTGTAGAAATCTCGGGATTACGATTACGTCATAAGACAGGCAAAGTTCAGGTAGGAGGAATCGTTGACGGAAGAATAGCCTACAAAGAAAAAGTGAAAGCGAAAGTGAGACAAATATTAACAGAAACTGAAACTAGGAAGCGAGAAGGAATGCAGAAAAAGCATATATCTTGTCATTTTATAGCGCCTTTTAAAAACCATCAAGGGCACTGAAATACAAACAGATGAATAGAAATTGTTCTGTTTCTAAACGTTCGAAGATGTTGCCTCGTGCCAACCGATGGGTGGATTTACCTGTCATTCCTTTTTCTTTCCTTCCTTCAGTCCATCGGCTCCTTCCGCTGCCCCTCGTCGTCGATCACATGGCTTCACGTGTTTCACGATCCGGATGTTTGTTATTCTTCTACATATGTCATCATCATCATACTAATAATAATAATCATCATCATCATCATCATCGTCATACTCTTCATCATCATCATCGCTGCCCGTGTGCTGCGCACTTAATCGTTTAGATGAATATATATTCAGAGTATAATATAGCGAGTCCAATTACAGTTAGTTTTATTCGACCTTCCTGCGAAAACGAATGGCGACTGGCCATGCATGACTGCTTTGATTACAGGTGCCACTCCTTCACAGGATGGTCGTGGGTTTGACAGAATACTGGACTGGAACAATCCCACCGTTTTGCACGGTCGAGTGGTAAACAGCCACGGTCGACTGACTATCGGAAGCGCTGGAATTTATTTCGTCTACGGTCAGATCTACTTCGTTGAATACGAAGAAGATTGAGCCAAGACCAATAACGCGACCGGGCGACCTCTAGCGACTCACTTAGCGTCTATATAAACAGGTGCCTGGCGCTCACCGTCTGTCTGTCTGTATGTATGTCTCTGTATATATGCGTCTGTCTGTTTGTCTGTATCTGTCTGTATGTATATATGCATGTCTCTCTGTCTTCCTGTCTGCATATGTCTGTCTGCCTATGTCTGTCTGTCTGTCTGCCTATGTCTGTCTGTCTGTAAACAATACATTTATCTCTGCATTTATTTGCGTCAAGGAGTGAGCGATAGTCTAGTGGTTATTGTTGGACTGCCAGTCAAGAGGTCTGGGGTTCAAATCTCGACCAAGGCAGAAATTTGTTTGCGAGATTTCGGCTCCTCCACCTGTAGCCAGGTCAGCAATAATGAGTACATTGACCGCACACTATTCGTGGGGACGGCGAGGCTAAGAAAATGAAGTCGCTAGCACTTCATACCCATGTCTGCCTCTCAAGTTGGCTTAGGGAGCTGCTCTTGTTTGACGTAAACGTAAATCTCCGATTTCTTAACGCCCCTCAAAAGTACTATCAGACAGCACACCCCGGCGCTATACCAATCAAGTCCGCAAGAACCAGGTTGTTTGATAAGCTTCGGTGACAGGTCAGGTCAGGCCTCGCGATTGGCTTAATTTTCCTCTTCTACGTAGGTTTATTAACCAGACAAGACAGAGTGAGGTTTCAGTACCAGGTCAGGTCAGGCCTCATGGGATTGGCTTCAGTGGACTGGCCTTCTCCTTCCTCTTCTACTAAGGTTCATTAACCAGACGAAACAGAATGAGGTTCTTATGGAACGCCCCGAGCGACGATGTTCCAGATCGACCTTGACCTCTGCGTCGCTGTGCGAGTACACCGTCTACGCTGGGTCCCTCGTCCAACTGGCGACGGGGGATTCGGTTTACGTGACCGTTTCCCATCCCTCGATGGTCAACGAAAACGCCAAAAGCACGTACTTTGGGCTCCAGAAGGTCACGTGACGTTCAGTCCAGGTCACGAACTTCGGGCTCCCGGACACGTGACGTTCTGCTGTGGCTGCCCAGGAAGACTGCGAGACTGTAGCAAAAGCCATGCACTACTGCTGGCCTCAGTTTCTGATATTTGCAAAATCTGTTCTCCATGTGGAACATTTCCTCCATCTACAGAAGAACTGGCCCATTGGAACATACTTATATATGTATGTATATGATGTACATAGGTACGATGTATATATGAACCAAGACACTTAATATAGCGCCTTTAGTACCTCACAAAGATTTCTTCTCCATTTGACCAGTGAAACGGAGGCGAGGATGATGACGAACATCAGGTAGTGAACCTTGGAGATGATGTCGGGTCTGTTGTCAACGTCGTGGCAGCCGCAGCGAGGAGCAGGGAAACTGAACTCAACAGCCATTCGGATGAGGCCAACTGCGAGCCCAGCAATTAGTCCGCACCAGATGCCCTATGCAGTCACAAATAATAAGGGTTAAGGAGGGGTAGGTACGGCAAGGCGAGGGAAGGTCAGGGTGGGTAAAGGAAGGCCATCAGGCCATTAGATTCTAAGGTTAGATTTAAAGGATTTTGAATCGATTGGTTTCGATTAGATTGGTTTCGATTAGATTGGTTTAGATTAGATGGGTTTAGATTAGATGGGTTTAGATTAGATGGGTTTAGATTAGATTGGGTTAGATTAGATTGGTTTAGATTAGATTGGATTAGATTGGTTTAGGTTAGATTAGATTGGTTTAGATTAGATGGGTTTAGATTAGATTGATTTAGATTAGATTGGTTTAGATTAGATTGGCTTAGATTAGACTGGGTTAGATTAGATTAGATCGAAGTTCCTTGCCAACGAGAAATATAGCTGCTTACGAATTCTGATGCTCTCTTCCAGAACATTCCGAGGCCTAAGGCAACGACCCAGGGCGGAGTGATATAGGACGAGATGGACTGAAGGTAGTCCCAGAGATTGCCGCCCTGGATCGCCTGTAGAATGGGCAGCCAGGCCATGCTCAGTCCGATCATCAGCAGACCCCACAGACGACCGACCAGAACGATCTCGAACTGCGTGGCCTTCCGACGGAAGTAGGTCCAGATGTCGAGGGTAGACAAGGAGCTCGTGCTGTTGTATTGCGACGTCAGGGTACTCATCAGGGCAGCCAACATGGCGGCCAACATCAGTCCCTTCAGACCTTAAACGCAGTCAACACACACACGGCTTTATAAAGGTTCTTAAAAGGCGCTACATAACTGATCAGCTACTTAAACACACGAGTTAGTGCGGTACGACTACTGATTTACCGACCAACTCCGATTCGGATATATTATACCTGATGATAGGTTTCAACATGAGTTTTCCAACGCGCCTATTCCCGTCTTCTGCTCACTGTCCTGCGATTTTATTCTTTTATTATTAAAGTTCGCCGCTTCATGCGTAAATATCGACATCTGCCATTTGGAATCCGGGAGTATTGATCGCAAGCCGGAGGTCATGAGATCTTGGAACCTTTATATTGCTCCTCTATTACAAACCCTATCCTGATTCTACCTCTTCCCTTTTTCTGCCTTGGAGCTCCAGTTCCAGACTATCTGACTGTCTGCCTGCCTGACCCTTGAATCTTGACCTGGAACCGAACCCTTCCTGCCTATTGATTTTGTTTTGACTGAGCACTTGCGAATAAGCTGGTTTTCGCGACTTAGCTTTTGTTGGGCGCTGTAGAAATCTCGGGATCACGATTACGATTGAAGAATTATCATCATCCTGCGAGAGACACACGAGTTGAATTCAGCAGAAGAGCCCTTTAACTCCAGAGAGCCGCACCATCAATGGCCTTCACGCATCACAAGGCTTCGGACCTATTCCAGTTGCCGTATACATTCGCTAAACGAGACTTCCCATTCGCCATTAGAAACCTAAGTATTAATGAACAAGGTCAGGACTATGTGAGAGAACCCTGACATCCATGAGATGTCGTTAAGAAATAAGTTTATTACTAACTTCAGGTTCAGACTGGACATCTAAATCGCCTTTCCACGAGGTTACCTACTCGTGAGTTTCATTTCAATCGCTAGTGTACCACCCAAAATGAGGAAACTATTGTTAAGGTCGGTATTGACAGTCCCAACGTTATTGAACTCAACCAACTATGCCGATTAAACGATAGATATACACATATAACGACTACTGTTAGAAAGTATGAAGTAGGTAAGTAATCTTTTTAGCGCCAGGAAAACGCCCACATTTTATAAGCAATGATGTGTACAAAAAAGTAAAAGATAAACTGCTATAGGGAGATAGGCAGACAGAGGGACAGACACACAGACAGACAGGGAGGCTGACAACAGGCAAACAGACAGACACAAAGAGATTGACATATATATATGTAGCATCTTAATATGTTGCCAATGTTATGCACGCAAACTTTTCAATTTTTCGGCACTTGTATTGTTACGGAGATAAACAGTGCTATACGCTTACCCAACTTCATGAAAAAATTTACACAATAGAAGGATAAATGCAGTGAAACTCAATATGTTCCACCAACTCGCTAATATTTTCAGATTGATCGTTAACAAAGTCTGCCTTCTCAATAAGCATTGTAATCCTACTACAACACGTGCATCTAACCTTTTGATACATAGTATCAAAGACAGCATTATGAAAACTGCGCTATAGAAATCATTAGATTAGATCAGATTATATTAGCATCATAAGGCTACATATTATCGTCTAAAATAATGTAATCGTAAACTCGAGATTTCTACAGCGCCCAACGAAAGCTTAGTAGTGGGAACAAGCTTATTTACAGGCGCTCAGTCAAATTAAAATCCATGGGCAGGTAAGGCGAGATTTGGCTCCAAGTAAAAATCCAAGATTGAGGCAGGCAGTAAGACAGTAAGATGGCTACGGTGGCTGTCGTTTGTCATTGGATGGATAAGATCGATAAAGGCAAGAGAAGGAACGAGTTTAGAATTTGTGAAAGAGGAATGCTTTCCGTTTAGAGTGAAATATCTGTGCAGAAACTGCAAAAGTGAATTGTTGGTCCGATCATGCTGAAAACAATACAGTCCAGTACAAGTGTTATCTAATAATGCCCTCCTTACAAAGTTGAAGCCCGGAAACATGAATATTAAGAACCACAAACAGACTGGAAGAGGTAAATTTTCCGTCTAGAGAGAAAGATAGGTCTAGTATCGGTATGAGAGTTACGAACATGAGGAGGTAAACAGTTCCGAATGAAGGGTCCAGCAACTGTGAATGAACGCCGACCAAAGACAAGACGACTTAAGTGCACAAAGGGACAGCAGAAGTGACTGCACGGGGTAAGTGTAGGGGTGTTTTATGTAGAGACGCAGTGCAGTCGAATTAACCGGCTTTAATCCGCGTCACAGATAAATCCTTTAGATGTTTCCAGGAGAATTTGTTAATAAAATTATATATATGTATATTTAGAAAGAAAAAGAACCTTGTGTTTTTATCCCTGCAACTGGGTCACGTTTACATATGCAGTTTGACAGCCATAAGCAGATTAGAAGGGGTAAGATTTAAGCTCAGAGCGAGAAAGAGGCACAGTAATAAAACTGCGAATATGAGGAGGCTGACAATTCCACGTGGTGTGCTGTATGACAAATTATATTTCTCACCGCGGTGCTGAACGCATCTCCGAGTAGACATCTTGGTAGGGTGGTATATAAATGTTCTGAATGCATGACCAATGTTTTTCATTTCCAATTTAGACGGCAGAAATGGCTATACGGCTACTACGTCATCCACTGTTGCATCTGTGTTTGATATGTAATCTGTGTGGGATCACAGCAGCGGAGAGGCGCATACAACTGCAGCATAGAGATCATCGCAGCATAGAGGTCGCTAGTTTCGTCGTTCAAACAGACGCGTGTAGGCTCTACTAGGGCAGCGATGGAGAGGCCGAAAGTTGAGGAAAAATCGTCGAATATGTTCATTGTAAATTCTTTATTATATTTGCTGTTGATTACCATCGTATCGGCCAACGAACCTGGTAAGCGTTGCTTTTGTCTTTTATGCTGATTGCGTCTTTGTGAGCTATACAGGCGCTATATAAATAGCTAGATACCTAGAGTGTCAAAGGCGTTTTTCCGTGGAGATCACTCCAAGTGGCGCTATATAATGTCAGAATAGATTACAAATTACGGAGAAAACACCACGGTTATTAGATTACTGTTGTCATGTTTGCGCTTCATCCACAGTAACTTGCAACCCCAGGACCTCTCCTCAGAAGACGAATGTTGCCGGGAGGCTCGTATCCAGTGTCTAACCTTTTTACCTTACATTTTTTACCTTGCATTACCTACGTTATATATATCTTACCTTACCTTACCCACGTGTTTTTATACCTAATCTTATAATGCCTAGTAAGTCAACAATTTCCTGCTATCAATTACACACTTCTCTCTTCCAGTTACATCCCCGCTTAAGTGATCAGCCCACCCAGTTTTCTTCTAATTCTTTCATATGTTTATCTCCGTAGAAGCAGCATGTGATCTGTACAGAGGCAAGGGGAACTTTCCCTCCGCTGGTCCTCACTCCCTCCCATTGAAGAAATTCCTCCGCTGGTCCTGACTACCTTCCATTGAAGATATTTTCCCCACAATTTCGCTCCTATTCCTAGGCCCGTTCCTTCAAATGCTGCCAACCCCAAACCCGCCTGGGTGTGCACAATACGGCACAGGGCAGCGGGTGGGCAACAGCCAGCCTGGAGGGCTAGGGCTAAGCCTCTGTGGCCATTTGACACCTGGTTGGGCGAACCATGTGGGTCAATTGAAATGCCCCGGGGGAGAATGTCTTGCCTTGCAAGTAGAGTTCCATGTAGTAAGTTGTGCCTCATTCTCTGAAGGGCTTCGACGCTTGTAAGATGTAAATGAGTTCAGGGTTTGGTTTACCTTAGACTGGGTGACAAAGGGCAAAAGATATTAGGTGCTAGTAGAACTATATTGAGGTATAGTTCAACTACTTACATCTCCACGGGGTAAACAGTAACATGGTGTGCATAACTCAGTGAGATGCAATAGTGTCCAGTGTTGAGCTAATCTAATCTAATCAATGTATATGTATCAAATGTATCTAGGTATCAATGTAACTAGGTATCAAAGCATTACTTGCTTAAAATGAAATTTCGTTATTACCGGTAATGAGCTTAGACTAACCTAGGCAATGCTTTTACAAGGCCTGCAAAAAGGCATCAGGTTATAAACATACATAAACTTGGCTTCACCTAATCTAATCAAATCTAATCAATTTCACGTAATCAATCTAATGTGATATAATAAGTGATCTTGCCTATAATTTAACATAAACTAACGTAATGTGACAGAATGCAATTTGATACGATGCAACATAAGTTATGTAACCTCATTTAGCAGATTCCATATAAGATAAACTAACTTAATCCAATCAAAGCAATATAATCATTGAAATGTTTTGGATCATAATCTACAATCATTGCATTACCGTCTGCCGTTTCCCGTTACTCTATTTAAGTGTGCGTTGCGGGAATCATTCATCCGATTTTGTTTTACCTAAACTACAACAACGTTTAGAGGCTCATGAAAAATGCTATATATATATATATATATATATATATATATATATATATATATATATATATATTACTAGTTAAATTACTAAAAGTAGCATGATTCTATGCTACCTTTGCCAGAGTGATGTGGCTACTGATGGACTTTCACGCCACCTAAGGTTGTCTGTCTAAAGGTATCTTGTTTCAACTGTCGGTCAGACGAAGGCATGATTAACCAGATGTTCAAATAAGCTTCAGGTGCTGTTTTGGCCACCATTCTAACCAGTTCAACTTACTTAATGAGTTTATGTAGTTCAAACAGCTTACATGTAAGTGCACATACTTCCCTGTAAATGTTTAAGTAGCTCAGTTAGCTTAAAGTTACTTCAAACAGCTTAAATTTTCTTCAAGCATCTTTTAAAGTTTCTAATTAAGTTTTTTCAAGTAACTTTAAGTTTTGTCAGATACCCTTGGATTTCCACATATATTAAAGTTTCTTCAAGTACTTAAAGCTTTTTCAAACATTACAAATTTTTCAAATATATTAGGTTTCTTCAAATACCTTTAAGTTATTTCAAATATCATAAGTTTTTCAAATAAATTAAGAATCTTTCAAAAACCTTAAAGTTTTCTTCAAATATCATAAGATTTTTAAATATATTAAGATTTCTTCAAATACCTTACAGTTTTCAAATATATTAAGGTTTCCTCAAAGATCTTAAAATTTCTTCAAATATCATAAAGTACCATCAAGTATCTTAGTTTATTTCAAACATGGCAAAGTTTATTCAACCACTAAAAGCAGCTTGATCTTAGCTGACTATCGTTAGCAACACATGCGCCGGTAGAACTATATTGAGATATAGTTCTAGTACTTAGATCTCCACGGAATAAACAGTGACATGGCGTGCATAACACAGCGACCTGCAAATTTATTCCACTGAGTTTGCTTAGAAATACATGTGTTGCATACGTAACTAGGCTTTGGGTACTTTGGAGGCATAAAAGGCGGTTATATCCTGGCTTAGAGGGGCAGATAGCCTTGTTCAATTGTTTGGTTTTAGATAATCCGCTTTGCTGAAATTACTCTAACGTGTTGGAGTTTTATTAGATTGATCACTTGTCTTTATGTAGATAAGATTTGTCAGCAATTCTTTCACGGTCTCCGCAATTTTCTTTCTACCGCAAAGAATAAGATGCTTACTTGCATCTTTTTCATCTCATTTTTAAAATCGTTCATCCGAGTTTTGCGGCATAAAAACTAACGAGGGTCGGCTCAGATCACAAGCAATTTCTATTCCAAAAGTTAAATGGTTTTAAAATTAGACTGAGATGTTGAAGATATTTCTGATTTATGTATTAGTAATTGCACTTAAGTATCTGAACTTCTTGCAGTTGTACCTGTGTTTCGGTTGGGGTTTCCTGTACTTGGCCAACGAGGTCAGTGGTTATTAACATAAATTATGCTGCTGGCCACTGATGCTTGTGGTCACTACATAATAAATTTACATATATAATTTAGATATACAGTATATCACTTGTTTTCATATGTTGGTCTATATATTCATGCCTGAGATTGCAGGCTGTCCATGTTTGTCTGTGTAACTGTGTGTATGACTGCATGCCTTTCTATCAGTGTCTGTCTGTGTGTTTCTACGGTTGCATGTCTTTTTGCCCATGTATATCTGTCTGCCTCCCTATGTCTATGTCTCTCAGTCTGCCTCTGTCCCTATGTCTGCACATCTGTACCTGTCTGTCTACCCATATCTGCCTGTCTGTCTCTCTGCTAGCCTGCTTGTCTGTCTGTCTGTCTTCCGCTCTCGGCATCATTGTGTTAGCTCGGTGGGTGTAGCAACCGATGCCTGCATTGCAGCCTGCGGGCATACGGGTTCAATCAACATCCCTTCCTTACTTACATCTGTAATTCAAACGCGAACGTGTTACTGGTTAGCCTTCGCGGTTATGTTCGCCCTCCCCAGCTCACCCCACCTCGCACGTTGGGGCCGCAGGGCCGGACCCACCGTCGGCCCAGTCAAGGGGTTGGCGGGAGGGAGCCGCCTTTGTTGACTAATATTTCCTGAGCGTATAATTGATGGCCAAATTTGTCTGACCTTAGATCGAAGCCGAGCGTCGTGGAGTTGATGGACGTGGTTGGTCCTTTTCGTTTAATCGGGTCCAGCGATGGAGGCGGCGTCTTTGCAGTTAGGTTGTTCACCTGTAGCCGCACCAGATTCCATCTCACCACTGCTTCACCCACAAACATACATATAAGCTATATATATATATATATATATATATATATATATATATATATATATATATATATATATATATATATATATATATATATATATATGTGTGTGTGTGTGTGTGTGTGTGTGTGTGTGTGTATGTATCTATGTATGTGTGTATGTATGCTCGCATGAAAGCAGTTATATATCGCATATTTAGAACCTTGCACATGCATTGCATAAGAGTGGCGCTATAGAAGTTCTTAGAGTGGAAAGGTGGGAGAGTAGTTATGTAGGAGTGTCTGTTTTTGTGCCTGTCTGTGTATGCGTCTTTGTGTGTGTCTGTCTCCGTCCGTCTGTCTCTACCTGTCTCTGCTTGTCTCAGTCAAAGTCTATATTTCTGTGTGTCTGTCGGTCTTGTTTAGTCCCTGATAAAACTCGGGCTTCCTGCTGTCTGCCCGTCTATCCATCCGTGTGTGCTGCTGCATCTGCTTCTCTGGCTTATTTTCTGCTTGTCTGTCTGTTCGTCTGTATCTTTCTGGTATTTTTCTCTTCATCAATTTTTCTAGTTCAATAGACCAGTGTAAGTAGGTCAAACAATTCTGTGGGTTAACGATTTCTGTTCCAATTCAGCTGGAAAAAAAATAATGCAAATTGATGAAAATGTACTTCATAAGGTTTGGCTGCCAATTAGGACTCAGGGTGGTCTGGTATAACATAACATAACAGAGCACAACATCATGTAACAAAATAATATAACACAACATATATCATAACATGACAAAACACAGCAGAACGAAAAAAAAACCAAATGGCAAAACATAACAGGAAATTAGCGTATTGCGGTTATCACCGCTTTTGTGAGGTATTTAAATTGCGCTTTAATAATAGGTCTATATACATGCATACATACATACATACATAGATACATATATAAATATATACACAGTATATAAGGGGTGGTGTAGTGGTATGGTCGGTGCCTCATTATCGGAGATTCGCGGGTTCAAATCTGCCTCAAACCACTGCATAGAGACCTTGGACAAATTGCTCACCCACAATTGTCTGAGAGGAAGGCAACAGGAAATCACCTCACTCATTTCATCCCCGGGTGGCATAAAGCCAATTGACCTGCCTTTGGGCAGAGAACTCATCATACATGCATGCATACATGCATATATACCTACAATTAAGAAAACAGCATAACATAGCTTGTACAAAGTTTAGAAGATATATCATCTGTATTACAACCACTCCAATTTTCAAGTTGTTGTAGAGGTGAACAAGCATGGTTTAGAAGTAAACAAGCATTTTACCTGTTCCTTACCTCTTTACAAGTCAGAAAGACTCCAGCTTTGAACTAATACAACTTTAGAAAGAGCTGTTACCTAAGGACATGAGTCTGATCTTGCAGAGTGATATCATCAAATGGATTTCAACCGGCCAGAGGCACAGTAATTTACTTACAACATATAACTGACCAGAGGTAAAATAATTGCATCTCTTCAGAGCAGACATTCTTTAAAAGTAGCACATTCCCCCAACACTCAGCAGAACTGCCTGAAGATTTATTGCAATGCCAAGAGTTTGAGTCAAATTAAATAAGTCAGACCTGCCAAGAGTGATTGATTGAAGTCAGACAGACTTTCTTTGCCTACCAATTACTGTAACCTGATCAGAAGTTATTGACAAACATGTTGATATCCTCCTTTCAACTTCAGAGTTAAGACACAGACACTGTTTTCATCCAAGTCAGTGCTGAGATTAAAATGCATAGGTCTTCATCATCATGAGTGAGTGGGTGAGTTCCAGATTTTAAAATGGTTTGCCTGCTGGCTAAGCTGAATTTCAGAAATGAATCGAATTCCAAAGCTTCACAATTGTTTTGTGTAACACTGATAGATAAACAGTAAACCGATCCTCTGGCCAATAATCCCACCTGGCCACCTCTCTTTGCCTGGGCCTGTTTTCATTGAACATGTGTTCGTCTAATGAATTCTGATAGAAGTGGCAGTGGCAGAACATTTATAATGGTTTCAAAATGAAATGCTTATTTTAAAAGGAGATACTGAAATTTTCCAAGGACATGTCAAGTTTAGAAACTGAAAAGCTTCAAACCAGCATCTAAGGGTTACAGCAGAATGCAAATGTTTCAACAAACTGGTGTCATTATAGAACGATAGCAAACATTAGTTTCACGTCCAAACAATGGTTTTACCATTTATAGTATCATGTCGGTTTCACCCTACCACACATTTGTTTCAGTCATGCAATGGTTTCACTATACCACACAATCTGCTTCCCTGTGCAGCCCAAAATGATTTTACTACACAGATACAATTGTTTTGCTATACTACACAATCATTTCATTAGCAAATGCATACATTTTCAAGACGCAACTTTGTGTATTTAAAAACCACATTGTATTCATAAAACACCATCTAAAATACATCCAAGTTTTAACTGTGCAAAACACCATCAAAAAGACATTCAAGTTTTAACTGTGCAAGTGTTTACCGATATAGGCAATAGTTTCCATTGGGCAGAAGCAGCGTTTCCAGAAACACACGATGGTTTGTGTGCACAAGAGTTTATAAAACAGCATAACATTCCCGTATGCAGCATCGGACCTTCAATTATCCGCAATTTTCTGGGTTTTACGGTGCGCAGCTTCTGCCGACGCCATTTTGTTTCAATATACCGGTACTTGTCGAACCACTTTTTCGAAACGGTTGCAGTCGACTGGGTTCATCGAAAATGGCATAATTTTTTGGATTGGCCGCATGTCCAATTTCAAATGTCTGCTGTACTAATTCCGACGGTTAATGGCGTCCGATATGATTGTTTTTATCGCAAATCTAATAACTTTTATTGCTTCGTATAATACGCTTTGGCCTACCGCGCAGACCCAGAAAAGTGGGGCCACCGCGGACGATATATCGCGGTGGGAGACAGTGGAAGGCTTTGGGACAAGACCTTGTCAAGTGAATGCGATTGTGGACAAGATATGAACGGTTTTCTTTGTGCACACCATCAATCACTTCTGATTTAAAAACAATTCGCTTTCAAATAAATCTCTTATTTTGAATTTAATTTAGAAGTTAACGTAGGCCTAAGTGTGGAAGCCAGTGTGCAGGATGTGCAGGAAGAAGCTTTAGTCAAGGACTGAAGAGTAAGGAAAATATTTGAACAAAAGCAGATTGTGGTTATTGATTAGCCACTTATCCGAAGTAGCCTAAACGCTCATTATTAACCTCCTAGTTGGCAAAATTGTATTTTAACGCAATATTGCCTCCTTGATTCGTGCATCGAAAGCATTATGTTCGATCGTTATATTAATCGTAATCTCGAGATTTCTACAGCGCCTAACGAAAGCCAAGTCGCGGGAACCAGCTTATTCACAGGCGCAGAACATTATTAGAACATGCGCCTCTGAATAAGCTGGTCCCGCGACTTGACTTTCGTTGGGCGCTGTAGAAATCTCGAGCTTACGATTACGATCGTCGTGTTGTGTTAAGTTGGGAGCGTCTCTGGAGATTCCCTTGAAGAGGCGTTATATAAATTAAATTCGCAATTACAATTACGAATACAACTTTACAATTTTATCGTTTTCACAGAGCTGGCCATCCGCAAATAACAGACTAACAAAAAGCTTTTAAAATACGTTTATTGGTGTCAGTAAATGAAGAAATCACAGAATAACGCAAAAGTGCCAATAAATTAAGAATTTGGATTTCTGTGACGCAAATAAGAATGCGCCAACCACCGCAAACAACTTTCGGTGTCCGTTAACTGCGGAAAGTTTTCGCAGCCTCCACTTCTCCTCTCGCAGCTGCGCGGTGCTCAGTTTATCTCCAATATCTACACTGATCGCTCGCGGCATGGCACAAATATAAGGTAGGCCTAAATATTAGTAGAAACTCTTCAAAACCACAACGAAAAAGAAATGAAATAACCTCACAATTGCAGCGATTTCTTACGAAAGGACTGATAACACTTCAACAATTCAGTGGGCCAAATATTATACTCGAAAGCGTAATTCGACACGATTAGTTTTTATGATTTCTATCGCGCCGGTGTCTATGCACACGGCATCAACCGATGGCGCAACAAAACCAAGCCGCAATCATGTCAATAGCCAGAAGGTCAGTCTACTAAGGACTTGCTTCAAATTGGGACTTACAGTTCATAAAAGGCTTAAGAAAGTATTTATACAGTAGATTGTCAAAAGTTCTCATCAGGAAGGCGCGGATGGAGGTGCACGGAGGTGCACTGGACCATCCTACTGGAACAGTCTCCCACTTGAAACTAGAACTTCACCGCAACGAATAACTCAAGGAGCATTCCAGCTTATTCTAAGACGTACCTCGTGTGATTCGTTACACAGCCAAGTTTCTGCTGTTTTTGAAAGGCGATATTCAAGTGTTCAGATATATGCATACCGTTTGAGCCTTATGTTGCTACCCTGTACCGAAGTTATCAGGTGGTGGAAATGTCATGCCTGGATTTAACCAAAGAAATCTGCTTATGATGTAAGGCGCCCAGTGAAACGTATCCAAGGCGTATAGCTGCTGCCTATCGTACGTACTACGTAAAACACAAAAATAGCTAAAGGAAAATGGAAGGTTGGATCGTAAACTAGGAATCATGGGAAATGTATGGACGCTGTAAAAAGGGAGGCGTTACCTCGCTTATCGGATACTAGGATTTCGTGTGGGGCGCGGCCAGTGAATGGGCGTATGTCAAAATGTGTTTGGATTTATGGTGAAATGTGGGTGACGACAGCCGAGGCGGATGGAATTAGGGCAATAAAGACTAGGCGGATGGATGGATGGAGGGATGGATCGAAGGAAGGATGGATGGATGGAAGGAAAGGTGGATGGACGGACGGATGGATGGATGGATGGTAGGTGCATTGGCCTTATTAGGTATTTTATCTCTCTGGGCGCGTGATAGCAATCTCTAATAGAAATCTTGAATACTGACCAAAAACCCAGCAATTCAGAGAAATGTCGCATGTTGAACATTAATCACTGACATAACAATATGACACCAAAATTCAAAACAAACTTTTCTATCCTTGATAAGTGCAAAGTCTTTGAGAACTTGACGAGTAGGTTGGTGGGTAAGTGGATGGATGGATGGATGGATAGGATGGATAAATGGAAAAGTAGGTGAGTGGGTGCGGGGATGGAGTAGTGGATGGATGGCTGGATCCTTGTATGTATGTATGTATGCTTTGGAACAGGGAAGGATAGGACTGATGAATGGAAAAGTAGGTGAGTGGGTGAGGGGATGCAGTAATGGATAGATGATCGGATGGATTCTTGTATGAGCGCGCACACACGCGTATATATACGCGCGTGTGTGTACTGGAACATTTGCATAACGCAAAGTGTCAGGAACCTCGCCGAAACCTCGTTAACAAAAAGTTCTAAAAAGGCGTGACTTAAGATAAGCCGGGAATGTTTCTTAAGCTGTCTGCGGAATTTTGAGCGGAAGATTATCCCAGACGGAAGAGCCTAGCGCACGATAAAGTACGGTGTTCCTGCGAGTCGTCGTCAGGTGGCGCGGGACTTTCAGTTCCCCGTCATCTGAAGAACGTGGTTTTCGTCGACCCGAGTAGATCGAGACAGGAGCAGGGAGATCCCCGATGAGGTCTAGGCCCGAGCCAACTGCTGAGATCTGCCCCATGATGAGTAATCCTTTCCTCGACAGGAAGCCAGTGCAGCTTCTTCTGCTTGGATGGTAAATGTATGAATAGATCCAATGACGGATAGACGATTGGTAAGAACGCTCGGCTTAATGTGGGGAAAGCACGGGTTCGAGCCTCCTTCTCTGAGACGATTACTGTGTAGGACCTTGAGCAAGTTCTTCACTCAATTGCTAAGCGCCATCGACTGACGCTTACTAATTAGATAGTGGCGCTTAATAAATGCAGTAATAATAATAATAATAGTAGTAGTAGTAGTAGTAGTATTGATGATGATAATAATATTAGAGGCGGGTAGACAGAAAAGTAAAATGAATGAATACAGATATCAGTCTATCAGTATACTCTGGCTGTAATCGTGTAATCATAATCGCGAATTTGTATAGCGCCTTTCCTCGGGAAAATCCTCAGAGGCACTGCCGACCTGACAACACGAGACCGCATCTATCCATCAATTCGCCCGTACATCCATTTACCTCCGACTTCAGAAGAGCCGCTTCTGTCTGAGTAGGAGCCCCGTAAAACGCACCCGAAGGAATTTCGATATTTTTTTATCAGTCCAAGGATAGTGCACATCGTCGATGAAGCGCCGCCCATCATTTGTCAGTTGGGACATTGTTATGTATGGCCTGTGCTATGCGCTTTAGCGTTTTGTTATTGTTATTTACCGTTGCCTGGGTGTGGTCGCATATTTGTTCCTCTCTGCGCTAGTTGTGCGGTGTAGGGTTTAAATCACATTGTTGGGAGATCTCAAAGGCCCTTGTTCCCGGACTCAGAAGACCCTAGATACGCCACTGCTCTTAGAGAAATGTCGGGATACAATCACTCGTGCAATCCCGACGCTCATAGCAATAAAGCAGTCAGTGTGGCCTACTGTCAGGCATTATCGTGGTCTCCTGAAGTAAGCTCTCACAATTAATAAGCCGTAGAAAAAGCAGATACTAATGTCGCCAGAACGACCTTAGAAATACTTTGTCTGGTAATACAGCACAGTCACTGTGGCCGATAGCCAGACAGTAGGGTGGACTTTTGAAGTAATCGGACAGAAGTATCTGACTGCAAGCGACAATGAACATTACCACTGATACTAGGCAGTTAACGTCTGTGAGATTTCTAGCCGCCCTAATGTTGGCTCTTAGCAGACATTACTGTTAAGCGTACATGGAGTCAATCAACAGACCTACTTGCGTAGGACGGCGTGGGAGGGACAGAAAGATGTACCGGTCAGCGGGGAACAGGACATATGACCTTTAATCCCAACTGCTATCGGGAGAAAATAAACCCAGCAAGTGACTCGGCTTCCAGCGCAGTCCTGACCCCGGATTTGAACTCGCATATAATTGCCTACGTATATCTGTATATATTTACACATCGAATCCAACATATATCATATGCATTGACATTGACGGAGCCATACATAGAGAAACACTGGAAGAGGCCACCGCACACGTCCACATACACAGCCAAACAGACACGTACAAAGAAGCAGACAGGCGCATTGCACTTAAGAGGTTCTTAAAGGCGCTATAAAATGTCCAGATAGATGTGTATGCATAAACACGACTTAGACACACAAACTCATACATATATGGGTATGCGTATCAGACAGACAGACAGACAGACAAACAGACAGACCGACGTACGTATGTATCTATGTATGTATGCATATCAGACAGACATTCAGATAGACAGAAAGACAGACAGATACATCTAGAAACGTAATACTTTATTTACGTAGCGCCTTTAGAATGTATCTACTCAGACTATGTGCTTCCAGCACAGTTCAGTCAAAACAATGCATAGTTTGACAGAGAACGAACTTGCCCCCTGCAGTTCCAGTTACAATCGTCAGGCAAGTGTAACTACCGGGGATGAAACGATGTCCACTGCAAACAGTTTGCACCACATGTTAAAAACCGCAATGCTCCATCTTCCGTATCTCCATCCCATCGACATCAGGAAATTTACAGACAAGCCCCGTCATGTAGTAATAGTAGTAGTAGTAGTATTGATGATAATAATAATATTAGACGCGGGTAGACAGAAAAGTAAAATGAATGAATACAGATATCAGTCCTATCTAACAAAATCTACTCCGTCTGTATTCACTCTTCCTTTTATTCTGTTTTCATTGCCTAGATTTTATATAATGCTAACTTCCCATTAATCTATATTGATATTTTAGTTTGATATTAATATGAGAATTCTCTGACTCACAATTACTTAATTTTTAAAATATTTATTTAAAATACATAAATAATTAGGCCTTACCTACATACATTCAAATACATACATATATATTTTATATCATTTTATAAATTTTATTTTCTATAACATCAATCTCACTCGTCGGTCCAGTATCGTTCTATGACTTCTGTTCATTTTATTTTTGACTTTTATCTAGTTTAAAAATAGATCGCCGATGCCACATTTCTGTTGCTGATTCGTCACAAAAGCACGTAAAAAAGGAACTGCAAACTTCGAACTCATGATAATCGCTTAGAACGAGATGCTGTGCAGAATTCAGTGGCAATGACTCATGCGAATTAATTGTGCTGGTGCATCCGACCAATGTGTACTTTGCTCTATGGGAGTGTAATGGAGATTTGTGCATCGCTAATTATGTGAAAATTCTTCTCTTAAGTGCGCAGCCACCAGTGATGTTATGCAAGGTCTTTAGGCCAGACCTCGAGGCAAAAGTGGTGGCGGCCCCGGCCTCTGGAGGTTGAAACACTTTTCTCTTAAGGGACAAGGTCGTATGCTTTGACCTTTATCGCCCCGTTCTGCTTAATTACAGGTAGACCTCTAGTTGAACCACGATCCTGTGATCCGAGGTATGTGGAGGTTTCTCTGCGTATACACTTGTCAAATCAACATGGAATTTTCTCATCTGGGAACCATTTGACCTTTCCATCTTCCGGGATGTACAAATGCCCCATGTTTGATAGAGACAGATATTGCATCTAAACGCTTTGAACTTTGAATCGTACAGCTGCCCTGCGGATAATCAGTGTACTTTATGTACATTCCTCTGAACATGCGATTTACGGGGAAGACTGGAGGCGTGTGCGAAATTAACTTCTTATGTGAAGCGAGGATCATAAGGCAGGGTTGTGGCTGAGAACCAAATGTCCGCAAATGACCCGTGACACTAAAGACCCCAGTTGTACCGAAACGGAACTGGATAATAGGCTGTAGCAATTCTTGGCAGCCAAAAATGTCGCTACACAGTCAAAACTCCGGGTAATAATGAGCTCTGCTTACACATTTTTGCTATGCTTTCGGTACTTACTCGTCAATTTCGTTTAATCGCTAATTTTTCCTTGATTAAATTAATATGTAAGGTCGACATTGACAGCCCTGACAGCCATAAAATGTCGTTAAACGTTTTATAGGTTAGGAAAGGCGTAGTGAAGTTAAGGACCGTCGAGCTGGGTTAGTTCTTCGAAGGATAACCGTCCGTGGAATAGGCCTACCATGCACGACACTCCGTTCTGTATTGATTTGTCGGTGACCGAGTACCAACTCATGTTGAGGAATGAAATGTATTCTATATTGGATTGCTGAGGTCATGTTTGCGCCTCTGCCGCACGATCCTTAGACTCGGGACTACGCTTCTAAGGAGCTTCTATGAAGCATGCGATCAAGTGTGTAACCTTTACATTTGCGCTTCTGATGAGCTTTTATAGAGACCTCTAAGCAAATGTGTTACCAATATTGCTTTGCTTTTATGGAGTTTCATAATAGGCATATAAACTAGGGTGTTATGTTTACTTTATTGCATTTAAAATATATTTTGGAAATACGTATCTACAGCAGGAGTGAAGTGATGGTGCTTGGGGGTTTTCGTGATAGCATGAGAGATCATTCTGGATAGCTTGAAGGAGATTTAAATTAACTATCTCAATTGGTTAGAGCTAAAGTTGAAACTTACACTTGTAAAGTAAAAAAGGAAAGGTAGTGATAATTTCTGAAATTTGAAAAGAGGCGATAGAAAAATAAAGATCGTCAAAATTCCTGATGACAAAATAGTTTATAAAAATTTAGTTTTCCGCGAAGTACACCTTGCTAACAGGTCCAGCTTGGGCCTTTCTTTGCTAACTGGGACCGGCGGCTGAGCATGAAGTATTTCTGCTCACGTAGATTATACGTACTCAAAACAACGTCACGCGATACATAGATCAAGCCTTTAAACTGGTTACAATATCCGTGACCTTAGCAGAATCCGTCTTATGTTAGACTTCAAAACTGCATCCTCCATTGCCACACTTACTTATCCATAGTCCATGCTAAACTAGACTACTGCAATTCACTTTTCCTGAACATAGACTCTACCTAAATAAACCTACTTCAAGATATCCAAAATGCTCTCGCTCGTGTTGTCATCAAAACCCTCAAACACAATCACATCACTCCGGTTTTCAAATCACTTCACTGGCTCATAATACCTGAACGAATAGAGCACAAAGTCCTATCACCTACATACACCACACTTCAATCCTCCCAACTGTCTTAAATTGGCCAGTTATTTAGAATGCAACCACTCCGTTCAACCCACTCCTTTTCCGCCCTAACACTTCTCCGCCCTCCCGTCACCTCATCCTGCCCCATACCTCTGGAATAAACTCCCACCAGAATTACAATTATCTGACTCATCATACGAACTCACCAACACTTTACTCCTTGCAATCTCTGCACAGGTCTTTCACTCAAAACTTAAAATACTCATCTTCCACAAATCCTTTTCTGATTCTTCCTCATCCCTTAGTCTCCCTTTCCCCTCCAATTCCAAACACCACCCACCATAGCCGTCTGTTTGCCTGCCTGACTCTTGGATCTTGACCTGGAAACGAACCCTTCTTGCCTATCGATTTTATTTTGACTGAGAGCTTGTGAACAAGCTAGTTCCTGAGACTTAACTTTCGTTGGGCGCTGAAGAAATCTCGAGCTTACGATTACGATTACAATTCTGTTGAGTAAAACGTATGGATTCTTCAACAGCAGCCATAAAATATAACGAACTTGCATTTACCTTGACGAAATCATCTGTATCTCATTCTTCCGCACACTATCTTCCACTATCAGTCACACCCTCTTAAAGTTTCCAACTGCACATTGTCATCAACCGCATCATGTAAAACAATTGTCTTGCATACACCCAAGTGCCCAAAACCTTAGTGCCCAAAAATCATCCAAACATGACCATCCATCCTACAACTTTAGGAGCGCTATCGTAGTCGTTATCTCCGAATTTCTTTAGCGCCAACAGAAAGCTAAGTCGCGGTAACCAGCGTATTCATTAAACAATATATTGGTAGGCATGTAAGGTCAGGTTCGGTTCCAGGTCGAAATCCAACGTTGCTCTATATACCCACTCAGCTACCATTGAGTTAATTGATGGAAATATTGGGGTGGCCTAGGACCCACATTATTTGTGAGGTAGGGGGCTCGACCCTCATATATGAACATTGTGTCTGGTCTTTATCCAATTGCCAATCATGCCGTACGCCTGATTTGTGCCTTGGTATTAACCCCCCCCCCCCCCCTATAAACCCACGATTATGCTATTCAGCCTCCTTCCAATCGTCACCATTTGGCCTGTGCTGTATCCACCCCCTGCAGCTTCAGAAATATACCAGAGGGAAACATGTTTCTCTTATGGGACGAGGCCGTTCAATTTGGCCTTTGCCACTCCCGTTTTGCTTAAAGTAAACAATGAATACTAAGACTAATGTTTGGCTCTTCTCAAACACCTTTAACTCATTTGTATCGGATGAGCTGGCGACCTACACAGCGCGATGACACGCCTTTAAACTAAGTCTGTTTACATAAAACGTATCGAAAACAACATCCACATAGTAAGTAAGTAAGTTAGCTATCTAGACGCTTTATATAGCGCATTTCTACTACCTCACAAAAGCGCTGCGAACGCTGTCTTTAACGGTGTTGAAGTCATCAAAGACCAAAAGTTCATCATGAGCAAACAGTGCTCCGCTATAAGTGGCCAGAAAGTCACCACTGGCGGGTTAAGACACACACCCCCAGAGGCACAGAAAACAGACTAACGTAACTTAATATGGTGGTGAATAGATTTAAAATAAGGAAGTGGACATGAGCGGCTTCGCAGCTACAAGATGTCACTAACACTCAAAACTGCGGGTAATCTGATACTCTGTTTAGACACCTTCAAATCGCTCTTCATGATGCTTATATAATCTTCAGTTTGCGTTGTTCCTCGTTATTCGTGCTGTATAGAACGGGCGACCTCAACGGAAGTGGCAAGTTGCCGCATCAGGCAGAAAGATACACATGCGCGAGCGCACAGACTCTCACGAGTAGAATTTGTATGTGTTAGTGATATTTCCGCCAATTGGTTTAGACTATCTCCTATTTTCCCATACAAGGGTGAACCAAGGGAAAATCCGACGACGGCTCAAAACTAAGTTTGGGGGCAAACTATTAGGTGAACCGCATGAAACTGGTTAATGCAAGTACCAGGCTGAGGGCTAATTACTAAACTTGGGATGTATACAAAGATATGAGGTCATCAATTAGAAGAAGGAGGAGTAGCAGCAGTTACTCAACCTAAACCCAAGAGGTATCCATGAGTATAAGTTACCCAGAGGCGCATCCACATATCCTACATATTACTATGAAGTGGGGTCATGCCCTCTGGGCACTCCGGGCATGACCCACCCATGGGTGGGGAAATGAAGGTTAGTCTGAACCAGCGGGAAAATTTTCCATTCCCTACAATCGCACCCTTGTATCAAGCACTAAGCACGTAATCATTGCTATTTATTTTTATTTCTGCAGTTATTAAGCGCCACTGTATAATGACTAAACATCAGTTGATAGCGCTGGGCAAATGTGAATAAAGGACTTGCTAAGGGTAATCGTAATCTCGAGATTTCTACAGTGCCCAACGAAAGTCAAGTCGCGGGAACCAGCTTATTCACAGGCGCTCAGTCAAAACAAAATCGATAGGCAAAAGGGTTCGGTTCCAGGTCAAGATCCAGAAGTCAGGCAGTTAGATAGTTGGACGGCTACGGTGGATGGTGTTTGAAATTGAAGCGAGAAGAGAGATAAGGGGAAGAGGAAGAATCAGGATAAGATTTTTGGAAAAGAAGTGTTTTCAGTCTTGAGTGAAAGACCTGCGCAGAAACTGAAAGAGGTGAAGAGTTGGTGAGTTCGTATGATGGACCAGACAACTGTCGCAATTCTGGCCGGAGTTTATTCCAGAGAGGTGGGACAGCTATGGCTATGGAGCGATTTCCAAATTTTAAGGATGAGGTGACGGGAGGGCGAAGAAGTGATAGGACAGATGAGGAGCGGGTTGAACGGAGTGGTTGGATAGTAAATAATTGACGAAGATAGGAGGGTTGGGAGGACTGAATTGTGTTGTAGGTGAGGGATAAGACTTTGTACTCTATTCGTTCTGGTATTTTAAGCCAGTGAAGTGATTTCAAAACACGAGTTATGTGGTGGTATTTGGTGACAGCACGAGCGAGAGCATTCTGAATTGCTTGAAGGCGATTCATCTGGGTTTTGTCTATATTGAGGAAAAGTGAATTACAGTAATCAAGTTTTGCATGGACTATGGATGGGGCGATGGTAGATGCAGTTTTGAAGTCAAGCATAGGGCGGATTCTGTGGAGGTCTCAAATATGCACGAAGCAAGAGCGGGAAAGATGGGTCATATGACCAGAAAAGGAGAGGTTTTGGTCGAATGTTACACCTAAATTGCGGACAGGAGAATTAGTATTAAATGTCTTGGTGGAAGCAGAGTCCAGGGTGAGAGAAATAGAAGGGTTAGGAATTTTCTTCAGCTGGTCACGTAGGCCAATAAGTATAAATTCCGTTTTAGGTGGGTTTAGGCATAAGAGATTAGATGTCACCCAGGAGGAGATTTGTTTAACCACACAAAGAAGATGATTTATAGAGTCGTTAAAACAATTCGCAGATAAAGAGATGAATAGTTGGGTGTCATCAGCATAAAGGTGAAGATCAGCTGAGGATGCTTTAATGAGTGAACCGAGTAGGTTAGTCTAGAGGATAAACAGAAGAGGTCCAAGAACGGAGCCTTGTGGAACTCCGCAAGTGAGAGGACATGACTGAGAAGAGGCTTCCGAAGTTTTAACACAGAAAGAGCGGGAGGAGAGATAAGAATGCATCCATAGGAGAGCAGTGTCAGCAAAACCAAATAAGGTTGAAAGTCGGTGGAGTAAGATATTGTGATCTATGATGTCGAAGGCTGCAGAGATATCAAGGAGACAGAGGCAAGAAACCTGATGAGAAATGGCAGAAACAAGCTTGCTGTAGAGAGAGATGTCAGCAGAGTTTCAGTTGAGTGGCGTTTAGTAAAACCAGACTGATGTGGATTAAGGAGTGAGTTAGAAGCTAAATAGTCATTGATCCGAGATAGTACAATCCGTTCAGTTAATTTGGAGATAAAAGACATGGTTCCTACAGCGTGACAGTCTCAGAGGAGGCTCGAACCCGTAACAGTGGTAACTTGCTTTTGCTGACCTTTCACTATACCATTTACAGAGGAAACCAGCGGAATCGGTCGACCAGTTTGGAACGTCGACCGCAGCACTGGAGAACATCCCACCTGGAATGCGGACAGCGTGGTTGTCAAGATTGGATCGAACCTGACGCTGTCGTGCGTGGTAGAGGTGGTGGATTTACAGTACGAGGTGCTGAGAGTTAGTCTGATCCAAGGCGACGTGCTGTTCCCCCTCGTCGAAAATGGACTGGTCCATTCGCCGTTTTCCAGTATTCCGAGGTACTCGGCTACGCTGAAAGAAGATCGGCGAAGTGGAGGAGCCAGGATAACAATTCATGTCGAAGGTCGGTATGTCCACCTGTTCGGGTAGGCAGCTTATGTACGTATTTGTATGTATGTATGTATGTATGTATATGTGTGTTTCGTTTGACCTGGATCTTCTTCTGTTGATCTATTGACCTATGCATAAATGTGGGATTATTTGCTTTTCGCACTGTTGATTGAAGTCGATACTGACAATTCAAGTAACTCCTATCAATCATTCATCATCGTGAAATCTGCATTGTGGATTGACCTATCGTCCGACCGAGCGACCGACCGACAGACCGATCGATTGACTTATTGATTGATTGATCGATTGATTGGTTTAACAGACATTCAGCCAGAAGATGGCGGTACTTACCTTTGTAACAAGTACTCAGAAAGGGACAATTCGGCTGTTCTGAACGTCACGGTACTTGGTAAGTCACAGTACTTGGTGTCATACTCGAAAGTCTCAAATATTAAAGTAGTGGTTTAAGACGATAAAGGTGAAAGAAGGTAAAGGTAACTAAAGTGTTATGAAGGATATGTGGTCTGGTGGGATTTCAAGATGCTGTACCATCCTGTGGTCATCGTACGACATCCTATGACCACCAAGATCGTCGATTTGAACCCTTTGCACCACTTTGTCGCCCCCAAACTCAACTCCGGGAGAACCTTACCGGGCACCGAAACTGACCCAACCCTCCTGGCTCTTGCGGACTTCATTTGACATATATGCAGAGTCGAGAAAAAACGATTTAAAGGTGTCGAGACAATATTAGTATTTGTGTTTAACGACATCGTATGACTGCCGGATGTCGACATTTCTGTAAACCCAAGGGATCATATTTACCCTGGTTAAAAAAAACAAGAATAATACCAACGATACGATCTATATGATGGGGTTCGGCCATCTTTTCAGCCCCCATATCGGATCTATACATAACATCGATGTATCCGGATGGTGATGAATTCCGATTGGACAGCGACAGTGAAGCCTTTCTCCAGGAGCACGACTTCTACGGAGTCGGATGCGTCGCCACAGTCGAAGGAAGACAGACTCCACCCGAAGTCCGAGTCGAGATCGATGGAAGAGATGAAATGGATTCTTTCCAAGCCGTCCATCAGGTCGGTGCTCGGTGGTCTAGTGGTTACGTGCTCAGCTGTCAACCTAGATGCCCGGAGTTCAAATGACCACCGGGTGTTTCAAAGGTTTTAGCTCCATTTTCGCCCCCTAGCGAGCTCCGCTTTAAAATGAGCAGTTGGTAGGGAGTCAGATTCCAAGATTTCTGTTTTACAAGCGCCACCTAGGAAACTCAGCTGTAGAGTGAGTACACTGACTGTAGGCTGTCAATGGTAAGATCAGACGGCAAGGGAGAGGACTGGCCAACACTTCAATGTTGATGCCCATGGCTGCCTCTTGCGTAAGCTTATTCAAACACTTTGGATAAGGTAAGGTGAAGTAAGGTAAGTATGGTAAGGTAAGGTAAGATAATATAAGGTAAGGTAAGTATGATGAGGTAAGGTAATGTAAAATAAGTAAGGTGAGATAAGTAGAGTAAGGTAAGGTGAGGTAAGTAAGAAAAGTAATGTAAGGTAAGATAACGTAAGGTAAGATAATATAAGCAAGGTAAGGTAAGGTAAGACATGGACCAATGTATACAGTTTCTGCATACATACATACATCCATCTTCTTGTTCGACTCCAGCTTCTTTTTCATCAGCTTCTTCTTGCGTTAGGTGGATGCTTTGATCCTGCAGTCTGGACTGACGATGTGGAACAGTCACCTGCGACTGGCTCTCGTCTCTGCCACTCCCAACCCAGACTACAATGAAAAGCAGATGCGATGCATCGCCTCGCAAACGGGGTTTCCAGAAGTCGAAGTTTCGACGCGACTCGTTGTACAGTGTAAGGCATTTGCCGTTGGTCTATGTTTTAATAAATAAAGTAATTAATTCATTAATGCCATTCATTCATTCGTTCATTCATTCATACAATCAATTAGATAAACATGCATTATTCTTCTTTCCAACTACACTGTATCAATAGAAATTCCTAGCTATTAAATTCCTGAGATGCCGAATTACAGGTCAAAGTGCCCTCTTTCAGATGCCCCGAGGATCGCGTGCATTCCGGAGCGACTGGTGGCCCGACAGGGAACCAGCGCAACCCTAGACTGCAACATCCGAGCGAATCCCGGAAGTCGGATCATGTGGTCGTCGGCCAGAGGAGACCTCAGCAACTACCCCAACGTCTTCTTCGACGAAACGGTATAACTGGTCCACAGCGGAAAACTAATCCACGGAAAACCTGGATCTTAATCTAATCCTGTCATATGACTTCTATAGCGCCGTTATCTTATTCTATATAGGGAAGGTTGTATTTGTGTGTGTATGTATCTATATGTGTAGGCCTACGTATTGTATGCATCAGATTATTCATATGGCTTAATTATATTATGTCTGCATGTATCCATGCATATGTGTATGTATGCATGTGTTCATGTATATATAAAAATGCATATAATTATGCACAAATGCATGCATACATACACTCAACACACACAAACATACATACTTACACACATACATACACTTACATACAGATGCACACATACACACACAACACATACACACACAACACATACATACATATATACAACATACATACACTTGCATGTATCATGCACACATGCATACATACATAAAAACATTCCTACATACATACTGTATATACACATACATATGTATACACATATACATGCATACATACATACCTAGGCCTAACGTTATCTATATATAATAAGTTTTCTTGTAAAGGCAGCACTACAAACACCAGACTATAATATTACAATAATCTGTGTTTTCTGTTAAAGATAATTAGTTCCGATGAGACACGGTTGACGCTCTCGATCCGCAACATTCGACCAATCAACTTCCAGCGCTACACGCTGACCGCAGCCAACATCGTCTCCTCGAGTCGAGCGACCTTTGAACTGGTGGAGGATAAGACGGTTGCTGTGATAGCGCAGCCGGAAGTGGACAGCTTCCTGCCAGACAAAGAGGGCATCTTGCCGGAAGTTGTGGAAGAGGTCTTTCCAGGTGGCAACGACGATTTCCCAGCGATGGATACGGATTTAGCCATGGCGAACACTAGTTTTGCACCGGAGTCAAGTAGCACTTTTCCGGAAGCTACGAGCACCACGCCAGAAGCTATTAGCACTTTAGCAGATGGCCTAATCACTGAAGTACCTGTCACTAGCACTCTGTCAGAAGTAAAAAGCACTTTACCACCTGTTAAAAGTAGTGCATCAAAGGCCAAAAGCATGTTAAAAGATGACAAAGACACTCTACCAGATGCCAAAAACACTTTACCTGACATCAAACACACTTCACCAGATGCTAAAAACATTTTACCAGACACCAAAGACACTGTACTCGGTGCCAAAAGCACTTTACCACCGGTCAAAATCACTTCCCCGGACGTCAAAAGCTCCACACTCAAAACTGGGATCAATTTCCATGAACATACAGCTGTTTTACCTCACGAAGACAGACTTTCACCCAAAGACAAACCCCATTCTTCACCAGCTCGGACAAGATCAGCCCATCACAAAGGCAACAAAATCCCCCTAAAAGCAACGATGGATGCTTTGCCAGTTGCAGCAACGGTTCCAACGTCGAAGACAAGTCTCGCAACAACTGAAGAGGTGGAGCAGCCATTACCGGCCGCCGGGGAAGTTCACTACTCCCTCTCCCGCTCATCCTCATCATCGAAAAAGGATTCAGGTAGTAAAATCTATCTAATCTAATCTTAAACACAACCCACCCTAACAGTTCCTCTCCCCTTTCTCTCGCTGGTCTTCTGTGGCAACCGGATTTAGTTCTTGACATGGCATCTTTGGACAACCCCAATGACGACTCAGCGCTCGTGAATAAGTTGGTGCCCTACACTTAGCTTTATGTAGCGCTTTATAAATTTTGAGTTTACGATTACGATCTAATCGAGTCTGACATATTCTAAAATTGTCCGATTTTATCCTTTATTACCTTATCTGATCGAATCTATTCAGAGGGAAATATGGTGGCATATACTCGGTAGCATATACTGTCATAAATGTAGATCTTTAGATTATATGTAAGTCAGTAAATCTGATGTGACATTACAGGTAAACCAGTAAATATACATATTAAATGTTAATCTGGTAAATTATAAATAAGCAGAATAAATCCTAGAACTTGAATAGGCATCAGTCACATCACTCCAAAACATATCTACAAACCGGTCATTCCAAAGGTCAGGATGATGAGACAGAACGCCTCCCTAAGGAGGACGACCACTCTGAAACGAAAACGTGTCGAGCCGAGAAAGGAACGAGACACAAGGACTCGGCAGTGCGACAGATTATGAAAGTGCATTCCAGAACCTGAGCCAAGCAACAGAGGAAGACGACCTCTCTCTGTTCCATGCTCAGTCATCATACCAACAAATATTGCACTCGATCAATGGACACAATGACTCTTGTTGTCTTTCGTACCAGAACAGTGTTGGGTTCTAGAACATTCTCGGTTGCCGGTCGACGGCTTTGGAATTCGCTGCAAAGTTCGATTCGTTCTGTCAGTTCTGTGATGTCATTCAGGTTTAAACTTAAGACTCATCTGTTTCAACTTGCTTACTCACCGTCGCCTAACTTCTGGTTCCTCAGACCCATAGCAATTAAACCTGGCTTTTCCAATGGATTATGATTTTGACTACGGTTTCACTTGAAGCGACCATCAATCGATGCCTTGGGCATTATGATAACGGCGCTATAGAAGTCTTTAGATTCGATGCCACTAAGGGCAGTATTCTCTCGAGGCATGGCAAGTGAAAGACAATGAGTACACCTACCGTGGAAATGTGGGGTGGTATACACTGTGTATTAGGTAAATTCAGTGAACTTATATAGAAACTACCAAATCTGTTTTATTACACGTAAATCTTTTCACAGATGAATCATGTAAATCTGCTATAGTACAAGTCTTTTATTACAAGTAAGTCAAGTAAATCTGTTGTATTACAGGTAAATCCAGCAAAACGAATAAATCTACCTCAGGCGCTGGTGCTACTACTACAGTTCACTACCTACTCGCATCGTCTCTGCTGATTCGCTGGTTGTGAAAGGTCGAAGGTCAGGCCGGACGCTGTAACTGTTCCAAGTTCTTGTGTAGCCACCGGGTAGTAACGATAATCATTAGCAGGATCAGTGTTCGTCCTGGTTGAATTCATCGTCGACCTTTGAGCTGCTGAAGACTGACCCTTTGAAGTCTGACCTCTGACCACTGGACCAGTCGCTTGTGGGCAGTAGCGTTGGTCCGTTCCCATGGGAGGATCCTGGAGGGGTCAATCTAGCCACGGTTCTCAACAGGTCCCCATCTGAGTTTGTGGGTCACTACATTGAGTTGTTCTGCCCTTCCAAACTGGTTAGGGTGAGGGTTGTGTACTAGACTTGCAAAGTAACAGAGGGTCGTGATAAAACGGGGAAACTTTTTAAAGATACAGCTTTGTCCCTTTTGTGAACTTCATGTGCTCCAGTCTTTGTTTCCAGTACTGAAGGTGCACTTCCTTCACCCTCCCACCATCCCTTCTCATAAAAACTATCAACTATCATGATGTCCCATTTTATGTCACGGCACATAATGCGTGGCTTTAAAGTACTTCAATCAAGTCAAAAGCATTTTCAAGAAAGGGTACATCCTCGTCCCTTCACACCTTCCTTCTTATAAAATTATTTCAGGCAATGTGTTGTCACAGTTTATGCTGCACCTTTTGTAGTAAATGTGCAACAAAAAATATAAGGTGTAAAAGTAGTTAAGTTATATAAGTACCCAACTGATGGGGCACATCCTTACCCCTTCCTTAAAAATGAGTTTGCTATGAAAAGCAAAATATAATGTAATGTGCCAGGTTCACAATTATTTTATGAGTATGTGTCTAAATGAAAGTATTTTCATGTCTTTAACTATTTAAATTATGTATAAATTTCAACCATTCTTACATATAAACCTCAACTATTTTCACATATAAATTTAAACAATTTATACATATAAATCTAAACCATTTTCATGCATAAATTTAAACAATTTATACATAAATTTACAACATTTTTACAAAAAAATCTAAACCATTTTCATATACGAATTTAAACAATTATTCTTATAAATTTTTAAAATTTTCCCACTGAAATTTAAACCTTTTCCACACAGGCAGTTTAACTTTTCCACATATGAATCACACAAATAAGAGAATGAAGAATAAACAGCAACAGGTGAAAACAGAAAAACTGGACAAAACTCTGAAAGAAAATTGTTAGATCAGTCCATAAACCTGACCCTTGGGGGCAGTCATAGTATGAAGTGTTAGCCACTTCATTTTCTTAGCCTCGGCTTATGAGCAATTATGCAAAGAAGAAAAACAGTAGTCCCTTGAGCTAACACTAAGAGAAATCGCAACTTTTCTTTTCCTGGCCACAGCATGAGGGCAGGTGGCAGGTCTCCCTTACAACCTAACCCTCCTACCAGTCTGCAGTTGATGCACTCGTTGTACAGTTTCTGTTACAGTATAAAGTCCATTTTATTCCAACACAGATTCACATTTTAATATTCCAACATCCTAATTTCTAGAATAAAATTCATGGCAGAGCTAGTGAAGAAACATGGTCAACAGAAATCGGTTGTATAGTTGCACTGCTAAATACAACCATGCAACATTCTGTAACAAGGAACTTGGTTTAAGTAGAGTCCAAATCAAGGGCACAAACGAACTGTTTCAACCTTCATTTTTCTGTGGGTTACGCTAATAATATTAACTTTTCAAAAATACAGTAATAACAATGATCATGATAATACTACTACTACCTCTAATAATAATAACAGAATTTTAAAAAATTAAAATATTTTAATATTTAATTAACAAGAACAACGAAAAAACACTATCAACTCAAAGACTTTTATTTAAGAACAATACTTTAAGAAGTACAGAAAATGCTGTCAATTGTCTTGGTAGTTTACATGTTTTAAGTCTGAAACAGCAAAGGGGCCGCCCATTCGCCCACTAGTAGGGCCCCCAATTTAAACTATTAATGGTCCGCCCAGTGTATATAATAATGTGCTTACACGTGATCCGTGGTCCATTTAGTACATTTAGAACAAGTAACGTACGATGCTGGCGCCAGTGGGCAAATCATGAGAACAAAGCCATTTCTTTGCACTTGGCCAGGGACAGGGAGCAAGATAGAGAAAAGAATGAGTGAGGGCGATGGTAAGGCGAGGAATGGGAAAGGAAGGTTAGGAGAGAGGGAGAAAGGAATTACCCAGAAGGGACATTCTGCCGTACTAGCGTGCAGATGCTCTGCGCAGGATAGACTACTTTAAATTGATGGGCGGCCAATCACTTCGATCTCGGCTCATTTCAAAGCTCCTCAGCACAACAGAAATTTACAGCATTCTTAACAACAAAAGAGAAAGCGACAAGCAATTTGTAACGTAAAATAACTATGTATTGCATAATGTGCCTCTATAACAAGGCATTTTAAAGCGCTCTCAGGGCACCGCTGAAATATCATAGGATAAGTAAAATCAAATAGCATAAAATCAAATAGTGTCAGAAGCTGCGTATACAAAAATTGATGGCTGGTTGAGTCAACACACATTAAACAGGTTTTAAGATTACCACAACAGCTGTGCCAAGTCAAAGTCCAGCGACACCATGTGAAGAACAAGATCCTGCTGCCGGGGCAGAGAGAAAAGGAGACACTGGAGATACTATGGTGGGTTGTGTTTAGGTTAAGGGAAATGGACGGGCGGTGGAATGGTTGGCGCTTTGGCAAGATTTCTTGAAGAAGTTAGACATCAGGGGCGAAAAGAAAGTCTGTGGAGTGATGGCGAGAAGGAGGAGGCAGGTTCAATCGTAGGGTTGAAGGATATTTTGGATGAGGAAAGAAATCCATCATGACCCCTTTTCTCTAAAGAATGCAAGGCACAGCTACAAGTTGTGATTCTAACCTCATAACCTCGAAAATTTCTAAAGCAATACTTATTCACGAGCGATAACCCGTTGAACAACATCTCAACTGCGTCTGAAACATGGTACACAACCAGTTCAGAGTAGAGCTGGTTTGAGATCGCTGTCAAACGCTTTTGTCAGATCCATAATAACAGTAAGAGTCTTACAATCATTTACTAAACATCCTTTACAACATTTGAAGCAATTCTGTGTTTACATAGGCCTATACATACATAAGAATTAGCTACTCATTCTAGTTTGTGTTTATTTATACTGTACATAATCACGTATATATATTTTCAGATATATATGATATATATAGAACTTCTATGGCGCCACTTAAGTATTATTACAGTGGCTGAGCTTATACATATATATCTTCCAGTCTCTGGAGCTTAATGGATGCTCTGTAAAAAGCATCGCAACTTCCAACTGAGATTTTGCTAAAAAGTGACCATCGATTGATGCCTCGCACATTACGATAATGGTGTTGTATAGGTCTCGAGATTAGATCAGATATAAACACAAACTGGCATGAGCAACAAATTGTAAATTACTAAGAAAATAATAAAAATCATAACAGCTAACTATAATCACTTGACTGGTAATACAACTGCTACATGTAACTACTGTTCCAATGTGCAACACTTTCTACAGATCTAATAGATTCTTTCAGCTGGATTTCTTACATCTACACAAAACAATCTGGTTTGACTACATACGTGCAAACTGTTTCCTAAGCACGGAAACAATCAAAGTTATGTTTAATTAATTTGCGCATTGATACAGTTTTATTTTAAAATGTACTGTTAAGCACAGCAATAGATGTCATTCTTTTTAAACGTTTGTTCCATTGGGAATAAAATTCACAGATTTATCCGTTGACTACCTGATTGAATTTTCTGGGAAAAGATTTAGTTTTTATTTATTTATTTCATTACCCATATTTAAACAGCGCCAACATGTACCTACAAGCGCTAATCGATGGTATCATGCAAGCATCTATTAAGCACTTACTCCAAGTCCCTAGGGGAAGCTTGCATCCAGGTACCCTGTGTTACAGGCATGCGTGCTCCACTAATAATGACAATGTAAAATTTTCTGTTGAGTATTCAGCTAAGACATTTTGGCGTTCGAACCCAGTTCACTCTCTTCCAGCAGCTGGACTGGAACTGTCATGACACTTTCTTATTTACAAAATCCAGCCTTGCATAAAGAATATAAGCATTCCTCCAAGTGCCTGGAACCTTGCAGCTCCACACTTCAGGAATCGTTTGTTCTGTCACAAAAACTAACCAAATGTAAAATTGAAATTACGTTCGATTGTTAGAGCAATTTTATCAAGCACTGATAGACTATAACAAGAACATATCTGCACACTTATATAACACCATTCTAAAACAAAACAGAGAGATTCTAAAACATCTTGCTTCCTATCAGAATCTAACATTTGCACAAATTAGATACAGTTTTGGCAAAACATTCACTCAATATAAATTTCAAACTGCTTCACATTGGCAGCTGTGAAGCAGTTTATCATCTACAGTTTACCCTTTACAGGGTATCATCAGCATCTTAAATACCGTAAAACAGAGCTGTGTTGAGTCGATCCCAAACGTGGTTAGGGTAATGGTTGCATATTAAAATTGTAAACAGATCGCGATAAAGTGTAAATTAAAAGGAAAGCTAAAAAGGTCATAAATATCATGGAAAATAAGAAATATAGCCTTGTCCTACTTGGTTCCCCTCTGTAAACTCATGGGTCAACTGATCCCTCATTTCCCCTACAAAAAACATCCTTTCCAAAAAATATTCTTCGAATTTCTCTTCACACTGACAAAAGTGCCAATGGCAATCTTAGTTATAGCCCTTGTAAGGTTAAAAATGTACTAAGTAAATAACCAGACACACACATGCAAAGAACTGGGGAAAATGCATCCTACTGTGGGGGATTTTCTGAACCACTGAGGCTAAAGTTTCCCCACTTACCCTTGTGTACATACTGCATCCTGTCCAAACAAACATTGTTCATGTTTCTCTTAAAATCGACAGAAGTGGGCAGGAGTTTAATGAATACAAAAACACATCTCAGCAAAGGGAAGTTACAGTCTGAACAAGTTTGCCCGCTTGTACAGATTACACCCCGTCCAAATATATAGTTTGCATCTCTCATAAAATAACAGTATAAAAACTGGGGAAAATCATCCCAGTATGGGAGATAATTTGACCCAATGGAGCAAAGTTTTCCGACGTTATCTAGACACAAATAACACCCATCCAAAATAATAGTTTGTACTTCTCTTGGGAAAATGACTGTCAGAGAAAACACCATAAAAACTTTGCAAGCTAAACACCCAGAAATGGCTTCGACAAGATAAGACGCAGCTTCAGACAACTTCTCCAACGTTAGTCAGTTAACACAGCGGAGATAACTTAGGCTAACGAATACTTCATCCTCGACGCAACTTCAAGCGATGCTGTCATTATTGCGGTGGTTCTTGTCGCTCGGTTTCGCGTTGACGTAGTCGCCTACAAACGAACCCGTTTCCGTGAACTTGCCCGCATCAACGTCGCCATATTCGTTGAGACTTGCCTCCTCATCGCTCATGCTTATTGAGCTGTTTAGTGATGCGCGACTGCCCTTGACTGGTTCCGCTTCACTGAAACCGATAGTTACACCGTTTTAATGGACGGGTTGGGCTGTCCTGTACTGGGTCTCGATAGAGCCTTGGCAGGTATTCGTTACAGGGTATCATTTATATGGTATTAGAGGTAGTCTTTGACAAGGTATTAGTTTGAATTGTACCAACTGTGATTAGCGATACAGGATATCATATTTTATGGGGTATTATTTTACTAAGTGTTATTAAAGGTATCATTAGAAAGATGTATTTACCTGTATATAGTATTATTTTAAAAGTATTTATTTTTGAAGGTTATCATTATAGAGGGTATATTATTATACTGGTGTCGTTTACTGGGAGGATAGAGGATTGGAGGATATCAGTTACATGGTATCCTTTTTAAAGGTATCATAAGAGAGTATCATTTACAAGATATTATTAGATGGTATTTGATGGTATCTTTAACAGGTATAATTTTGAAGACTATCATAAGATCTGAGAGTATCATTTATAAGGTAACATTTAGAGGGGATCATTTCAAAAAATTGTCTGGAGTATTATGTGACCCTTAGATGCTGATTCAACTCAAAGGAAATAAGACAATTATAATACCGGTAATGAGCCCTGTACATTAGGGAGGAAAGAGGAGGAACTCTTGGAGAGAACTGATATGAGAATATTGAGGTGGATATTTGGGATTTCATTGAAAGACAGGAATAGGAATGAAAATATAAGGTAGATGATTGGAGTAGCTTGTATTACCGAGAAAGTATGGGAGACTAGACTGAGATTGTAATTGTAATTGTAATCTGACATTTATAAAGCACCACTTCAAGAATAGACTCATCAGAAGCGCTCCCGACCCGAACCAGTGAGACCACTGTCAAATAACACAGACTTCAGGCGCTTGCGAAACTGCGGAAGAGACAAACTGAGGAATACTAGCCGGAGCTCTCGGGAAAGGCGATTCCAGCTACTGGGTCCAACATAGGCAAAGCTTCTAGACTGCGCTGTAGCAGTGCGCATACGAGGGACAGTCAGGAGTCCAAGGGAGGCCGACCGGAGAGTGCTACAGCCTGGAACCAAGGAGACTGAAATGCAGAAGTCCCTAAGATATGATGGAGCACAGCCAACGAGACAATTACGCATAAGCGTTAGGATCTTGAACTGGATACGCTGCTGAATGGGAAGCCAGTGTAGAGTGTCCCGTATAAAGGAAGTTATATGGCCATACCTGGGGACGCCTCCAATAAGACGGGCAGAAGCATTGAGAACAGATTGAAGCTTGGAAATATTGGCAAGTGAGAGTCCAGCAAAGATAGCGTTACCAAAGTCCACCCTGGTGCAGATAAGGGCATGAATTAGAGTAGTAACGGCATGAAAGGAGAGGGAGCGGCGGATGGTACGAAGCTGACGAAGGTGGTAAAAGCATGAGCGGGAGACACTGTTAACATGATCGGTCAAGGAGAGTTCCCGGTCCAGAACAACCCCAAGATCACGGACTTTGGAACAGAGTAGAATGTCCGGAAACCTCTGGCGTAAGGATGATGAATCAATCTTTGCCAGCTGAGCACGACCACCAAGCCAGAAGAACTGGGTCCTAGCAGAGTTCAGTCGGAGGCGATTGGAGGACATCCAGAGACCAAGGGCAGATGTTGCGTCAAGAATACTGTCAACCAGAGAGGAAGCCGCTTCCGCTGGGCCATGAACGAAGGCCTGATTGTCGTCTGCATACTGATGGACAGCAACACCCATGGGAAGGAGAACCCGTGCCAGATCGGCAGTGTACAGAATGTAGAGGAGAGGGGCCAGAACAGAACCCTGAGGAAGGCCAAAAGGTATAAGGGACCAGGCGGAACGTGTACGCCCAAAGATAACAGAATGAGAGCGGTCTGAGAGGAATGACTGAAACCAAAGAAGGGCCGTATCAGTAATGCCAAAAGATTTTTCTAGACGCTCCAAAAGGATAGAGTGATCCACAGTGTCAAAAGCAGCACTAACATCATAGAGGGCAAGAAGAGTAACATGTCCACGGTCAAAAGCTCCAAAGACGTCAGCTAGGAGACGTGTAATAAGTGACTCAGTAGAGTGGAACTTCCTAAATCCGGATTGAAAAGGAGGCATGAGGGAGTTAGAGTCAATGTAGTCGACCAGTTGGACGGACACACATCTTTCAAGAAGCTTAGAGAGGAAGGAAAGGTTAGAGATAGGTCGGTATTTAGAGATATCATTGGGGTCAAGTCCCTGGCGCTTGAGAGAGGGAAAGACTACAGCACGTTTGTGAGAAGCCGGGAGTGAATTACATAGCAAGTGTAAGAACGAAATTAAGTCATCTATAAAATCCTTGATTAAAAATGGTGGTAATAAGTCCAGAGATGGTATGGTCATGTGAGTGGACAGAAGAAAGGTGCATCAAAAGAATTATGAAGGCAGAAATTCATGGACACCACAGTCGGGAAAGACAGAGGAAGAGATGGAGGGACATGATCCACAGGACTTCAAACTACTCAAATGAAAGAAGGAGGAGACTGGAAACAGAAACAATTGGAGAGAAAGGATCCGTGTGGCTGATTAATTCCAGCTAAACGAAGAGAGATTCAGAGGGCATCATTCAAGGCGATAATGTACTGGGTATCATTTACAAGGTTTTAGGGTGTCATATTGACAAGTATGCTGTGCCACTCATAAGCCTGAAGAACTGTGCACAAGGCTGTCATAAGTCAGTTGTAACAGTAAAATTGCACTGCAATAAATTTGATAAATTTCTAGTGGAATATTCCACGGAAAGGCAACTTACGGTCGTCGATAGTCGAAGAATCCACTGTCAACCAACTCTTTCACTGGGTCATGTCCACTCTTTCGTTCCTTCTTATCCACTGAAAAGAAGAGTTTGTTCAGATTCTGAGTAATAGCGATGTGGTGAGCAGAGTGGTTTAGGCAGAGTCAACATCAGTTGAGCACAGTTGGGTTTAGGTAGAGTTAACATCAGAATTTTGAAGTGGTCAGGGTGAATGCATGGTTTATGATCAAGTACAAGAACTAACACCGCATTCTGAGTACTAACTTTCATTCTAAAAATACTGCAGCTTTATTAGAAAATCTCATATCCACATAAACTACTTCTACAGCACTACTTCAAACACTCACAGGCTCACTGTTACAATTCTATCAAACTACCCCACCCTTATTTCAATTGTGCCTTTGCTGTGTCTTGCCATCATCTACTACAATCTGCGACCCATAAGACCCGACGACTTTGCCCTCATATACTAGAGTTCAAGCAGGTTCTGCCTTGTCATACACCGGACAATCTTCCTGTAACAACTGAAACTCTGAACTTCACCAGTCCATGGAGCTCAAGAAACATTCTCAGCTAATCTCAAGATGCACCTCTATAGATCCGTTAGATAGGCGAGCTTCAACACCTTTGATAAGCTCTTAAAAGGCGCTAAAAAAATAACCAGATACATATATACATGAACACTGTCGACAAGAACTATTGGACTTTGACTGTGTTCTCCGATGGATTGTTAGTTTTGACTACTGCTTCACTATGAAGAGCTCTGAACATTGTGTCTGCTATAAACTCTGGATGGGAATCCGTCAGTTGGGTTCTGCATGTCTGGAGCAGCCCACCAGTGGCGACTCTACTAGTTATCTGAGCACTGTTTGCTTATTGATAACTTATTGTTCTTTAAGAGTTTAACATCATTTAGGCTAACGAAGGCTGCACTTCTGTGAGGTAGTCAAAAGGCGCTATTGTAAGTGTCTGTAAATACACATAGATATGAAATGCCTGGTACCAAAGTGTCAAATCACATCAAATAATACGAGATTGGACTGGATTTAATAAGATTAGATTAGATTAGATTAGATGATCGTTACCTGGGTAGACATCTCCACGGTTTCTATAGCAACAGATGCAGCAGAGAAGCAGAAGCAAGAAGAGGAGGAATACTCCAACGACAACCACGATTATCCACCAGAGTTCAGCAATCCCTGCGATGATCGGTCCAGCTGCAATCAAAACACATACAAATGGCAGGTTCCAGATGGACATTTGCAGTTCATACCTATAGACCCATCTACGCCGTCGATTGGTTGAGAGCCTTTGAAATGACATCGACCGTCTACTGGGAATGGGTTCCACCATCAATCGAATGGCTGCCTGTCACAGATAGTCCTGGTGACTCGAGTAATGCCTGAACGCCAAGTCTTCTACCACCTTCTACCACCCATCATACAAACAATATATGCTCCAACGCTTGCAATTTCTGCATTGGCCTTTCACTCAAAACTGAAAACTTTCCTCTTTCACAGATCATATCCTGGCAACCATTCTTCCTCTTATCTCTATTTCTGCTCCAATCACAAACACTACCTACCGTAGCTGCCACACTGTCTCTCTGCCTGACATTTGGATCTTGACCTGGAACTGAACCATTTTACCTATCGATTTTGTTTTTGACTGAGTGCCTGTCAATTAGCTGGTCCCCGTGACGTGGCTTTCGTAGGGCGCTGTAGAAATCCCGGAATTACAATTACGGTTATGTGACATTGCGTTGGACGGTGGTGCTATGGTGCGTAAATATAAATGTACATGTTTTTCTACAGCTTCCGCACAGCCTCGACCCTGCTTATTTTTCCATTGAATTATTCAGGTGAGATCCTTCACCACCGATGCGCCGTTTAAATGGGCGCCACGCCAGTTAAGGTCCCCGTATACGGACCGCACTAGTGCTGCACCCTCTGTCTCCCGTCGCTGTTCTACGTCATCGACGTTGCTCGGTACAGGAACTGTGATCATCGCATCATGTGTCAACTCTAGATGGAAACTCATTTGTTGGGTTCTGCGGGTGTTGGCAAGTCTGGTACTGGTGGCAATTCTAGTTACCTGAACATTGCTTGCTAACTGATGAACATTTTGTTCTTACAAGTCGACTGTTCAAAGCCCGATCATTGACAACTGCGAAGGGTCAAAACACTCTGTACTTCTTCACTAAATACCTGAAGTTGCCAATCGTAATAACGTCGTTGTAGATTAAGCATTTTTTTCATAAATCGCGCAGCTAAAATTCATAACTAGGCCTATATAACAATCTCTGCATTTCTTCAATATTCGAAATAATTTACGCCAATCGTAGAGGCCAACTGCTTACGACAATCACAAAAGCACAAAAAAACGTCTGAAAAATTACGGATATCTTACGCGTTTGAGGCGGCGGAGGAAGTTCTTCTGCATCAAGAGAGACTTCAGCAAATGCAGTGCTGTACGTATTGCTCGCAACAGCCTTGTACTTTCCGCGGTATTTGTTTCGCTGATCTGCACTGTGAGGCAGGTAGAAGCTGACATGCCTTCCATCGTCCAAGACTTTTACGTAAGGTTCCTCCGAGTAGAGGAGTTGTCGACTTCCGTCCGTGTGAAGTTGGTACCATCGAATTGTCAGCGGAGTCAGGACATCGGTTTTTGCATCAACAAAGAAGTCGCCTGTTTCGTCCTCGACACCCAGCGAAATGTTCTCTGGAAAACGCGTCAGTTCGGTTTTCTCTGTTCAAGAAACACAGGAAATGTAATTTCAATGCAGGGTTCTAGATTTAATTTATATGTTTATTTAATTTAAAACTTTAATAACTGTAAAAATAATTATCAGCAGGACAGGAAGCGTAAAATCAATACACTCTTTAATAATCTTAACAAGTAACAATCAATGTAATGTTATGCATTATTTCCTCGGTGACACTATCAGTTGAAGACCAATCCATTTCGATTTTTGTTTACATTGTTGAAGAGTGTTCTCGAAAAGGCGCAATATAAATGTAAGTATTTATCAGAACACTTAATATAGCGCCTTTTATTAAGCATCTCACAAAAGCGCTGCACACATGACTAACAGATTTAAACAAATGCGTTTAAGACAGTTTGAAAATGTTTGCTGAACAGAGTCAAATGCAACAGTGTTTATGTTCGGTTTTCTCTGTTCAAGAAACACAGGACATGTAATTTCAATGCAGGGTTCTAGATTTAATTTATATGTTTATTTAATTTAAAACTTTAATAACTGTAAAAATAATTATCAGCAGGACAGGAAGCGTAAAATCAATACACTCTTTAATAATCTTAACAAGTAGCAATCAATGTAATGTTATGCATTATTTCCTCGGTGACACTATCAGTTGAAGACCAATCCATTTCGATTTTTGTTTACATTGTTGAAGAGTGTTCTCGAAAAGGCGCAATATAAATGTAAGTATTTATCAGAACACTTAATATAGCGCCTTTTATTAAGCATCTCACAAAAGCGCTGCACATATGACTAACAGATTTAAACAAATGCGTTTAAGACAGTTTGAAAATGTTTGCTGAACAGAGTCAAATGCAACAGTGTTTATGTGCTTCGGAAAAGTCTTCCAAGAGGAAGGGCCGGCAGAGGAGAAGGCACCATGGGCTCGAGCTGATGTGCGGAAGCGCAGCACCTGCACGTCTCAACAGACAGAAGAGATCAACGACTGCCAACTCAGTTGACTCTACGCCGGAACACATAGCTCTCTCTGACATATCCGGGGGTGGAGCCGACCATTGAGGCTCGTGCCAGGAGGAGAATCTTGTACTTAATTATTTCCTCGACTGGGGTCGGTCGAGCGTGTCGATGCACTTGCGATTACGATAGTGTAAACAAACAGGGAAACATCAGCTTTTAGATTTTTCTCCAATAAAGTAACAATATGCATGTACGTATAGTTGAGCTTTGGAAAGTGGCCCCGATATAAAACTTTAGTTTGTAATCATAATCGTAAACTCGAGATTTCTAAAGCTTCCAACAAAAGCTAAGTGGCGGAAACCAGCTTATTTACATGCGCTCAGTCAAAACAGAATCGACAAGTAGGAAGAGTTCAGTTCCAGGTCAAGATCCAAGAATCAAGCTGGCGGATAGTCAGACCATTCCGTTGGATGGTGTTTGGAAGTGGATCTGCAGGATAGATAAGAGGAAGAAGAGGAATCAGGATAGGATCTGTAGAAGAGTAGTGTTTTCAGCTTTGAGTGGAAGCAGTTCTTAGAAGGAGTTTCTGGGTTGAAAGTTCACAGATTAGATCCTTACAGGGGCTCTTAAACTCTGAACATACAACATAACATAACATGTCTACTCGGAGGAAGGAACCATTCATAAACATGAGAAAAGTATAATTCAGTCTACACACCAATAACGTTGATGTATCCATCCGCAAAAGCGTAACCGTGGACGTTACTGGCGCTGCACTGGATCACCATCAAATCCGAGGTACCACTTTGGCACATTTTGCAGACATCAGATATAATCAGCGTTTCATGGTCGGCCGAAAGTCGAAACTTCGGTGGAAGGTTCTCGGCTGTCAAGAAGATTAAACACACCTTTAACGAACATCTCTAATCGTATTTAAAGACTTCTATCGCGCTGTTGTCTTAATGCCCAAGGTATAAGTCGAAGGTCGCTTCAAGTCAAAATCACAATGAAATCATAATCCATTGAAGAAGCCAGGTCAGAGAAATCAGAAGCCAGGCTACGGTGGGTAAGCAAGTTGGAAGAGATGAGTCTTTAGTTTAGACCTGAATGACATCAAAGAATTGACAGAACGAACTGAAACGGCCAGTGAATTCCAAAGCTTTGGACCGGCTATCGTAAAGGCCCAAGAGCCCAACATTGCTCGGATATAAGGCACAGCAAGAGTCACAGTGTCTACTGGTCAAGTTCAATGTCTACTAGCGGTTGGTGTGAGCATGGAACGTAAATAGGTCGGCTGATTTAAATGTAACATTTTGTGAACTACAGGACAGATTTTGAAACGAATTCTTTTGCTCAATGTTCATTGGGCAGCCAGTGACATGAACGTAATATAATATTATAATTAGAATTCGTTGTTTAACGACATCTTATGGCTGCCAGGATCGTTAACGTCGACCTGGCCTCATACAGTTCTTTGCCAATTCAGCGGTGATCGAACGAAAATGACAACTATATAGCATCGGACAGAAATGATTTAAAGGTCTCTAAACACATTTTAATATTAATTCTTTGTTTAAAGACAACTTTCGGTTAACGTCGATCTTACAGTACCTTATGCAAAAGCATTATGAATTACATAGCTATATTTCACAGACTTTAATATCGGGCTAGCATGGTCCGTAATTGGGGACCTCAAGCGGCGTGGCGCCTTTAAAACGCGCAGCATTGGTGAAGGATCTCACCTGATTAATTCATTGCAAAATCAGCTGGGTCGAGGCCATACAGTCGCTGTATAAAACCGTATAAATTTACTTTTGCTTGGGATTTTGGTTTGCATACCAGTTACGCATGACATAGACTAATGCTTTGAGCAACACTATACACAAAAATATTAATCGTAACAAATTTTTATGTGGTGTCCTCACGAAACCATCCCATAAAAAGATGCTATATAGAAATTTATCTGATTGACTGAAAACGCGACTCACGATCGAGTTTCTCTCCATTTCGCATCCATTCCACTGAAGCGGTTGGCTTTGCATGGGCTTTGCAATGCATGATGACATCAGAACCTTCTGTTACGTTGACATTCTGTGGTTGACTTGAGATATTGAGAAACACTGGAACAGCTAAAGAGGAAAAAAAACAAGTTACAAGTTATAAAGCCAATAATTCAGCACTATCTGAATAATTATCTAGGAATTTTGTCTGGCTTCTCCAATCGATTATGATTTTGATCACAATTTCAGCTGAAGCGACCATCAATTGACGCCTCGGGCTTTATAATAACGGCGCTATAGAAGTCATTAGATTAGATTATCTGACTTTTCTAGTTAGCTGAGCACCGTATACATATTGAAGAGTTTTGTGTTATAACTGAACTTCAAATTTATTTAGACTGCTTTGTGAGGTACTAAAAAGGCGCTGTATTTAGTGTACAATACAAAAATTACAAAATAACTTATACAGCGCCTTTTAAGAACCCCTCGAAGACACTGGTACAAGGCTGTCTCACATACCTACAAATGTGCTTCAAAATAACTCTGCAGCTTGATGTCACTGAGATGCTCCCGTACGCCCAGTACCAAGGTCAGGGCCTTGCCCAATGACCCTCGCCACGCCTACAATGAAGGCTAAGTCGCGGAAACCAGCTTATTTACAGGCGCTCAGTCAAAACAAAATCGATAGGCAAGAAGGGTTTGGTGCCATGTCCGGCAGTCAGACGGCTATGCTGGATGGTGTTTGGAATTGGATCTGCAGGACAGATAAGGGGAAGAAGTGGAATCAGGATAGGGTCCGAAGGTCCAACTCGAGAGACGGCAAGATGGACTCGAGAGGAAGATGCATTCAAAACGAGTCAAATGCAACAGCTGTCATTATCAAATTACCTTCAATTTTGACGTCAACTGCCTCCCGGACATTCTGGTCCTCTGGATTCTGTGCATTGCAGTGATACCTTCCAATATCGGACGGCTGAAGATTACTGAGGACCAATTCCGTGTTGTAATTCCTTACAGCATATCGTCCAATTGGAAGTGAAGCATTTTCTTTTGACCAAGAAATCAACGGATCCGGTCTGTCAACAAAAACGAATGAATTTCAGATTTTCCCAGCAACAAGCTTCCATTTGTTAACGTACAAAGTACACGCACACAGTTCACACACATAACTACATACATGCATACAAACATACAAACATACAAGCACATATACAAACATACAAGCACACATCCTAGCACATACACACAATGAGAAAAAACTGTTCTCGTTGGCAGAGGCTGGGCAGGGAGCAATTCTGGTTACCTTGAAAAGGCGTTAAATAATCACTTAATGAACAAACGAATGAATGAATGAGCTAATGAGTGAACAAATAAACGTACTAAAGGAAAGAATTAATTAATTAACGAATGAACAAATGAGTGAGCAACTGAACAAATGATACTAACAAATAAATCATCAAATCAAATAGTGAACATATAATTGAATGAAAGAACAAAAGAACAAATGAGCTCTGAATAGGAAGCCATAGCATCTTCGATCCACTTACTTGCCGGAGAAGAAACATCTCAGCGTGATATTCTGTCCTTCAAGTCCCACAACAGAACTGTTGGAAGAGAACATCTTATGCGGAGCAAACGATGGAACTGACCCAACTGTCCATTTAAAAAGAAACAAGACAACATAAAGTAATGTAATCAGTAACTTCTACAGCACACAATGCAGGGGCTCACGAATTCAAACCACCTCCCGAAAGTTCTATAAAACTTCTATAAAACTCTGTCGTATGCCCGGAATCACTCATTTGTCTTGTCTTGTCTGGAATCGTCGTTGCGCCGAAGATTGGCTGCACCAAGGACAATTGTGTGCCATCTGCTTCTGTCCCTCGTCTCTTGTAATAACTGGTCGAACAATAATTCAGTCCACGATTTGATGTTATCGATCCATGTCATCTTCGGTCGCCCCCAAGCTCGGGATCCAGGAATTGAGCCTTGGATGATTATGTTAGTCATATGTGCAGTAAGGTAGAAGGTAAGGTAAGGCAAGATGGTATAAGGTAACAGAAAGTGAGGTATGGTATGGTAAGGTAAGGTAGGATAAGGTAAAGAAAGGTAAGGCGAGGATTGTATGGTAAAGTAAGGGAGTGTAAGGTAGGGAAGTGAAGGTAAGGTAAAAAGATAAAACAAAATGAGCGATTTTTACTTTTTTTATCAAAAAGAGGAGACTTTCATACTTCAGGCATGTGCTACGAAAGGGTGAAGACTGAATAGAGAAATAGATCATACCTCTCGTTACCTTACATCACCTTCCCTTCCCTTACCCTACCTAATTACCTTACTGTACCATACCTCACTAACTTATGGTACCTTATGGTACCTAACTTTCCCTTACCTTAACTTATGTCACCTTATCTTACCTTCCTTTACCTCCTTACCTCAGCTTACAAAGCCTGCACACACATAAAAACTGAAATTACAGATGGCGCCACGTATTTAGGTACCTGGCGTGACTTTCAATCGCGTGTAGCTTCCACCGATCGTGACGTCCATGATGTTGTTGAAGACTCTACATTTGTACAGTCGGCCGTTCTGCTCATCGGCCGAAGTCAAATAGGAAAAGTGCAGGTTACCTGCACAGAACAACACACAGATTAATTAATTAATTAAACTCCATTCAATCAATCAATAATCAATTAGTCTCTGTCTGTCTGTCTGTCTGTCTCTCTCTCTCTTTCTATCAGTCAGTCAGTTCATTACACCATTAAGGCTAGTATAATAAGCATTTTGCATTATACTTAAAAGAAGGTGCAATGTCATGATATATAAATGTACACATACATACAGACATACATATACACACATACACACATGCATACATACATACATGCATGCTTACATATACAATATGCATACATAATGCATACATACATATACAACATACATATATGCATACATAGATACATACATAAACGTAAAATAGCATTTTATTATAATATTATTAGCTAGAACATTCAAAATTATATTATCATATAAACTGCACTGGCTGCCCATTGAACACAAAAATTCATTTCAAAATCTCTTATAGTTCATAAGGTAATACATTTAAATCAGCCGACCTCTTTAACGTTCCATGCTCACCTTTCACATTAATAGACATTTCACTCAACCAATGGACACTGTGACTCTTGCTGTGCGCTATCCGCGAACAGTATTGGGCTCTCGGGCTTTCTCGGTGGCTATTCCAAAGCTTTCGAATTCACTTGCCAGTTCAGTTCGTTCTGCAAAGTCTTTGATGTCATTCAGGTCTAAACTATAGACTCATCTCTTTCAACTTGCTTACCCATCGTAACCTGGCTTCTGGTTTCTCTGACCTGACTTCTCCAATGGATTAAGATTTCATTGCGATTTTGATTTGAAGCGACCATCGACTGATGCCTTGGGCACTAAGATGACGGCGCTACAGAAGTCTTTAGAGCAGATTAGATATGATGTCGTAACGTAAAGAATAGCAATATTAGGCTCCGTTTAGACATCTTTAAATCGTCTTTATCCCGCGTTGTAATATCCGTTAATTTGGGTAGCGTACTAAATCGAGGGAGCGTAAGTTTCACAATAATAATATCTTAAGTTCAAAGCTCAAAACATGTTTTAACTAACAGCAAGAGCTGGGCAAAAATTTCTTCCTTCCTTTCAATAGTCAAGACCTTTGATGCCATAAGATGTCGTTAAACATTGTCATAAATACGAAGGCCTCCTTACAAATGAACTCAGCAACAGTGGCAGTTACAGGACTCTTCAAAAACCGCAATTAATTACGGCTGTAGTGTTTAGTCATCACATTTGTGGTGGCCTTCTTGAAAGTTTCCCTGATTTTCCATTACCTATTTTGGCTCTCTAAACTTTTGACTTTTCTTAGTTGATGTTAATTGACGACACGTTATTTGAGTTCCCCAATTTCAACCATTTGCCTTACAGGTTCACTACAGACAACCTTCATTATAAGTTCGACGCAGCTTGAGGAAAGGACAACTCAAAATCAAATGAAGTGTCGTTAAACAATGAACTCAAACAGCAAACAATGCATGGATACGAGTAATCATCTATTATAAGACTCTCTCATAGACCTTTAACCCAGCTTTAAAGCCTTTAGTCGGGAAATGCCAGGATAAAGGAGGAGGGCGACGTCAACGGCCTTTGATGTCATGCGATGTCGTTAAACGCTGGAACTCTTTCTCCGACACTGCCAAACTCTGCCACCGCCTTAGTCAATTTTCGTTTGAATTTCGTTTAATCACCAACCTTTAATCACCAACAACATCATACGAAATCACCAACACTTCACCTCTTTCAGTTTCTGCACAGGTCTTTCACTCAAGACTGAAAACATTCCTTTTCCAAAAATCTTATCCTGATTCTTCATCTTCACCTTATCTCTCTTTCCGCCTCAATTTCAAACACCATCCACCGTAGCCGTCCGACTGTCTGACTGCCTGACTCCTGGATCTTGACATGGAACCGAACCCTTTTGCTATCGATTTTGTTTTGACCGAGCGCCTGTTAATAAGCTGGTCCCGCGACTTGGCTTTCGTTGGGCGCTTTAGAAATCTTGAGATTACGATTACAATTGCCAGTAAGAATCCTGGATGAAGGACGACGGCTACGTTAACGGTCTTTGGTACCACAAGATGTCGTTAAATATTGGAACTACTAATCGCCGGCCTGGATTTGTATTCCAATGGTAAGGCTAAGTCGATGTCAACGGCCCTGGGAGCCACAAGGTATCGTTAAACAACGATCATCGCAGGGCCAGACAAGACTTCTCACGACTTCACCGACGACGCCACCTACGTTCTCATATGCGTGGCAACGGGAATTCCAAAGCCAGAGTAAGAAGTCGGAGTTTCTTTATCTCTGCTTCATTTGTCTCACTTTCTAGAGGCTAAATGTAAATGTACACGGTTTTCTACAGCGACCGTATGGCCTCGACGCTGCTCATTTTTCAATGAATTAATCGGGTGAGATCCTTCACTACCGCTGCCCGTTTGAATGGGCGCCACGCCATTTAAGGTCCCCTTGTACGGACCGTGCTAGCCTGAAATTAAAATCTCTGCAATATATAGCCACACGCGGTATGGTAACAGGCATCCACACAAACAAGGCGTGGCTACTATTAATCGTATGCATGGTTGAATCAAGACACTTAATATAGCGCCTTCAAGTCTTCACAAAAGTGCTGCACGCACTGCTGTCTAACTTATCAAAAGAAGTGGGTTGTAAGACAGTTTCAAAATGAATGCTGCACTGTGCGCTATATAAATGTTAAAACTGTGCCGTATAAAAACCGAAAATGAACTACATAAGAGCTATAAAATGAGCCTATATATGCAGAAAACAAGCTTTAAAAGAGCTAAAAGTGTGTTATACGAAGGCGGAAAATGCGCTATATAGATGCTTAATAAAAGAAGTGGTTCGGTGTCCTCGTATGTTTCACAGAACGACGACTGAAACGGACGCAATATGTCGTATCAATTGTTTAGCGATATCTTGTGACGGGTAGGACCGTTGACGTCGACATCACAATCTCTCACTATGTCCTTATAGCTCTGTCTGGGCAAAACAGAGGGGCCATAGAAGCGATGAACTTGCTTCCTGAGGCAAGAAAACTGAGATGAAGACGGAGATTCGAGAAGCTGCATTGTCTAAAGGCAATCGTAATCGTAAACGCGAAATAGCTAAAGCGCTACTTAAACGCTAAGCGCAGGGCACCAGCTTATTTACGAGCGCTGCATCAAGTCAGTGGGGTTGTCCAAAGATGCCATGTCAAGAACCAAGTCCGGTTGTCAGAAGGCCAGAGAGAGAAGGAAAGAGGAGCTGTTAGGGTGGGGTGTGTTTAAGGTACGACTAAGTAAGTAATTAAGTAAGTAAGTACCATCTTCGTCAATCTGAATGCGCTTGTCCGGGTAGAGCGGAACCTCCGTCAAATCGTCTGGGGTTCCAACAAACCCCCATGAAAATATAGGCTTCGGGTACGACTTGGTGGGCTGACAGGGAATCATGAAGGGTGTTCCTTCTACTTCGGCTGGTGGCTCATTCACGGGTTTCGTTAGATACGGGGCAAGAACCGCCCTCCTCATGATGATTTTCCGAGTAAGCGCCACTCCGTATTCATTGGAAGCACGACACTCATATGATCCTTCGTCTAGGATTCCGAGTTCCTTGATCTCGATCGTTCCTTCGCTCAGCTGCTCGATTTTCCCACCGAAATTCACCATCTTTTCGCCGTCTTTCCGCCATTCATAACTAAAACACGTTCACCATTATTACTTGTTACGATTCTGATGTAATAACGTCCTATATTTGTAGTTTGATCAACTGTTGTTACTTTAAAAAATAAAAAATTAGGTTCTAAGTCAACTAGAACCTCTCACACAATAATCTAATAATCGTCCTATCCAACTAATCGTCTTTAGACACATTTATATCATTTTCTCCCAACGTTATAAATAAGCAACATTGATTAATCATAATTAATTTTCTTTCTCATTGTAAAGCATAACGTGGAGTCGACGTCAGCAGCCGTAAGACGTCGTTAAACGACACAAACAGTAAAAAATGCATAGATTATAGTCTTACAGAACTAACTGCCTTTTAAAAGACTCCAAAAACCATTTAAACCACTTCCTTCTGACGCTATGAGCATAAATTCATGTTCAGTCGTTAACAATGTAAAAAATAACAAAGCTGACGTCAGCACCCAAGTCAACCTGCCCCCTCCCAAAAACAAGTTTACCTCGAACGGAAATAGTAGGACGAGCTGTGATTCTACTGGCCTGGTTAGCTACACTGGTTAACGCGTACGTCAATTCGCTCTATTCGTGAGGATGCCGGTTCGCATACCGAGTGTGGCTATATATTGCAGAGATTTTAATTTCAGACTAGCACGGTCCGTACAGGGGGACATTAACTGACGATGCGCCCATTCAAACGGGCAGCGGTGGTGAAGGATCTCACCCAATTAATTCACTGAAAAATGAACAGCGTCGAGGCCATAGGGTCGCTATAGAAAAACGTTTACATTTACATTTAGGCTCTAGAAAGTGAGACAAATGGAGCAGAGATTAAGAGACTCCGAAGTCTTACACTGGCGTCGGAATTCCCGTTGCTACGCATTTGAGAACGTAGGTGGCGTCGTCGGTGAAGTCGTGAGAAGTCTTGTCTGGCCCTTCGATGATCGTTGGAGGCACACGAACTAGAAAACGACCAAAACTGTAAGGTACTTAAAAGGTGCTATAGAAAGTGTCTACATACATACATACATACATACATACACCCATGCATACCTGCAAACATACATAAATACAAGCATACATACACGCATAAATATATGCATACATACATACATACAAGCATATACACACATGCATCCATGCATATATACATGAATCCATGCATATAAATACATCCATGCATACAAGCATACATATATCCATTCATGCATACACACATAAATCCATGCCTACAGACACGCATGCATACACACATACATACATCCATGCACACATAGGTACATGCATCCATGCATGCATACATACATACATAAATGCAAAATACATAAATCCATGCAACAAAATACAATACAAAGCCCTACTATAAAAGCTTTTAAGAGCTGACCAATAATATCCAAAGAACGACAATGTCTTTGTCAAGCAGCAACAAAGATCTCTTAATACTCATAAGTACATTTTCAATGCTAAGTATACCATACTGCGAACTCAAAGCTTTTTATGGACGTTTATGTAGCTGACTTCTATAGTGCCGGTATCATAACAGACAAGGGCATCAATCAATGTTGCTTCAAGTGAAATAGCCGTAATCCATTAAGTCCCGTCCCAGTTGAAATCGAAGAGATCAAAGAAACCAGCAATCAGGCTTTGGTGAGTAGCAGACTGAAACAGACGAGTCTTAATTATAATAGCTCTGTCATTAGAGAACCAACAGAGCTGAACGAACGCAACGTTACAGGGACCAGCTTATTCACAGGCGCTCAGGCAAATCAAAATCGATAGGCAAAAGTGTCTGGTTCCAGGTCAAGATCCAAGGGTCGGGCAGAGAGACAGCGTCGCAGCTACCGTGGGTGATGTTTGGGATTGAAGCGGAAAGAGGGATAGGAGGAAGAAAGGGAGTCAGGATAGGAATCATAATCGTAAACTCACGTTTCTAAAGCACCAATTAAAAGCCAAGTGCAGGGCACCAGCTTAATCACAAGCGCTGCGTCAAGTCAGAGAGGTTGTCCAAAGGTGCAACGTCAAGAACCAAGTCCGGTTGCCAGAACACCAGTGAGAGAGGGGGAGAGGAGCAGCAGTGTTGGAGTGGGCTGTGCTTAAGCAGAAAGAAATGGGAATGCCGCGGATTCGATGGATCTGGGTGGGATTTCTTAAATCTAATCTATTCCACTGACTTCTACACCATCGTTATCATAATACCCAAGAAACCTGTTGGTGGTCGCTTCAAGTGAAATCGTAATCACAATCAGAATCGATTGGAGAAGCAAGGTCGAATTCCGATAGGTCAGAGAAACCAGAAGCTAGGCTACAGTAGGTACACGCAAGTTGAAACAGATGAGTCTTAAGTTTAGACCTGAATGTCATAATGCACAGAAATGGGTAGCATGAACTACTTAATACTCAAAAGTACTTTTTTAACCGCTCAGTATGCCATACTGCATACCCGAAACATTTCCCTGCCTCTGGCTAGAACTCCACACAAAAGTCAGAACGGACAGCAGTTTCCACTTAGCAAATCATAAACAGAGTGTGACTTAATTCCCTAGGAATTAATTTCATAATGGACGTCTGGCTGACCAGTCTCGCAAACACAAACTGAGACAAAAATGTTTTCCGGAAACCAAGGTCATAGCAAACTTTGGTAAACATCGGACGAAATGTGGTAGAAGTCATGGTTTGCCTGCCTGACTCTTGGATCTTGACTTGGAACCATACCCTTCCTGCCTATCGATTTTATTTTGACTGAGCGCCTATGAATAAGCTGGTTCCCACGACATAGCTTTCACTGGGTGCTGTAGAAATCTTCAGTTCATGATTACAATTACGATTACATGGTTTCAAAGGAGCTCTGGACAGTTAGCCCTAAGCAAATCCCGAGAAGCAGCCATAAATACGAAGTGTTAGCAACTTCTTTTTCTTAGCCGCGGCTTATCGGGGCGATAGGCATTACACTCCTTGTCGGCTGATCTTCGAACCAACAGTGTAGAATCAATGTGCTCACTTTATAGTTGAATCGGTGGGGGGATGTAAGCGGAACACAAATCTAAAATTATCTTTCTGGCCTCAGGGTTGACAGTCTAGCATGCTATCCAGTACACTATCGCATACCGCCAAAACTCGGGTCAAATCGAGGCACAAATGAGACAAAACGTACTCCATGTAATGTCCTTTGTTTGCGCACTTATGTATCTGCAATGGTCTCTGCACATGTTTTCCACTCAAAACTGAAAATACTCCTCTTCCGCAGATCCTATCCTAATTCCTCGTGTTCCCCTTATCCATCCCGCACATCCAATTCCAAACACCACCCACTGTAGTCGTCTCTGACTGTCTGCCTGCCTGACTCTTGGATCTTGACCTGGAACCGAATTCTTCCTGCCTATAATTTTTTATAATAAGCTGGTTCCCGCGACTTAGCTTTGGTAGGGCGCTTTAGAAATCTCGAGTTTAAATTGCGATTTGTCACCATGCAGCAGAACTTGGCCAAGCTGGGAAGCAAACGGCAAGTCTTGCAATTCGCTGGCCCTGGACAGTGACATTCATCCAATACCGGCTCAATGGTCGAACAGCGTCTCCTAGGAATCTTGCTCTTGTCTCTCTCCTCTCCAACCCCAAACACCACCCCCATAGCTGCCACGCTGTCTCTCGGTCTGACTTTTGGATCTTGACCTGGAACCGAACTCTTTGTGCCTATCGATTTTGTTTTGACTAAGCGCCTGTGAATAAGCTGGTCCCCGCGGCGCGGCTTTCGTTGGGCGCTGTAGAAAGCTCGGAATTGCGATTACGATTACGATCTTTACGTTCCGTTATGAAACACGGGAGCTTTACTGTATGAAATATCAGCGACATACCTTCATCTTGTCCTAGAACGACCCAGAGTAACACTGAGAGGGGGACGAAAATCCTGACCACTGATTGGCTCACCATCTTGGCCAAGGAAAACACACAGTCGACTAGCACCGATCAACAATCCACCTGGGAAAAAACAATCTCACATCGTTAGCCAGTCCAGTTCCACTGTTAATTGCCTTTACCTAAAACACAAAATGAGTATGTATGTGTGCAATTAGGTACCTATGTATGTACGTACATAATTTTTATGCAAATATAATATTTATGTGTGTGTATGTGCATAATCATGTATGCACATATGTATGCAAGTATGATTATGTGTGTATATATGTGTGTGTGTGTATGCATGAACACAATTATGAATGTATGTGTATATGTTTGTAATTATGTATGTACATATGTATGTATATTTATGTATGTATTTGCACAATTTTGTATGTATGTATGTATATTTATGCATATGTATGTATGCATGTGTGTAATTATGAATGCATGCATGTTTGGTTGCTGCATTTAAACAGAAAGTGCTCCTTGTTCACCATCTATGATCAATTTTGTTAATATTCGGTGGACATTTATAAATTGCCTCCTGGGAATCACTCAAGAGCATTGTCAGCAAATATGGCCCGTAGATATTTTGGTGGATAAGAATCGGCGTCGTTTGGTAATCACTCAACAGCAGCAACAACAATAACAGTTAATAATATTAATTAATTAACTAGAAGATGATGGTATGTCGCTGACATTATATAACATCAGAGAATGAAGATTCCAGTTCTTATGAACTGCATCAAACATTTATCTCATCCATTTAACCTGCATTTGCATTTTCAGCTGGATGTTTACGTCCACTGTTCTTCTCGTACTAGTAGTAGCAGTAATAGTAATCGTAGCACTAAGAGTAGTAGTAGCAGTAACAGTAGCAGCAGCAGTAGAAGCAGTAGTAGCAGTAGAAGTAACTGTGGAAGCCGTCTAAGTCTTCAGAGTCAAACGCCATCTAGATCTTCAGAGTCAAAAGCCAGCTAAGTCTTCAGAGTCAAAAGCCAGCTAGGTCTTTAAGAGTCAAAAGCCATCTAGGTCTTCAGAGTCAAACGCCATCTAGATCTTCAGAGTCAAAAGCCAGCTAAGTCTTCAGAGCCAAAAGCCAGCTAAGTCTTCAGAGTCAAAAGCCAGCTAAGTCTTCAGAGTCAAAAGCCAGCTAGGTCTTTAAGAGTCAAAAGCCATCTAGGTCTTCAGAGTCAAACGCCATCTAGATCTTCAGAGTCAAAAGCCAGCTAAGTCTTCAGAGCCAAAAGCCAGCTAAGTCTTCAGAGTTAAAAGCCAGCTAGGTCTTTAAGAGTCAAAAGCCATCCAGGTCTTCAAACTCAAAACCCTCCAGACAAACTTCAACTCGGGGCATCATTTTCCAAATGTCATGGACTGATCAAGAATTTCAAATTGATGGAATTAGAAGGATGAATCGATGATCAAAGCCAACTTCAACCTGTTTCATACTAATACCACAGCAGCATCATATGCATGACATATGAAGACAACAGAGGAATATATGGGCTTCATATAAAGCTGCTGTTGGGGAAGGGTCATTCTTACCGATTTACGACCGCTTTCTTATTATTCTTATTATCAATGAGATATTATATCACGATAATTTATGAATTTACCTCAAACGCTGGAAACAGATAAATCTTCAGTTGTTTGTGAAATGAGATAAAAGAAAAAGAAGGGTACTCCAAAGCTGGTGACAATGACATTTACAGATGAGAGTCAGTGCGTGAAAAGGCATGGAAACTACATGTCTTTTTCGTTAAGTAGATAATTAAGCCATGGTAATTTGTAAACATTAAGACATTAAGTTTCAAACTAATTCTTAGTTCTTTCTCACTGACTCACAATCGTTTCAAACTAATTCTTAGTTCTTTCTCAATGATCATAATCGTTTCATACTAATTCTTGGTTCACTCTTGCTGACTCACAATCGTTTCAAATTCATTCTTAGTTCTTTCTCGCTGATTTACAATCATTTGAAACTAATTGTTAGTTCTTTCTCACCGATTCACAATTGTTTCAAACTAATTCTTGATTCTTTCTCACTGATTCACAATCATTTCAAACTAATTCTTGGTTCTTTCTCACTGATTCATAATCGTTTCAAACTAATTCTTAGTTCTTTCTCACTGACTCACAATCGTTTCAAACTAATTCTTAGTTCTTTCTCAATGATCATAATCGTTTCATACTAATTCTTGGTTCACTCTTGCTGACTCACAATCATTTCAAATTCTTTCTTAGTTCTTTCTCACTGATTTACAATCATTTCAAACTAATTCTTAGTTCTTTCTCACCGATTCACAATTGTTTCAAACTAATTCTTGATTCTTTCTCACTGATTCACAATCATTTCAAACTAATTCTTGGTTCTTTCTAACTGATTCATAATCATTTCAAACTAATTCTTAGTTCTTCCTCACTGATTCACAATCGTTTCATACTAATTCTTGATTCTTTCTCACTGATTCACAGTCGTATCAAACTAACTCTTAGTTCTTTCCCACTGATCCGTAATCATTTCATACTAATTCTTGGTTCTTTCTCACTGATTCACAATCATTTCAAATTCATTCTTAGCTCTTTCTCACTGATTCACAATCATTTCAAACTAATTCTTAGTTCTGTCTCACAGATTCATAATCGTTTCAAATTCATTGTTAGTTCTTTCTCACTGATTTACAATCATTTCAAACTAATTCTTTGTTCTTTCTCAATGATTCATAATTGTTTCAAATTCATGCTTAGTTCTTTCTCACTGATTTACAATCGTTTCAAACTAATTCTTTGTTCTTTCTCACCGATTCATAATCTTTCATACTAATTCTTGGTTCTTTCTCACAAACTCACAATTGTTTCAAACTAATTCTCGGTTCTTTCTCACTGATTCACAATCGTTTCAAACTTAGTTCTTTCTCACTGATTCACAATAATTTCAAACTAATTCTTAATTCTTTTGCGCTGATTCACAATCGCTTCATACTGATTCTTAGTTCTTTCCCACTGATTCACAATCGTTTCAAATTTATTCTTATTTCTTTCTAGCTGATTCACAATAGTTTCATACTCATTCTTAGTTTTTCTAGCTGCTTCACAATCATTTCACACTAATTCATACTTTTTTCTCGCTGATTCACAATCGTTTCATACTGAATCACAATGCCGGATGTTTGACGCCAATTTATAACGCCAAGCTGACCAGCATATCCCAGAACAAAGGCATTGGGTATTTACACATCATGCCTAAAAACAAACAACCCATTAATTGTCAGAACTATCTAATTAGAGTGCTTATACGCAATAGTACTGCCATTAATAATGCAAACAAGTGTTCGCTGTCAATATTCGGCAAGGATCATCATTCAAAGGCAAATATTTTAACATTGTGAAGAATTATTAATTTATCACTTTCTTTGCTTAGCACGTTCCTCTAGAACGTCAACAGGTTCACACATTGTCCACAGTCCTCCTACGATGATGCCATTGATGTCGTCCACAATGGGATCTTATGGCTCTCAGAAGCGTAATGTCTGGATAAAACAAACACTAAAGCTGCCCAATGCTCATGGGCATTGAAATGCTGATTTAATAGAAGCGTTGAAACGGATGGCGAGTTTCTCGTGCGTCTTTATTGCTACTATCATTATCATTACTACTACTACTATTATTACTTTTATTATTATAACCACTACTACTACTACTACTACTACTACTACTACTACTGCTACTACTACTAATAATAATATTACTTTTATTATTATTATTATTAATATTATTACTACTACTCCTACTACTATTATTACTATTATTATTATTACTATTAGCAACTCCGTACTACTAGGCCAGCAATCAACAATAGTAATGATACTGCGAATCTGAACAGCGTTTGAAAGCCTAGAGTTATTAATGCTGTTTTTGTCTAAAGCACCATCTCAAGGGGGCTCAGGGCAAGATGGTAAAGTCCTGGAAAATCGTTACTAACTTACGACAAAGCATCAATCGATGGCACTGAGCAACTGTGACTGAAGGACTTGCTCAAAGTTCCCACACAGTAATCGTCTTGATGAGGAGTCTCAAATCCTCACACTCCTCATTATTAGGCCAGCGCTCAAACCAAATGGTTACCGTGTCACACAAAGTACGATTAATTTGGCCTACTCTCTTTAACGAAATGTCTGGAAACACAGATAATAGTGCAGCAGAAACATCTCCTAGACATCACTTGTCCAGTACTAAAACACAATCACTGTGACATACACTCTTGATAGTGGAAAATAAAACCAGAAAACAACTGGCAGATAAAAATCGAAAACGAATTTACATCTGTACTTCACCCAATAACGGCTATTATGACTAATATCCATCACAGCATTCACCAAACTGTTATGTCTGGTAATCCCTGTGTCGGTAACTAGAAAAGTGTATATATGTACATGTATGTATGTGTATATGTAGTACATGTATATATGTATGTATGTATGTATGTATGTGTGTACATATTAAAAGTATTCTGTTCAATCATGGTTTTGTGTTGTTAGGTCAGGAGTCCATCTGATCAGTCTGACAAGGTGCTGTCTAAATCTGGAATTTCAATCATGTACGTATATAACTATGTATGTGTCTATGTAAGAATGTCATTAAGTCTGTCTGTATGTATGTCTGTATTGTGTATGTGTGAATGTATGTCTGTATTCATGTCTGCATGTATCTGTGTGTTTTTAAGTCTGTCTGTATGTATGTCTGTATTGTGTATGTGTGAATGTATGTCTGTATTCATGTCTGCATGTATATGTGTGTTTTTAAGTCTGTCTGTATGTATGTCTGTATTGTGTATGTGTGAATGTATGTCTGTATTCATGTCTGTATGTATCTGTGTGTTTTTAAGTCTGTCTGTATGTATGTCTGTATTGTGTATGTGTGAATGTATGTCTGTATTCATGTCTGCATGTATATGTGTGTTTTTAAGTCTGTCTGTATGTATGTCTGTATTGTGTATGTGTGAACGTATGTCTGTATTCATGTCTGTATGTATCTGTGTGTTTTTATAGACTCTGTTAATGCCTATAGTAGTATATAGTCATATGTATCTAGGTATTTCCACAGCCCAGTAGAAGTAATTGGATTACATTACCAGACCGCAGTCACAAGAGATGCAACCTGCATAGTTACTTGACTCATCTCCAATAAAACATTTACAAACTACAAAACACATTGTATCTATTACCTACAGCGCCCTTCAAACTTTTCAACCCTCTTACATTTGCCAGCTATTCACTATCCATCCTCTATGATCTACTCATTCTTCCTCATACCTTTCTCTATCTCGGCGTTTAGTCTCTTCCTATCAACTGTCCCCGATCCTCTGCCGCGCCAGCTATTCGGAACAAACTCCAGAGAGACCTTCGTCTGTTCGCTCATCGCCTTTCTCGATTCTCAGTACCAGCACTCTTCAGCTTGTCCTATCTCCTCCAGCCTTTCACTGAAACTGAAAACGGAACCCTTCAAGCTACCTGCTCTTCAAGCTACCTGCAAGCTACCTTTCTGCTTCTGCACCACACCATGATCACCATCAACAACGGTTTCCACTCAAGCACCACGTGATTTCCCAGCCGCCACCGAAACTGATCAAACAACGTGGCTCTTGCGGATTTGATTTCATATAGCACCTGTGATAAGCTTGTCTCCCTGAAGCAGCTTTTGTCTGCCTGCCTGACTCTTGGATCTTGACCTGGAACCGAACCATTCCTGCCTATCGATTTTGCTTTGACTGAGCGCCTGTGAATAAGCTGGTTCCTGCGACTTAGCTTTCTCTGGGCGCTGCAGAAATCTCAATTACAATTTGTCTGGATCTGAGAAATTTCGGAGATTTGCATTAGTTTACATCACTAATACCTTACTTTACAATACCCTACCTCACCTCACTGCACCATACCTTTGTACCACACCATAACATACATCATTTCAGCTTATATTACCTTACTATGACATACCTCACCTCACGTCAACTAACTTTACATAACTTTCCTTCACCTCAAGACCTCATCTTACATTACCTTACTTCTGCTAACCCTAACCTACCTCAGCCGGAGGCATAACGAATGACCAAATACCTTAACTTACCATACCCTAACGCTGTGGCGCAGTCTGGCAAATACGATGAAAGAAAAACCGGAACAATCAGATGAGTTTTATTGCACATATCAGCCTCGCTCCGAGCACAGCATTCCTGATGAGGTATTCGGCGCTCAGTGAGATTCCTCTCCGTTTGCAACACATATTGACAAGAGCAACTGCAGGAACTTACAAAGACTTTCTCTTTGCATTAATGCATGCACGGATGGATGGAAGGATTGATGGGTAAGGCATGGGTGGATGGACAGGTGGATGGACAGATGGATAGATGGGTAGGAGGAGGGAACTATGGGTGGATGGATGGAACTGTGGATGGATGGAAAGATGGATGGGTAGGTGGATGGAACTATAGATAAATGTATGGAACTATGGATGAATGGATGAATAAGTGGGTGGAACTATGGAGGGATAAACAGATGATGGAACTATGGATGGACAGATAGGTGGATGGAACTATGGATTGAAAGATAGGTGGACGGAACTATGGATGAATGGGTGGATGGATGGATGGATGGGCAGATGGATGCACAGATGTATGGGTTTGGGTGGATTGGTGGATGAGTGCAAAAATATGAACTTACAAAAAAGACTAATGCATCTTTTATCAACACTAGAAAGCTGTTCCCATTCTTGCTTAAACGGACTTCAACGACCTGAGGACAGGACTTGAAGCACATGAATCACATTTGAATTAAACAATTCTCCCAGCTGTCTTCAAGTGAGTCTTGCAAGCGAGTGTGTTCTAACGCTTAAAAATGTTTCTAACGCAGCCAATCTATGTTCAATGCATATCACGAAATGAATTAATGTCTGTGCACCATAGCTGAACTCAAAAATCCATCAGTACACGTTTATCATCAGAAAGTTGGCCACAACGAATGACGAGGGATATATTTCCTTCTCTTCCTGACGCATCAAATCAAGTACTGTAAATCTAATCTAATCAACTGACTTATATAGCGCCTTTCGTTGACCCGGCTGGCTCGAAACTGGAATAAGAAGCTCTCTGAAGTATTCTGAGTAGGTTTTAATGAGTCAGGCCTCAACCTGATAGGCCTTGACGATGTCTGCAGAGCTATATCAAAGGGAATTGGGAGACTCTAGAAGTAAGTCCGTGACAGAAATGGTAATCGTAATCTCGAGATTTCTACAGTGCCCAACGAAAGCTAAATCTCAGGAACCAGCTTATTCACAGGCGCTCAGTCAAAACCGAATCAACAGACAGGATGGGTACGGTTCCAGGTCGAGATCCTAGAGTCAGACAGGCAGATAATCAGACGGCTAAGGTGGGTGGTGCTTGGAATCGGATCTGCAAGATAGACAAGGGGAAGAAGAGGAACAGAATAGGATCTTCGAAACAGAAATGGTATGAACTCTGTAGTTCACCCACTGACGAAACCTGATATCAGTTTTAGGAATGCCCGAGAGTAAGGCCAACCAGCGTTAAACTAGTCAGCCATCTCACGAAGTAGGCCTATGTGAAGAAGTAGGCCTAAGAAGAAATTTATATTTGCTATTAAGTTACAGTGATAACTAGACACTCAGCGAGCAGTTGCAAAAACAGACACTAGGTTTTTCATCCAAAATGCAATATATGATTTGGATTTAGCAACAGAAACGGCTTTTCGTTTGCAAATCTATTAACAGATTATTAAAACTCCTTTGCAACCTTTAAGGAAAGAAGCCACTGAGTTCTGTAACTGTTCCGTTTCAGCTGAGAAAACTGAAGTATACATATAATAAATCTGTAATTATACGACGGTCATCACACTTTAAACCAGTCAGCTACATGATGAAGGAACATAATGGACACAATATACACACTTGATACTGTCGCGATAGTGGGAGACTCGGTAAGCAGTTGAAAAATCTTATGCTAGGTGGCGCCAGTGCATGTAAAGACGTCCAAACCATAGCTATCATACCATTTTGTCACCTCCACAAAGCCCCCCATTGCGGAAACATTTTAAATACTGATCTAAATACATATTTATAGCATTCAAAATATTTGCCCAGTTCCTCTGTACCTGAGCTACTGACAACTGTAATCGTATTTAATTGCTTGTAATGACCCAGATGGAACCTGCGTAACATAAAGACAAAAATTGCCAGTGACACTAAATCAATTTCCTTTGCGAAATTAGACAATTTTTGCACGTGGTAAAAGACTGGCAATTATCGAAGAGGTTCCGCTATGCCATCCCAATTATAAGAGCAGCCAACCTGATACGGAGGGGTAATAGATGGTCGTAGTAAAGGACCCCGAGATTAATTACCCAGTCTGACGCCTAAATCACCGCCTCTTTATCGAGGGGCGATGTCACGTGATTAAGTGGGCAGGGCCATTTGCTCGACTGGGCAGGGTTATTGACTCAAGTGGGTGGGGCAATTGTCTTAAGTTGAAGGGAGCTGCAGGATCAAGTGGGTGGGGCTAATGTCTAAGTTGAAGGGTGCTGCAGGGTCAAGTGGGTGGGGCAATTGGCTCAATAATGAAGAGGGTGTTCCTGGGTTAAATGGGCCGGGTGTTGCTGGGTAAAGTAGGCAGGGCCATCATCTCAAATTGTGGTTTTTGGTTCAAATAGGCCGGGCCAATGAGTCAAGTGGGCAGATCCACTTGGTCAAGTTTGAAAGGGGGCAGGCAATTGTTCCAATGGGCAGGGCCATTTGGTGAAGCTGTAGGAGCCCCTGGCTTAAGTTGGCAAAACCAAGGTTAAGTTGATACAAAAGGCTTTCAGAATATATGTGTTTCTCAAACAGTTTTTACCGTATAAAAAATGCACAATGCCAATATGTGACATCTGTTACTCTTCCTCTGTCTGACTCGTTTTTGAAAGGGGGCAGGCAATTGCTCAAATGGGCACGGCCATTTGGTGAAGCTGTAGGAGCCCCTGGCTTAAGTTGGCAAAACCAAGGTTAAGTTGATACAAAAGGCTTTCAGAATATATGTGTTTCTCAAACAGTTTTTACCATATAAAAAATGCACAATGCCAATATGTGACATCTGTTACTCTCCCTCTGTCTGACTCGTTTTCCAATTCTCTTGCACTCAATGGTAATACGTTTCTGATTGCATTTAAATTAGGCCTTATCAAGGCTGGATGCAAGACAGTTCAGTTGTCAGGATGCTGAGCTGCCACCCAAAGGTTGGGAGTTTAAACCTCCACCAGGACAGAAAAAAATCCATTAGTTTTGTTTGACTCTGCCACTATTGAAATCAGGTATAAAATGAGCAGATATACCACAAGATAAGTTATCTTATGGTATATGTGCTATCCCTAATTTCCTCAGTGGATCACCTAAAAACTGTGCCTAATCACATACAAGGCTCTTAATAGTTTTCTACCAGACTATTATATATCCCACTTCTGTATTCAAACAGCCGACAACCAGAACGCATATTGGCTACGGTCCTCATCGAGGAATCAACTGCATGTCCCACGATCTTCCACGAAGTTCGGCGAAAGTTCCTTTACTGCATGGAACAGTCTTCCTGACCATGTGATGAATGCCCCATCCCTGGACACATTCAAATCACGACTCAAGACACATCTTTTAAAGATATCTTATGACTGTAGTTGATTTTTGAACTCATGTACAGCACTCTTTTCTTCGGCCTCGGCTGTGCTATGGTGCTATATAAATTGTCTTATTATTATTATCCCCCTGAAAGTAAGCAGTGTTAAACAAAGTATGCACAGGAACATCACTGGGAAGGAATATTACTGGGAAGGAATATTAATGAGCATGAATATTGATGAGCATGAATATTAATGAGCATGAATATTAACATGCAGGAATATTAACAAGCAGGAATTTTAATTAGCATGCCAAAAGTAAATTTAACGCATAGCTGACCAGGAATGACTGGTCATCTATTGAAAGAGGTCGCCCTTACATTCTTAGCACATACGCCTTTCATTGAAATGCATAAATGACTGTATGAAAAAGTATTTCCTATCGTAAATTGCAAGAGAAAAAAGTCTTGCAAATTCAAACATCCCTGGATGACAACAGCTTTACTCAAATCTTGTAATAAAAAGTCTTGTCTGCACTTAAAATAAATAAAAGATCTTATCAAAAACAAATAAATTAAATTCCATAAAATACAGAAATAGATTTAAGCAATTAAGAAAGCAGCTGAACGGACTTGCTGCACTGAAAGTATTAATAATTGTGCAAATGATCCTAGAAAAACTTGGCAGTAATTAAAAAAACTATACTACTGATATCTAATTTGCTAATTGACTATAGCTAGTAAAGTCCAAATCATTACTGTAGTAAGTAAAGTAACCCATATCCCACAAGTGAGACGTAGAGGAGACACTCATTTCCTTTTCTTGGCCCTTGGGCCGGCAATGAACGAATCCCAAGGTGCTGGACAGGGGACCAGTGCATTGCAGGACTTACCGTTTACTTCCCAGCTTACGCCAGGTGACAGAGGCATGGTGTGCATAAATAACTTGCCCGGAGTCGTTACACAGAGTCGAACCTGCAACCGCATGCTCAGTGACCACTGCGCCGCACATGACTATAGACTCATATTTAATAGATGGAATTCCGATAAAGAATAAGAAAATTTAACTATTATTTGAAAACATTAAGCAACATATAGCAAAATCTGCAGTAATCATTGACTGCAATAATCAATTATATAATTTAAAACTGGAATTGTTCCAAATGCACTAAAAACTGCCAAAGAAATAAGGAAAAAAAACACTAACAAGAGATCACTATAAATTTTGCCTTATTTATCAAGCACTTTTACAAAAGTTGTGTACCATAAGATAATGAATTACGTCATCACAGAATCTTCTAGTGTCTCGCCAATGTGGATTTTGCTCAGGCCTTCCAACTTTTATGGCCTTATTCGAGATGCAAATCAAACTGCAGAAGCCCTAGATAAAAATGATTTCTTGAGAGGCATGTTTTTTGACCTCTAAAAGACTTTTGACACTGTTGATCACCCAAAAATCTTGATTAGCAATGAGGAAAACGAGAGCAGAAACAAGCTGTTCGTATAGTATGTAGACTATACTGGATGGCCTCTTCCAAACAGACTTTTCTTGCCCAAGCCATAATGAAGCTGGACTGTTTAATGAAACGGCAGGTTTTTGTTCATGTACTTTAATAATCAATTTGTTATCATCAATATTTCTTAATTATTTTTAAAAAGCTTCAGAAATTTATAAACAATATACCAGATCTTGTCTGAATTATCATCAAAAATTTGCAATTTCTAATTTAAGGACACCTACCCACTCTGCATCAGTTTAAAAGCACACTATACAATTGTTAGTTCATCTGAAAGACTTATAAATACCAGTAACTGATGCGCATATAAATTGTTGAGTGCTATCTGTGAGCAACAAATCGACTTGGGCAGAAAGTACCTAATCATGAGTAAAAAGGTGAGTAACAAGTAGCTGTTACCGCTTGTGCAACCTATACAACCCATGTAGAAATGTAATTTGATTTGGTAATATGGTAACTCTAAATGGTGGGACCAATTCGGTTCTTTGCGAGTTTCCCTCTGATAGTCAATGTTACGGTTTATGTGATTGTCTGTTTGTTGTTTAGCTGTTGGTGATCAAGATGTAAGATGCAGGCCAGACATAACAAGGCAAGGCAAAGTCGGACTAGATCTGGTACGGTAAGTTAATGTGAGGTTGGGTAACTGCTCATGTACTTGACGCCAGTTTCAACCCTTCAAGGGTCGTTCCTAGACACCAGTGCCAGTGGACATGTCGACTTACACCTGAGCGCTTGAACGGCGCGCCATCTACACACGGCCAACAAAAGAAACCAACGGCTATTCGCCATCTACAAATAAATTCAGAAAATACAAATGAAATATGGCAGACTAGTAATATGGGTCACGGTACTTGGTCAATACCACGGCGACAGTATATACTGTCTAAACGGGCGACACTTTCGACAGACAGTTCACCCATTAAAAGTACTGTGTTTAAGATTTGCAGCTTCTTTGTTACCTGAATTTACGGCAGATCATGTTTCAAAACGACCGCAAAGCGTTTCTTACCTGTAATACGAATAATACTGTCCAAAGACACAAAATCTTGCGCAGTTGGTAACTCAATAATCCACGCAACCGCATCTGTAGTTTGTTATCTGCTGCAGAATACTGAGATATCTTCGAAATTTACTCTTAATTATTCTCCCACACACAAGGCAGCCGACTCATTTTTGTAACGTTAAGGTATTCAGCGTAGGGCCTACCGTCACGCAGGTAGAACCGCAAAGCCACTCACCGTGAAAACATCCGGTGTGGCGTGGCGTGAAAACTGACCACGCTTGGGATTCTGTTCCTATGTCGTAGATTTCTTCCGGGCTTTTTAGTTTGAGCTACAAGCTGCACTGAATTAACATTGCTCCACAGTTGAATCAAATTCAATATAGCATGCCGAATTTAATTGCACTTTCTATTGCATCGTAATCTTCAAGGTATTTCTAGGAGTTTTATGGTTAGTCAATGTAGGCCCTATTACTGTTAGAAATTCCAATCATCTGCGTCACCTACTCTCGAAGAAGAAACTGACTTCGGCAAACCTTCAATTCGCTTTAAAATCGTCCAAATAGGCACAAAATACGACATTCGATAACGTGAAAACTTTAATCGAACGCAGCCAGCTATAGACCTCGCAGATACTTGTTTTAGCTAAGCTATGTAAAATGTGTCAACTAAATTTAAACGTTACGCTATTTGATTCAATCGTCATGTAACAAATTGAACTTAATTAAAATCCATCCTTTACCGAAGCCAAATTGCAGGCTTGCAGTTCACATGCCCTGTACCCCCAATAGGCCTACGCGTAATTATAGGCCTATATCAGGCCTACAGTTTAGCAACGAACTGAAAGCTCGCATTTCATTCCAACGAAATGCGTTCCTCTCCTAAAATGGATACGTTTTGTACGCCTTGGTCAACCAATAAGCAGCCACCTGCTTATGCGCTACAACGGGCTGCACCGTCTGCGTATGCACACTTTTTATAGAGCCTTGCCATAACATCCCGTTTCTGGAACGCGCGTTTCACGCATCTGTCGATCGAAACTTTCCCTTCACAACAGCCAGTGACGACCCCAGAATTGCTTGCGTGGGGGCAAGGGCATTTCTAGTGGGGTGTCACATTTTGGCAGTCCGCCATGCACGGGTCCGGTCTAAGGGGCGCTGGCATATATCCAAGAGGAGCGCCTATAGCCCCCGCGCCTATAGCTCAATCCGCCACGGACAAGAGCTCAGAAAATTTTACAAATTTTAAACGCTGCCTTCAATTTTATTTATTGTTGAGCATAAGTAGGCCTACAGAGTATGTCCGTTCTTCCGATTTTTCGTCTGTCCGTCCGTCCTTCTGTCCGTCCGTCCGTTCGTTCAAACTGCTGACGTTATGTTCATATGATGCTGGGTGACAAATAATACACCATTGTGGGCCATCAATGGTGAAGGCGCATTGCGATCACAGACATCAAGGGGACGGACAGAAGCAAAATGAAGGCGGAGGTACTTAAACACAGACGTCCTGTGAATGGCCGACGTGGAACCTTAAAATATGTCCACCGTTGGCCTGGAGCCAATACAAGGACTCAGAAGCACTTTTCGCGAATGCATTCCCATCACCAGCACCTTCATCAGTATTCATCATCATCAGCAGCACCGCCAACCCCAACAACTCGCGCAAGATGCCTGTCAACTGATGAAGGCGACCAAATAGCAGGCCAGATGCCGACACGACTTCAAAAAGCGTCAATTGCCAGGAATGGTCAGCGGAAAAGACGCTATACAAATGGCGCTGGTCTAAGCTGAACCATAGACATTGCACCGTGCATGAACAAATCGCAATAGTAATCATAAACTCGAAATTTCTAAAGCGCTACTTAAAAGCGTATTCACCAGCACTGCGTCAAGTCAGTGGGGTCCAAAGACGCCACTGTCAAGAACCAAGTCCGGTTACAAGAAGACCAGAGAGAAAAGGGGGCAGGAGCTGTTAGGGTGGGTTGTGTTTAAAGTTCATGGTAGGGAGGGAGGGAATAACAAAGAGAGGGAGGCAGATAGCCTAACAGGGAAGGCTGGAGAAAGGGAGGGATAGAGACAAAGAAAGGTTAACGAGAAGAGGAAGGGAAGTATCCTGTTCCGGGCACGAATGGCCGAGTGAGAGGTGAAATTCGCCCCAGGGCTATTACCTACCCCTACCCTTCGCCTATATACAGGAGCAAAAACGAAATAGGACGCGCCCCAGGTACTTTCGCGTCATCTCGTTAACCCTTCCCACCTGCAAAACCCCACCGCATGACCTCACAATATCGTATTCCCTCCACCACACACATCGTCATCGTCTGATCCTTTTTCAGATGTCTCGACAGACCCCGGCCAACTTTAGAGCGTCTAACTCCCAACCGCAAAAATTTGAAAATCTCATGTAGTCACAGGAGGTAATAACAGTGTTCATTATCTCGACCGCTATTTATATATAGGTCTATATACATACATACATACATACATACATAAATACAAGCATACATACTTACACAAATACAAGCATACATACATACACAAATACAAGCATACATACATACACATACATACATACATACACATACATACATACATACACATACATACATACATACATACATATATACACTGTGTCCGGAAAAATTCCAAGGCTTTACGGTAAATATGAAAATAATTAGTAAACATTAATCGATTTTTAAAATTCCAAAAACAGTTTAATCCTGAAATATTATTTGCACTATAATTGTTGTTTTGGCGTAAAAATTTTATAACAATTTTGTCTTCCTCGCTGAACGCCATTTTTCTAGCAACTTTCTTTACAAAATATAAAATTCAAATACGTCACTGTGACGTAATTTTAAACGGGGGCCGTTAATAAATTACAAAGAATTTTGTTGGTAATTATATATTTCAGGATTAAACTGTTTTTGGAATTTTAAAAATCGATTAATGTTTACTAATTATTTTCATATTTACCGTAAAGCCTTGGAATTTTTCCGGACACAGTGTACACATACATACATACATATACATACAATACAACTTATATTTATAACGTGCCTTAATAAAACTATGTCTTACTCAAAGGCCGCGTTACAACATAATAATTAGTTATAGTACTGAGAGAATAAATGAGTCTTAAGTTTTAATTTAAAAGCATCCATTGAAGACCGTCTTCGAATAGATTCAGGTAAAGAGTTCCACTCAGCTGGACCAGCTACTTCAAACATTCTTTTACCAAACTGTAGGTTAACTCTTCATACATAAATACATATATACGAGCATACATGTATACATACGCACATACATAACATACATAAATAAATACATATATACATACATACATATTGATCTATCCAACAATCTATCCACACACACACACATGCATGCACACATGCAAATGTATGCATGTATGTGTGCATGTTGTTTGGATGGATGGTTGGATAGATCGACATATGTATGCATGTAGGTTTGTATGTATGTAGGTATGATGATACATTATGATGATACTGTATATCACTTATGCACAAATGTGTGCGTGCATGCGTATATGCACATATGTTTGCACATATGTATTTATACATGTACATACATATGTATGCATGTACGTATGCATGTTTAAGACATTTATATAGCACCTTTGTCACGATCAAGTCTGCTTATGAATGCGGACAACTTGCCAAGCCCTGAAGAAAGGGAATCCTGGCGTTAATCAAGTTTTATTGCCATGCGGTGTCCTCTGCTGGCGGATCGTTCCAGCTGAAGGCATCAACCATCTGCCAGATGCATCAACGGATTGCCACCAACTTCATTTACATCAAGGCAATTTCTTCTAACGACAACCATGGTACATTTGTCTAATTCCTCAGTAGTCACACTAATGTCTGACCACAGGCCACAGTGACTGTGCTTTAACATAACATAGCATAACATAACATGACACAACATAGCAAAACATGACATAACATAGCATAATGTAACATGACAACATAACACAGCAAAACATGACATAACATAGCATAACATGATATAGCACAACTTAGCATAACATAACATGGCATAATATAACACGACATAAAACGACATAACATCACATAACATAAAATGGCATATCACCACATAACATAACAAATGCCACTGCGCTCGGCTTGCAACGCGGTGAGTGCAGATTCGTTCCTCCTTCGAGACCGTTAATGTGTAGGGACCTTGAGCAAGTCCTTAGCGCACAATTGCTCAGCACCAGCGATGTTGTCGTATGGTTGTATGTGCACTTTTGAGCTTCGGAAGCACGTGATCAGCGCGTGCACAAACAAAACATCGCAATGACGTCACAAAAATTTCCGTTACAAACTCGTGCTTAGTAAACAGTGCACAAATTAAGTTCACACACCTCTTCAAGTCAGAATCATCACAGGCGCTCAAGAACGATCACGGCAACGGTGCTTCAATACTAGACAACTAATGTCTGTCAACGCGCAGGCTATACAGTGTCTGCCTTATCCAGAAATTACTCTTCTGCTCGTAATATTCGTGCAATGCTAAAATTAATGAGACATTTGGCAAAATTTCATCGACACGCAGGGTCGATTTTTCGCCCTAGGGTCATCCAGATAATTGCCGGATCAAGTGGTCGGCGGGACAGCATCTTTGCCAGCGACCCAGCGACCGCGAGTTCGAAACCTGTCCAGTGAACTTCAGTGCGGCGGAAAAATCGGCCCATAGCTTTCAAGAAATGTTGCCAAATCTTTAATTACAAGAACTATGCTCTAAAATGCAATGTCTTGAAACAGTCGACACCAATGAAGGCTCAAGCAGACATCAATTGTCTAGTAAAAAGTCAGTTATTGTGGCCTAAACTCTTAAAATGATCATACAATTGGATCGAGAATTTTACAAAGGGATGGCAGATGGGCGAGTAAGCAATTTCGTTTTATTTATATATTTATTTAATTTGTATCGTATTTTCATTTTATCTCTTCAAATCATATAGCACCTTCACTTTAGTTATTTATTTCACATAGCACATTACTTCTGATTGATTTTTGTTTGTTTAATGTATCCCTTTCATTTGACAGGAGGGGGAGAGGTGGGACGGGGGTAGGATTCGAACCTGAGCCAATTATCTTCTAATGAAAGACCAAAAAGAGACGAGCTTGCGCTAAATCGACCTTGGCCCGAGTTCACCGAATAATTTGGGGTCATCGCTATTGACCTCTGAACCCTACAGCCCCCCTCATAAACATGAAAGAAGCCGAAAGAGATTCAGTGGAAATGCCCCAAGTACCACTTCCCCTAAATTAAAACCAGCGGCGTGTGTTTGCGTGGGTGGCCTAATGCTTTCTGCCACCGCGACCGACCGACCGACCCCATGCATGGAAGGGAGACATCTTTCAATTGGTTAGCACTAGAGCAATTATTTCTAGCACAAATTAGACCCTAGAATCATTAGCCATTCTGAGCATTCTTGTTCCTGGTCTGGCCTTGTAAGAACGAGGCCATCTCCCTCTATGAGGGATCGGCAACGCCTGGAGACGAAATATTGGCTTCTAACATCTACTATGCTTCTGTAGCTTATACTTAGTACTCTAGTTCTTCCCGCAAAATCGGCTTCTCCACTCATCCCTTTCCAATCTTCTCACATTCCATGTGCCGACTCCAAAGTCAAAGACCGGCTTTCATCGAGGATCTTCATATTGGAGTTTAGCGGAACACCATCCTTCGTAAGACTCCCCACTCTTTCACTTGCTCTCAAATTACTAGACTCCTATAACGCCGTCATCATAATGCACAAGGCATCAATCGATGGTCGCTTCAAGTGAAACCGCCGTCAAAATCGTAATCCGTTGAAACAGTCCAGTCAACATCCGATAACCTCTTCTTCATCTTAAGCAGGAAATGAAACTTTGCTATGACTCCCAAAATATTCCTCTGTCTCATTTGAAGCAGAGAAGAAAGAAATTTGGAAGGGAATTACCAAGGGAGGATCCTCGGGAAAATCCGGCCATATCACCTTTCAATTTGAAACTTTGGGGTACGCCACTGAATTGCCTCAAACTAATTTGGACAAGGGTTGCCTGCTGAAAAACAGGTCACAAATACAGTGTTGCATTGAGCAGCAAATGTCGAAGGTCGTACAGTAATCTCCAATAGCATTTCATTGCGTGAATTCGACAGAAAACAAGTGCAACTCCAGCTTCATATATCGACTGACATAGACCTCTGGGGAAATCAAGTCAAGCTTTCAGTCCAAGCCATGAATTTTTAAACCCGTTTCCGGGAATTCTGCATCCAAACGTTCGTCAATAAATTGCCGACAAACGAAACACTGATTACTCACTGAAGCAAATTGGCCCAATAAAATTGTTTACAATGAAGAGTTGTTGAAAATAAAAAATTACAATGTACTTTTAACGGAAAAGTACGTGGGAAGTCCTATTTACAAAAGGTTCCCCACTGAGGAAAATTCCAATCAAGAAAATTACCCTAAAAGGGAGTTGCCTCATGGAAAATCAGCAAACTGTCTCTCAAATTATTACTCTAACAGTAATAATAACAATAATAAACACCAAATAAATAACATGATAACAGATATTATTGATTATAGCAGCAACAGTAATAATAATATTATTATTATTATTAATAATAGTAATAATAAAATAATAATAACAGCAACAGCAATAATAATACTAATACTACTAATAATAACAGTAATAGTAATAATAATAGTCATAGTAATAATAGCAGTACTAATAGCAAAAGTAATACTAGTAATAGTAATAACAACAAATAACAATGATGAATACACAATGAAAATAATTAACGTAGATACCAATAATAACAGCAATAACTCTGCAACAATCACTTGGAAATGAGCTTGCAAACAAACGATCCTTCATCCCCACAACTTCTGAAGAAATTTACTATACACCTTACAATACAGTTCCACATTTACAAAAATTACACAGAACGATCGATTGGTTCTGTTAGCAGTTACACAAAAGTCACAAAACCGAATAAAAACAAAGTTCAAAGGTCATAAATGTTGCAGCAGATTGAGAGAAAAATAACATATCCCCAACAGAGACGTCAAATGTAGGACATATGAAGCCCATATGGGAATAAGGTCATGTGGGCCTCATATACCCTTGCAGTGGCCACCCACCGTGCAGACTTCATTTGAAAATCTGTCTTAGAGTTCACAAAGTCCTACATTTAAATCAGCCGACCTATCTACATTCCATGCTCACCCCTCATAATAATAGATATTGCACTCGATCAGTGGACACAGTGACTCTTGCTGTCCCCTATACCCGATCAGTTTTGGGCTTTCGGGCCTTCTTGGTAGCTGGTCCAAAGCTTTGGAATTCACTGCCCGTTTCAGTTCGTTCTGTCAGTTCTTTGATGTCATTCAGGTCTAAACTAAGACTCATCTCTTCCAACTTGCTTACCCACCATAGCCTGGCTTCCCCTATCGGAGTTCAACCTGGCTTCAAAGGATTTATGATTTTAACTATGAATTTCATTTGAATCGACCATCAACTGATGCCTTGGGCTTTAAGATAACGGCGCTGTGGAAGTCTTTAGATTAGATTAGATATATGGTACCGTATGGTAGGGCATATGAAGCCCATATGGGAATACTGTCATGTTGGCCTCATATGTCCTACATGCAAACGGTGCTGTAGGGATGCTATGTAATAGCTAATGTAGCACATTATATATGCCTCTCAAATACACTGTACACAAGGCTGATTACCTAACTGATCTAAACAGATGCCATTAAAGGTAGGTCAAAAGGTATGGTCATTATGTTGCGCCTTTTTAGCAACCTCTCAATGGCACACAAGCTCAGCTGAGTCAAAAGAAGCCGCACTGACAGTACTTCAATGACAGTCTGTTGGGCCCATATTGGGCCTGTGGCAGTATCACCAGAGGCACAAGGTGGGCCAAGTATGGGCCCAGAAAACGTGGCTTTCTGGGACACACACATAAAGTGTATAAACTGTATGCATACACATAAATATGCATATATACACTGTGTCCGGAAAAATTCCAAGGCTCTAAAATATTAATGAAAAAACTATAGTACATAATAATCAATTTAAAAATTTAAAAACCTTTTTGATCCGTACATAATTACCAACAAAATTCTTTGCAATTTATTAACGGCCCCCGTTTAAAATTACGTCACAGTGACGTATTTGAATTTTATATTTTGTAAAGAAAGTTGCTAGAAAAATGGCGTTCAGCGAGGAAGACAGTTAGTCAGTGGCGTGTACGTCTCGAAGCTTGCGTTGAAGCCAATGGCGGACATTTTGAACATAAATTATAGTTCAATAATATTTCAGGATTAAACTGTTTTTGGAATTTTAAAAATCGATTAATGTTTACTAATTATTTTCATATTTACCGTAAAGCCTTGGAATTTTTCCGGACACAGTGTACATAAATGCATGCATATATATGTTTAGCAAAATTCAGTCAATGTAAATGACAATTTTTACATCTTAACTGAATAAGACACAAAACCGGTAACAACTAACCCTAGTAAGAAGGCAAATGTTTTACAAACCAGCGTATTTATTATTTTAATCAACTGGACATTAATTAAGGAGTTGCTCTTTTATTTACAAAAATATTACTAATTCCTTTTATTACCAAGCATGTTCTTTTGTTTGTATATGGGCCTTGATATATTTTAAAGCACTTTCTAGGCAGCTTGATTTTGTCAGTTACTTTTCAAACTGACCTAATAACAATCAGACTACTTAATACATTTATGACCAGAGGTAATAATGTTACGTAAACATAATGTAGTGTAAATAAGACAATTTATACAGCGCAGTCCAACAGCAACACAATTTCAAGGGTGCTTTACAGAAGTATTAATTTACTTTCTGAATTTCTTATTTCAAGCAAGTCCACTCAGCCTGCGTAAAACCACAATTGTTATTATTAATTATAAACTTCTATAGCGCCGGTATCTACGGCACAATGCATCAACCCATGGCACACTAAATTCAAGCCACAGCCAGGTCAACATCTTAAAGATCAGTCCACTAAGACTTAGAGGCGGCCTATGGTGGATAAGCAATTTGGAACAGGTTAAGTCTTAAGTTGAGAACAAAATGATACAAGGTGTAGGAAGAGAGTTCCAAAATCTAGATCCAGCAACCAAACTTTCTGTTTTTGGTACAACCGGAGTTACTAATAGGTTGATCAGCAACAGTTGGATTACCGATCCAGTGTGTTACTGAACAGACAACAACGTTTTACTCTATAAGGAACAAGATTTCCCACGATTATAAAATTAGAAAAAATCTCCACAGAATCAGAGCTTGTTTTCCAGACCATTCAGAAATCTGCCCCAATTTTTAATCAAGAAAACAACTCAAATTGAATCTTTACTTTTGAGGTAATATGATTCACAAAAACACATTACAATAGAATAAAAGAATAACTAACTACGATCACCTTTACTCTACAAACCAGCAAGTTTTTAATCAAGTTTTGTGACAGAACATACAGCGTTTCACTCTTTTTGTGCCATCTTTTTACGCAGCAGGAACAGGTGTTTTAAGATTCAGAAAGAGATGGATTTTGGTTTCTGGGATTTGCTCACGTGTCACGTTCATTCATGTGTCATGTTCATTCATGTGTCATGTTCATTCATGTGTCATGTTCATTCATGTGTCATGTTCATTCATGTGTCATGTTCATTCAAGTCAACTGGTTACTCATGACTCATGTCAGAAAGTTCGTTCACATCTCACATTTACTCAGGTCAGACATTCACTCAAGTTGAATAATTTCACACTTTCTCATTTCAGGCATTCACTCAAGTTGAATCACTGAATCTTTTTTCACATCTTAGAAGCTTACTCACATTCAGTCATATTAAGTTTTGTCATCTCTGTTATTCACTGGATATAATCGGCCCCACAAGTTTGACCAGCTTATTTTTATTCACATTACGTCAATCACCTGACACATCAAACATGCGTGCCAACAGTTCACCCCTTGCAATCTCTGCGCAGGTCTTTCACTCAAAACTGAAAACACTCCTCTTCCACAAATCCTATCCTGAATCTTCCTGTCCCCCTTATCTATCCTGCCAATCCAATTCCAAGCGCCATCCACTGTAGCCATTGGACTGTCTGCTTGCCCAACTTTTAGATCTTCACCTGGAACCAATTCTGACCACCTAAGAATAAGCTGGTTCCCGCAACTTAGCTTTTGTTGGGCGCTGTAGAAATCTCGAGTTTACGATTACGATAATTCACTGAGTGGATTGGTTGTCACTCACACTGAATCATCACATAATCTGGGCGTCGTATTTGATTCCAGTGCAATTCTCTGAGCATATTCAAGCCATTTACAAATCTGTTTACTTTCACGTATGCGACATTCCCAGAATAAGACCTTGTGCACCTCAGAATGTCTTGATTCCACTAACTAATGCTCTATTTCTAGTTGTCTTGATTACTGTAACTCAGTTTTGACAGTCGTCTCGAAGAAAAATCTGCACAAAATGCAAATGCTTCATAACTCCTTGGCCAGGACTACAACGAAAACACCCAAATTCCTTCACCTCACCCCAATACTACAACCGCAACTGTAGCACAAAGAGCCCAGTTTAAAAATTGTCTTGTACATTAGTTTATAAAGTAATACATGTTGGCCAGCCAACTTATCTTTTTCATTTTTGTTCACTCTTTACGTTCACAAACACTGCATTTGCTCATTGAATGCTCTGACTCCTGCTGTGCCCTGAACCACAAAAGTACTGGGTCCCCGGTCCTTTTGGGGGTTGCCAGCCTAAGTCTCTGGAACCTGTTGCCCGTTTCTATTCGCTCTGCAGGTTGAGTAGTTTAGGTCAGAGTGGAAATCTCATCTTTTCTGAATAGCTTATCCTCCACAGCTTATCCTCCTTGAAGACAGGGGCTTCAAAGGGAGGTTTCAAGATAAGATTAAAATCACATAACATGTTTACCCATCTCAGGCATTCACCACGCACAATCATTTCAGGCATTCACCACATACAATCATATGACATGTTCCTCATCTCAGGCATTCACCACATACAATCAAGTCACATGTTTCTCATCTCAGGCACGCACCACATACAATCATTTCACAAGTTTCTCATCTCAGACATTCACAACACAATTATTTCACATGTTCCTCATCTCAGACATTCACAACACAATCATTTCACATGTTCCTCATCTCAGACATTCACAACACAATCATTTCACATGTTCCTCATCTCAGGTATTCGAAACACAATCATCTCACATGTTTCTCATCTCAGGCATTCATCTACTTTTGGATTCCCTTGGCACAAACACAGAACAGGACTAAAATCTCCCCTGGGAACAAGTAAAAATTTACCAAAAATGGAACGCAACCACACAACTTCACAATCAGACCAAAACAAATAGTCTACAAGACGCAATATTAATAGGCATTCGAACGTTAAACGGAGAGCGAACTCCGTTGCCGTAAAAAGTCTGAGGGCAACAGCAGCAGCTTCGGCACGGACACAAACTCCGTTCAGTTGTAACATAATGTAACGTCATCAGACATCTATACAGAGCTGCAACTGGTTGTAACTAAGTCTGACACTTAGTGTCTGGTACTGGGTATTGTTCGATCTCGAACAGAGGCTTCATTCGCAGCAGATTGAATCTGTTCAAAAAGAAAAATAACAACGTCAAGGTTTCACTCCATAACTCAACATCTTCAAATCAGTGCTAAAAATATTTCTGATTCAGATTTCCTTTGACTCTTACTTATTACTGACTTAATAAGTACTGACTTAATAATAATAATAGTAATAATAGTAGTGGTAGTAGTAATATTATTATTATTTCTTTACACAAGGTACATATGATCCCCAGGATAACAAAAATTATGGGGAATGCTGTTCTAGGAAGGCTAATCTTTGCTGATGGTTTTAATGACGGAAAAAATTTGAAAACAAGGTACAGTAGAAATGATCCCTCAGGAACTGAAAAATTAGGTTAGAAGTTTAAAATTATTGAGCTCTGAGGAATCAGGCTTTGTTCCAGTATCATCATCATCATCACCACCACCGCCCCCGCCGCGCCGCAACCACCACCACCACCATCATCATCATCATCATTTTCTCAAGAAAAAATATCAAGATAAAATGATCCCTTAGGAATGAAAAATATTTTGCTATTAGAAAATAATTGATCTTCATCCAAAGAAAAGCCTCCAAATGCTGTTACTTTTATTATTATAATTATTATTATTATTATTATTATTATTACTGTTACTGTTATTAATATTACTATTACTATTACTATTAGGCCTATTATTATTATTATTATTAGCCAGCATATAACCAGCAAATATATCTGATTGATGCCCATACATTACTATTACGTCAAAACGCCTCCAAAGAGATTGCTCAAATGGAGTTTTGCAACTCATACTCTTCACAAGCAGGGCGCGTTTTTCACCATCAAGATGCATGATGATCTTCCGACAAGCTAACTACCTTTTCAGGTAAATCCAGATGACTGAACCGAGTGCATCGACTGACACGAGAACAGCGACAAATATTGCCACCAGGTGGCAGGTGTTCATGATGACGTCACGTGCGGCAGTGATGTACGGAATCATAGAATGACTCAGCTGCTCACGATGAAGGCCAAAGTCTTTCCTTTAAAAGCAACAACACAACTGAATCTAACCTAATTCAACATCATCCAAAAAATAAACTGCTAACTGCTAGCCTCCCAACCCACTCACCCAGCCACCCTTGCAACCACCAGTGGCATTCTTCCTCCCAACTAGTCTCCTCTGACACCCACTCAAGTTTCAGCTTAAGACTCATCTGTTTCAACTTGCTTACCCACCTTCGCCTGACTTCTGGCTTCCTTGACCAATCAGATTTCAGCCAGGCTTCTCCAACAGATTACAATTTTGACCACGGTTTCACTAGAAGTGACCCTGCGTATAATGATAATGGTGCTTCAGAAGTCATCAGATTAGATTGGAAGACTGTCTAGCCTTTTATGCACCCAAAACCCACACCCATTCTTTCTGCATTTTTGCGTTTCTTAAGCTTCACTATTTACTGACTAAGCATCAGTCGATGGTGCTGAGCAATTGTGAGTGAAGGACTTGCTCAAGGTCCCTACACAGTAAACACCTCTGGGAAGGCTCAAACCCGTACCCTCCATGTTACAAGCTGAGCGCCCGTCGTCCCAACTCCTATCCTCCCCAAATCTACCCCTGCCACCCACACACCTTCACCCACCCAAAACCCATACCCACACACCCATTCAGGTCTATAAACTTATTACTCATATGTTTCAACTTCCTACTCCAGCTACCCACGTGCTCTCCCCAATAAATCCAGCTCCACCAGTGACCTGTTTTTGTGTACCTTCATTTCGAGTTTACAATTACGATTACGATTAACACAAACCACCCTAACAGCTCCTCTCCCTTCTGGCAACCAGACTTGGTTCTTGTCATGGTACCTTTGGACAACTCCAATGACCTGATGCAGTGCTCATGAATAAGCTGGTGCCCTGTTCTTAGCTTTTAAGTAGATCTTTAGAAATTTTTAGCTTATGGTTACGATTATGATCCATCGAATATGCTGCCTTCCCTCTTCTGTCAGCTTAAACACAACCCACCCTAACAGCTCCTCTCCCCCTTCTCCCTCAGCTCCTCTCCCCCTTCACCCTCTGGTCTTCTGGCAACCGGACTTAGTTCTTGACATGGCATCTTTGGACATTGACTTGACGCAGCACTCGTGAATTAGCCAGTGTCCTGTGCTTAGCTTTTAAGTAGCACTTTAGAAACTTCGAGTTTACGATAACAATTACCTGTGGTAAGCTTGCGGCATAACAGGCGGCAGCTCGCATCCGTCGAAATGCAGCCGTCCCACCTGGACAGTGGTGCAGTTGCACGGCTCGTCTGGCTTCAGCATTCGCTTCCACATGCAGTATTCGGAGTCATGGAGGATCGAGTTGCTGCGCTGGACCTCGGCGTACATCTCGAGCAGCAGCTGGTAGCGCTTCGTCCGGACGTTGATCATCTCCTCGTAGAACGGAAACTCGAACTTGTTGATCCGATGCGCGTTCATCTTGACGCGCGTCTTCGCCAAACGATAGCTAGTTTCCACTGGCGCCACCTGGCTCAAGAATTACATGCTATGTAATGTAATGATCAGGAGGAGCAGGAGCAGAATGAGCTTGAGAAAGAGGAGTAGGAGGAGGAGAACGTGTAATACGAGCAGGAAGAGCACAAGTAGGAGGAGTAGGAGTAGAAGCAGGAACAGTATGACAAGGAGAAGGAAGAGTAGGAGTAGGAAGAGAAGTAGCAGAAGTAGTAAGTACAACTACAATGACTACAACTATGCCTACTACCACTGCTAGTACTACCAATACCACTACCAGTACTACTACTACTAATAATAATAATAGAGCTATATTTTCAGTGAACTACTTACGAGTGCATCGAAGTATCCAACGGACGCCAGAGTCTTGATGGTGATCAACCGGTCAGATGCAGCCAACATCACATACAGCGTACAACAGACAGTCACCGTTGCAACCAATTTTGGAACAAATTCTGTCTTCATGATCTAAAAATAATCAAAAACACTACTAACAGCCCTAAAACATACCTCTTTCACAGATCATACCCTGACACCCCTTCTTCCTCTTATCTCTCTCTCCTCTCCAACCCCAAACACCACCACCCGTAGCTGCCATGCTGTCTCTCCGTCTGACTTTTGGATCTTGACCAGGAACCGAACCCTTTTGCCTATCGATTTTGTTTTGACTGAGCGCCTGTGAATAAGCTGGTCCCCATGGCGTGGCTTTCATTGGGGCGCTGTAAAAATCTCAGGATTATGATTATGAAAACATGTTATGAAGATGACATTAATTTACAATCATATGTGCTGGTCCATCATAATGGAACTTGCTGGCTTTAAGCATCCATTCAGTGTCAAACTTGCAGCCAGTAAAAAGAAGATTCAACTGTAGGGTCACGGGCTTGGAATTCGCTCTTAAGTTCTGTTCGTTCTGTCAGTTCTGTGATGTCATTCAGGTCTAACCTTAAGATTCATCTTTTTCAACTTGCTTACCAACTGTAGCCTAACTTCTGGTTTGTCTGACCTATAATAATTCGACCCGGCTTCCTCAATATATCATAATAATTTCGATTACGATTTCACTTGAACTGACCATGGACCGACGTCTTTGGCATTGATAACAGCGCCGTAGAAGTCATCAGATTAGATACTTATATATTACTTTCATCTGTGTACATAATATTAAGTTAACTATTTGTAATGCTTCCTTCTAAGTCAATAAGAAACTCATAGCTCAGATTCGTTTGAATAGTCATTTGTTTGTGCCTGACTTTGGTTTGTGCTTATATAATGTAGATATGTTCATTATATTACTGTGTTAATGGCCATCTTACTAGTGCATTTATAGGCAGCCCTAGTTAAGCGGAACTTGTCCCTTCTAGGTGTGTCCTTTACAGCCTGTTTTACAATGTGGCATTTGTAAGATGCAATCAATATAAGAGATGATAATGATGATGATGATGTTAACAATGCTGATGATGATTGTGAGAAAACAGGAGTAGGGCAGCTGGTCCAAATGAGGACATCCACCAGGATGACTTCTACCAGAGCCCGGCCCAGGGTTCAATCCACATGGACAAAGCTCCCAGTGGTCCATCAGGAGGCTGAGTCAATGAAAGTCTTCACGCTTTCAACTTTTATTACTTCAGCAAAAGCTTAGCACTAAAATCCACATAAGTCTTGAGTAGCGTCTGTGGGTATTCGACGACGTGGCCAATCTCCAAAGTACGAAGTAATCATGCTTTTTCCTCCGAGTTATTGACGAGCATGCGGACCTCCGCCTCGGTCAAATACACGAGACTATAGGTGGGACGGGGTGGTAGAGTGGTATGGTCAATTCCTCGTAACCGGAGGGTCGCGGGTTCGAATCTGCCTCAAGCCACTGCATAGCAACCTTGGACAAGTTGCTCACCCACAATTGTCTGTGAGGAAGGCAACGGGAAACCACCTCACTCATATCATCCCGGGTGGCGTAAAGCCAGGCCTCCCAATTGGCCGTCAAGTAGACAGCAAAATAGTCCAATTACAAGACAGACAGCGAAAAAGTACACGAGACAGTAAAGGAGATCAACAACAGGAGAAACAAAAGTACCGTAAACTGAAATTGAAACTAAAGTAACTGAAACTGAAACTAAAGTATCAGAAACTGAAACTAATATATCTGAAACTGAGATGTAATTACCCGCAGATTAAGATCCCGTATGAAATGCAGGCAGTTGACGATAACAGAAGGTGGTTTTCTGGCTTCCATGCGCTGGGATTCGTCTGCTTTGCAAAATCAACGGATATTAATTAAATAAACAACAAAACTCCTTTATCACAATCACGATTAACAATTATGTTAATTATGGTTGTATGTGTATATGCATGTATGCAAGTGAGTGTGTATGTATGTCTATATGTGCATATATCTATATAAAATACACACAACATGCATGTATATGTTAACAATTGCAGCCACTCTCTTAGAGTATTGGGTGGGGTGAAACCCCCTCAGTGGTGTGATGATAAATCCCTACCCACACTAATGCCAGATAATTGTTGAAAGTGTACAGAAGGAATAGGCAATTCGAAGAAAACTCCATGCCCACACTGTACTAATCTCAGAACTTCTATAGTGCCATATATACATACATGCACATATCTATACATACACACACAAGCCTACATGCATATATACAACCATACACACACACATACACGTACATACATATATACATATACATACATGCAAATACACATACATACACACAATCATACACACATACATACATGCATACATTATAATATGTATTGTAACTGTATTTGTAATTGCAGATTTATATAGCGCCTCTCCAAGAATCATCAAGACATTGAACATTGCCACTTTCGGTTACCTAGCAAAGGCCTGCATATATGGCTATCGCATTGATCTAAACAAGCGCATGTTGTGCTTTGGCTCTGAATGGTAATTCATCACAGCCTAGCAAACAAGACAACATCGAACCACCTGCTCACCAACCTTCCCTCTACGGGTCACATACTTAGACAATGAATCATCACTTTCATAGACAAACTAAATTGTCTCGTGTCGTGGGAAAAATGTTAAAGATCGTCTGCAAGGGATTCACTTGTCGTCACTGCTCCGGCCTATATCAGGGAGCTGTGTACTCGACAGGTTAGCTACACTGGTTAAAGCATATGTTAAGGCGCCTCTGTGCGTGAGGATGGCGGTTCGCATACCGCTATATTTCAGAGATTTAATCTCAGGCTAGTATGGTCCGTATAAGGGGACCTTAAATGATGTGACACCCATTCAAACGGGCAGCAGTGGTGAAGGATCTCATCCAATAACCTCATTGAAAAATTAGCAGCCATACGGTCGCTATAGAAAAACATGTACATTTAATTTATCAGGGAGCTGTGTACATGTCTTAAGTTTTCTGGGTCGGCGATCATTGCGTTCTACTGCATGCGGGGATATGCTGGTTCTGTGCTCCTGCACATCCACTCGAGCCCAAAGTGCCTTCTTCTGTGTAGTAGCTTCCACTTGGAACAGCCTTTCACTGCATTAAGTGCTGTTGCATTTGAATCTGCTTAAGTGAAAGTTCCCCCTCGAAGACCGACCCACACCTCAAAGTGGTGAGGGGGTGACAACGACCAAGTAGGGGATCGCCTGCTGGGGCTATGCCATCAGCGGTGAAGGTCTTGGCCGATGGTCTTGACCGAAGTACCGCCTAGGGCGTCACGCGAGGTGGACAGGCCCAGCAGGAACCCTGAAACAGTCGGCGAACGTGGGCGGCACCGGACGGGATGGAGCTCCCTCTCCAATCCTCGAAACAAACCAAAGAGAAGGAGGGTCTGTCAGATGAGTGGCGATGCGCTGACAATAAAGAGAAAATACGATTGAAATCCAATGCCAGAAAGTTCTTCTTCACACTCATACCGGCTCGGACGTCGCCCGGGTAAACAAGGTCCGCGAACCCAACCGAGCGATCGGGGTTGGATCGAAAAATCAGCTACCGAAAGGACACAGATAAAGACTGCAAAGAAGAGGATGTCAGTAGGAACATGGAATGTAAGAACTTTATGGGAGGCGGGGAAAATGCAGCTTCTGCAGGAGGAGATGAGCAAATATAGATGTGATATCCTAGGAATCTCAGAGATGAGGTGGACGCTGGCAGGAGAGATGGAAGGAGGGAAAATCTTATGGTCAGGAGGCGACACCAGACATGAAGCGGGAGTTGGATTCTTACTGAGCAACAGAGCGCGTGATGCCCTATTGGGTTACAAACCTGTTAACGACAGAATAATAGTGGCGAGATTTGGAGCGCAGCCATTTAACATAACGGTCATACAGGTATATGCACCAACAGCAGCCAGCTCAGAGGAAGATATTGAAGAGTTCTACAGAAAGCTAACATCGACGATCAAAGAAGTCAAAAAACAAGACATACTCATAGTGGAGGGAGATTGGAATGCCAAAATTGGGTCAGACAATACAGGATTGGAGAAAGTCATGGGTAAATTTGGATACGGAGAGAGAAACGAACGAGGAGAAAGGCTATTAGAATTCGCAACGGACAACGAACTGATGATATGTAACACGAGATTCCAACAAAAAGCTTGTCGAAAGTGGACATGGCGCTCACCCGACGGGAAAGCCAAAAACATGATAGACCTGGTAATGATCAACACAAGATGGGCAACCTCGGTGCAACAATGCCGAACCTTCCAAGGTGCAGACGTGGGATCGGACCATAGCCTGGTGATAGCGAACATTAAGATCAAACTCAAAAAACGTCCCAGAGAAAAAAGACAGGAGCAAAGAGATCTATCGAGATTGGCTGATGAGGGCATAAGGGCAGCATACCAGGAGACATTGAAAACTAAACTGGATGAATGTGACAAAACAGAGGACATAGAAGAAAGAACGAATCAACTGACCAGGGCAATGCTGGAGGCGGTTGAACAAATAGTACCAAAACAGGAAAAGATAAAGAAAAAATGGATCACACCAGAAACGATGAGACTGGTAGAGGAGAAAAGGGATTTGAAAAAACGGCGAGACAACTCAGATGAAAGCGAAAGATCATACCGAGACAAGTGCAATGAGGTGAGAAAGGCAGCGAGAGCGGACAAAGCAAAGTGGCTCGAGAATCAATGCAACGAGGTAGAAAAATACCACGGGGAATGCAGGACAAGAGAAATGCACAAAATGATAAGGAACATCAACAGCAGATGGATGCCGAAACTTATGGCAATAAAGAACGAGGTTGGGAAGGTACTCATGAACAGAGAAGATATCATACAGAGATGGACAGCTTACTGTAGCGAATTGTATAAAGGACAACTGGACCCGAATATTGCAAGAGAGGTAATCGCAGAATTGAAGGCAATAACACCCCCAACCGAAGACATTGAAGACATTGAAAACGACATACTGGAAGAGGAAGTAAGGAGAGCCATACAACGACTAAAAAATAATAAAAGCCCAGGAAATGATGGAATAACGGGGGAGATGATAAAGAGTGGAGGTGATATTGTAACGAAGGAACTGCACAAAATCATCAACACAGCATGGAAAGAAGGGCGCACGCCAAGCGAATGGAAAAAATCAATACTAGTGATCTTACACAAGAAGGGTAGCGCACTGGACTGCAGCAATTACAGAACGATTGCGCTAATAAGTCACTTGGGAAAAGTAATGATGGCAATATTGACAGAAAGACTAAGAGGAAAGACAGAGGAATATATGGCAGATGAACAGGCAGGGTTCAGAAAAGATAGAAGCACAGTACAACAAATACTAGCACTGAGACTGATAGGAGAAAAAGCGAGAAGAAAAAACATCCCAATATATATAACTGTTTCATCGACTTCAGTAAGGCTTTTGACAGCATAGATCAGAACATAACGTGGGCGGCTATTGCATCATTTGGGGTGGACAAGAAGCTGACACGCCTGCTAAAGGAAATAAATGGAAACGCAACAGCGGCAGTAAGGATTGGGAACGAGAAGGGAAATTGGTTTAAAACAAGCAGAGGTACAAGACAAGGGGACCCAATATCCCCAAGCTCCTTCATTACACTATTGGAAAGAGTCTTGGATAAGATAAGAGATAAAGAAGATGGGGTAGTAATAAGCGGAACAAGAATCAACAACCTATGTTTTGCAGATGACATTGACTTGATCGAAAGAGACGAGGAAAGACTGGAAACAACAGCGCAAGCTCTGAATGAAGAAGGAAAGAGATATGGGTTGACCATGAACTTCGAAAAAACCAAAACTCTAGTATTCGGAGAAAAGGACCACAGAAAGAAACTAGTCATCGATGGAAATCAACTGGAGAATGTGGAAAAGTTCACATATCTCGGGAGCAACATGACATATGACCTAGACAGCAGAAAGGAAGTATGGACAAGGATAGCAAGGGCTGCAACAACACTAAAGGCTATGGATAAAATCTGGAGAAGTAAAGCGATAAAATTGGAAACTAAGGTGAAAGTACTAAAGACGTGCATCTTCAGCGGAGTGCTCTACGGATGCGAGTCCTGGGTGGTAACAAAGGACATAGAGCAAAGGATGCTGTCTTTTGAAAGAAAGTGTTATCGAAAGATTTTGGGAATAGGCTGGACGCAAAAGGTCACTAACACAGAACTATACAAACGAATACGCCCTAAGGAAACCATCATGCAGAATCTGATCAAGAGAAAGCTGAAACTTTTTGGACATATCTGCAGAATGAAGGATGATCGGAAAATAAAAATACTGCTGTTTGGCAGGATGGAGGGGACAAATCGAAGAGGAAGGCCACACAGGGAATGGCTGGATGACGTCACCGGGTGGGGAGGAGCATCACTCCAGGAGCTGAGTCACACGGCGATAGACAGGGAGCGATGGAAGAACTTGGTGAAGACGGCAGCGGACACCTACGGGCGCTGAGCCCATGGTTCTTGATGATGATGATGATGATGAAGTGAAAGTTGTTGAGTTCAGTTATTCAGCCACGTGTGCAGTGCGTCTGAGAGGCACTTAAAAGGCAATGTAGTAAGCAAAATGATACATACACACACATATATACACACATACAGACATACACACACATACAAGCATACATACATACATACAAGCACACATACACACATACATATACATATAGACACATACATATATACATACATACATACATACATGCATGCATACATATATACAAACATACATGCATACACATACATATACACATATACACACATACATACATACATGCATACACACATATGCATAAGTATATACTTGTATAAGAAAATTGCCCAGGGATGCCCTGGTTGGAGGCCCTGATATTATCAAACAACCAATATGTCACCCAATGTGGCTGTCAGTCTCTTAGATCAATTTTTAAAAAACACACGTGGTAATAACGAGCAGGTTTTGCAGCTACACATAGATGAGTCACACCACTGAACCACAAGGCAGGTGGCAGGCATGAAAATAATTTTGTGGTAAATCATCGAAAGTAAAAGGCGGCACGTGTCTTCTAACGATTTCATCTAAGAAATACCGTCTAGATGGGTCTAGGATAAAGAAAACTAATGAGTTTGAACTTGATTATCTTTTGTATTGAAATTCAGTAAAGTCAGCTGCTGCTTTGTGAGCAATTCTCAATCCAATAAGTCATGTATATATGTATGAATACGTATGTCTGTATGTATGTATATATGCATGTATGTATGCATATTTGTATGTATGCATGTTTATATGTGTGTATATATGCATGTTTGTATGTTTGTATGCATGTATGTATGTGTATGTGTGTGTATATTGTATATGTGCTTGTATGTATGCTTGTGTGTATGTATGCATGCACATTTGTATGTATGAATATATGCATGCATGCATCCATGACACTTATGCATATGTATATTATATGTAAGCATGTAAGCATATATGTGTACATATGTATACATTTATTTAAATTATTGTAACTGTAATTGTAATTTGAGATTTATAAAGCGCCTCTTAGAGGATAAACTCAACAGAGGTGCTTCCTACCCGAAAAAGTAAAATCACTGTTAAACAGTACAGTCTTCAGGCGCCTGCGGAACACTGAGAGGGGGAGAAAAAGGAGCTCAAGTCAAAATTCTCGATGGAGACGATTCCAGCAAGTGGGACCAACGTAGGCGAAGCTTCTGGACTGGGCAGTAGCGGTGCGCATGCGCGGGACAAACAGGAGATCCTGAGTGGCCGAGCGATGGGTGCTACGGCCCGGCAACAAGGAGACCAAAGTGCAGAAGTGAATGAGGTAAAGGGGAGCAGAGCCAAGAACACAATTGCGCATGAGGGAGAGGATCTTACGCTGCTGGACGGGAAGCAAGTGAAGAGTGTCACGAATATAAGACGAGATGTGGCCATATTTTGGAATGCCTCCAATTAGATGAGCAGCAGAGTTAAGCACAGATTGCAGTTGAGCAGTGTTGGCTATAGCGATAGGCCGGTAAAGATGGCGTTACCAAAGTCAACCCTGGTGCAAATGAGGGCATGGACCAGAGTGGAGATAGCTTGAAAGGAAAGAGTACGGTGAATGGTGTGGAGCTGATGAAGATGGTAAAAACAAGAGCGAGATTTATGAATTATGATTTGTAAAAACAATTTTATAAATTACTCAACAGCGATTTCATGTAAAGATCATCTTATAAGGGAATCAAATGAAAAAAACTTCGTAATGATTTAAATTAAAAGATTAAAAGTAACTTCTAAAAATCAGGAACAAAACAACGTCCCTTACCTGTCAGTTTCTTGCACGAGATGTAGACTGGGCATCCACAGAGGATCATCTTGGCAGTGGAGTACGTCCGCGCCATGCGATGAATGAACCACACAAGATCAATGGCAACTAGAATCGCCAGAAAAGACGAAAGGCTGATGATATCACTTGTGTTGATCTTAAGATCCTTGGCCGGTTGGATCGAAGAACCGTCCGCTTCGTTGGCCGCCGGCTTCTTTTCATACTGGTAGTACCACTGGTTGCGTGGCAGGACGATCTCGCTTGCCTTTGGAATCGGCGTCTGTCTGTTGTTCATCTTGGGAACATCGACATTTAGGAATTCCGTTAGGTTTGGAAGTGGAAAATCTTTCAAGGACAGATCTGCAATTGATGAAGAAATTCACTATCCTCTCTATTTCAAGAATTGATTTCAAGTATTTAATCACCCGATGGACATTTGGTGTGTTAACAAATGTCTTACTTAATGTCTTAGAAGTCCTTAAAATGTGCTAAAAAACCTCAGATACAAACCATACACACATACATACATATAAACATACATTACATGATTATATGCATTACATACATACATACATACATTACATACATGCATGCATACATACATACATACATATATACATACATACATATATACATACATACATATATACATACATACATACATACACATACACATATACATTACACACAGGTGAAAGTCTAACACATTAATAATACTAATAAAAAATAAAATAATTGCTAATAAAATGATAAAATTAAAATGGTTACAAGAATAATGTTGATAACTATGATGACGTTAATAATGATGATTATATAATAATAATAATAATAATAAAAATAATAATTGCTGTCATAATTCAAAATGCTTCATTGCAACTGCCTTCCATAACACTTGCTCCACCAAATATCCACAAAGTGTAGTCACTCCGATTAGCCATCATCATAAGATGGGAGGATAAAGCTTTGCATTTACTTTTTCCTAGCACCTTAGCACTGGCAATATTACTTTTTTAACATGACATAAAACTGCTTGCTCATAACAACTCTATCACTACTTGGGTAAAATACATTATGTTAAGGCCACCTGAAGTGTTTGTACTAAATACCAAATGTTTGTATCTATTCTGAGTGACCTTTGAGCACCAGCATCAACTGTTAAACTTACAGTGATACAGTAAGTCCCTTCATTCAGTTCTAAACTTAAGACTCATCTGTTTCTTCTTGCTGTGCCCCAAACGCAAATAGGGTTGGGCTCTTGGGCCTTCTTGCTCCAAAGCTTTGGAATTCACTGCCCAGTTCAGTTCGTTATGTCAATTCTTTAATGTCATTCAGGTCTAAACTAAAGACGCTTCTCTTCCAACTTGCTTACCCACCGTAGCCTGGTTTCTCATTTCTCTGACCTATCGGAATTGGCAAACAAACTGACTGGGCAGTGAATGGCAAAGCTTTGAACCAGCTACTGAGGAGGCCTGAGAGGCCGACGCAGTTCTGGTACTGGGCAGAGCAAGCGTCGCAAACCAAATGTAAACCAACTGTCCACTACGGATGGTTTCGGAAGACTGACCGGCGACGAGGCGGTCAACTTGCTGTTCAATGCCAGCCCATTCCACGAATGGCTTAGTTTCAAGTCCCTGAGCCGAGCGCTTGGCCTTGACCGCTTCATGGATGATCCTGGCTCCGGCCAACCACTTGCTGCTTTGGATTGCGCTGGACGTCTGGACAATGCTGCGTGTCAGACGATCCAGCGCCTTCTTTGCGTACGTGGAAAACTCCTGCCTGGAAGTAAGCAAGTAAAAGAAGTAAAGTATCCCATATCCCACAAGTGAGACGTAGGGGAGAGGTGCTCATTTCCTTTTCTTGGCCCTTGCACTCGCAGTGGACAAATCCCAAGGTCCCGGACACGGGGCCAGTGCATCACAGGACTTGTCGTTTACTTCCCAGCTTACGTTGGTACCAAATTAAACTGCGTGGAGACAGAGGAACATGGTGTGCACAAACAATTTGCCCAGGGTCGTCGTCACATGGAGTCAAACCGCAATCTCACTGGTCATTGACGAAATATGTTATCGATACACCCCAGTTCTGCACAGTATCTACATGACTTTAAATAAGATCTGACCATGTTGTAATCTAAAGTACTGTAATACATAATTTACATAACACCTAAACTAGACATCGACCGAGTCGTATATACACCAGAAACTCCTTACATCACGCTTTGTTGTAACATGAATTCTGATATGAAGCATTTGGACACTTTGATCCCATTATAACAAGGCCTGGCTACATGGCAGTTTCTTGATGTTGCTTCCAAAGCCAGCATTAGTTTCCGGTGTACGTAACAACAATAGAGGGTAACTATCACGATGACAATGTAGCCAAGGATGAAGACATCGCAGTAGTTGATCTTTATTCACCTTCGTTAGAAGAGAACAAAGATATCATAAGGTTTACGCTGTCCCTTACGTTGGCCCTGAGGCAGCGATAGCTGTGAAGTGTAAGCAACTTCATTTTCCTTAGCCTGTTCCTCAGTATACAAGGGCAGGTGGTCAGCCCTCAATCTGTTGCTGCTTAACCTTCTCACTGAGTTGGCTTTGGGGTGGAAATGGAGCCAAAATCTTGAAACAAATATCTGCCCTGGAAGGGATTTGAACCCCTGACTTTTCGATTTACAGTGCAGCATGTTAACCACTAGTCTATTGTGCACCCCTCACCTTTGCTATATCTTTCATATGTCATAAGATAAAATTTATACTCAATGACTTTCTGTTAATAAAGGCAGGTCATAAATGAGCGATAACCTTACTTTACAGCGACTGCTAGATCAATGAAGGTGACAGTCATGGCGCCATTCACCTCGATGTCATTCAGGTCTAAACTTAAGACTACTCTGTCTTAACTTATCAACCCACCTAACACCTCACCCCTCTGACGTCTGCTGGTCTAATGGAATTCAACCTGGCTTCTCCAACATTATCATTTTCTACTATGATTTCCCTTGAAGCGATTATGATAATGGCGCTATTAAAGTCGTTACAATAGATTAGACTAACGAAGTATGACTCACCTGTTCATATTGCTAACTAGCATAGCATGAATTCAGGTTCTCTCTACATACCAGACTTTGACTGCACTTCACCAATGCCTTATGATATTTAACTGTCACTGACTTGGAGCAACCAACCATCAATACAGCGGCGCTACAGAAGTCACTAGATACATTTGATCAGAATACAGGAAATTTGAATTAGTTACAAAAACCAACTTGAATTTGTTGACGTTGTTCGTGAGATTAAGTATCAGTAGTTTGGTGTACTGCAGCGCCACCTGGCTAACCAATCGGTCTTCCTGACTATCAACTCTCATCTGCTGCTTTGCCTAACAAAAAAAATGTTTCAACTGCCAAAAAATCACTAAATAAACGAGATATATGGCATAATATGACAAGTACAATTAAGACGTATTCAAAAGACACTATAATGATCTTCAGTTAAACCAGATATACAATATTAATAATAATAATAATAATAACCGGTTACACAAAACAAACCAGTTATCTTTTCCAGGACATTGCTATTACAATCCAACATTTTAATACTGCTGCCTTCCATGGTTCTTTTGCGTGGCTGGATCTTGACGAGTTCTAGCCGTCCCAGAACTTTTTCATTCTCTGGAAAAAGTTTTAATTTCCAGAGGGATCATATATACCTTGTGTAAAATAATAATAATAATAAGTATAACAGGCTAGGCATCAAGTGATGGCACTTTAAAACACAGTTGCAATCTGGACAATTCCAAGGATCAGTCTGATGAGACAGCCTCAGCAGGATAAGCAAGCTGAAAGAAAAAGGTCATGGGTCAAAAACAAAAAGACACCAAGGACTCAGCAGTGGGAAAAGATTGTGAAAGTGTATTTTCCAGAATAATAGCTTTATGTTATCCTGCTACCCTGTTGTGTTCTTCTGATACTGATTTGTTGTTAGAACTGAGGTTCAGGTTTATTGCAGGTTCAAATGCCTTCATCTGCTATGCTCCTCGTATTTGGAATCGTCTACCACAAAAGGCCCGACTTTGCAACTCGCAATCGTCAGTTAAATCACTTGTTAAGACTAACTACTTCACCCTGGTTTTTGCATGATTCCATCTTGGCCCCTAGTGAGCACGCATCCATGTCTTAGACCTTTGCGAGCATAATAAGTGCTTAAAATAACAGCAAAAATAACAGCAAAAATAACAGCAATATTAGTACTACAGTACTACTAATAATAACAATAATTATCATCATCACAATTTATTTCAGCAACAATTAAATCAACTGACAAATTTTTGCTTTCCGTTAACAGGTTATATAAACTGTCATTTAGGCTTAGGGTGGTGACATCCAAGGAGCCCAAAACTGAAAGGGATTTTCTAATTTGAACGGCAACTGATAATAATAACAACAATAATAATGATAAATAATAATAATAACGATGCCTTAGTGCTCCTCAGGATCACATTTATTTCACCCAAGTTATTGCACACTTTGAGATGTTGCCCGTGTGTGGGTCACCCGTTACTGGAGAGGTATGATCTGCTGCTTCGTGAAGGTTTTGTCTCTATCTTTAATTTGGCCCTCACAGACCATCAATGGCTTCAGGCGTCCCTCCCCATAAAAGCTGGAGGTTTAAGCCTACGCTGGGTGTCTTCGCTTGCGCTACCCGCCTTCTTGGCATCCGCTGCAGGCACCCAAACGTTGCAAACTGCCATTCTTCACAAAGGCCAAATATCACCAGATTTTCATCTTAACACCATGGTGGAACATTGATGTGCACTCACCATGACTCCACAACCTAACACTCACCTTTGGCATAGACAATCCCAGTGGGATAAACCTCTATACGAGATATCAAAAACTACACTTATTACTAATAATAACGACGAGTATCACCAGGCACGTCTAAAGGCGGTGTCATCGCCTCATGCTGGGGACTGGCTATTTGCCCTCCCCATTAACTCAATCGGTCTTCGCCTGGATGACGAAGCCGTACGTATAGCCGTAGGCCTCCGTCTTGGAGCTATCCTATGTCAACCACATAATTGCACATGTGGAGCTCTGGTGACTGCTGAGGGGTCGCATGGTCTCTCTTGCTGTTTGGGACCCGGCAGAATGCCACATCACGCTTGTCTCAATGACCTTATTCACAGAAGTCTGACTCGAGCGGGCTTCCCATCAGTGAAAGAACCTACGGGTCTCTCCAGAACAGACAGCAAGAGACCGGATGGCCTTACCCTGATTCCTTGGCGCTCGGGACGCAGCCTCCTATGGGATGTCGTCGTGATTGACACGCTTGCACATTCTTATTTACAGGCAACCTCTGCTACAGCAGGAGGCGCAGCTGAACTGGCGGCCGATAGAAAAACTCTGAAATATGACCATTTGACCCATGCATACCACTTTGTTCCTCTGGCCTTTGAGACTTTAGGCCCTATCAATATTTTGGGTATGACCTTTCTCACAGACTTGGGACGCATATGGTCCCTCATATCTGGAGATGGTACAGAAACAGGTTACCTCTTTCAACGCTTTTCTATAACATTACAGCGTTTCAATGCAGTCGCCTTCCACGGTACATTTGTGGTGCTGAATCCAGACGAGGATTAGCGCCGTTCCAGAATCCCTCTCTCTCTCTTTTTCTCCGGAATTTTTTGAACAAACAAGGGAAAATAAATATATATATATATATATATAAATAATAATGATAAATAATAATAATAATAATAATAATGATAGTAGTAGTAATAATTAATAATTCATTAATAATTAATAGTGATTAATATCAGATACATCTTCCAGTTGGTTCTGCAGCTGAATGAGCTTCTGTTCGCAGAGATGCTTGGTGTTGTTGGCAAGGCCATTCTGCCTCTGCAGCTCATCCATCACATACGTCTGGATCTGTTCGATGTCAAGGCGCTGGCTGTTCCCGGCCGTCTCCGCAAACTGAGAGAACTGCTGCAACGTAGTCACCGAATCCCTGCACACATCGCAGAGTTTCCAAATTAAATTTCGGTTATATGCTGGATAAAATGTCTTATAATGCCTAGTTGCCATAACATTGACACCAAGTTTCTGTGCTCCCGTATGATGGCACGGGCACATTGTGCTTTTTTCCTGTGTGTGGGACCTTCTCTCTGGAACATTTTGCCCCCAGAAATTTGAACTCTTGCTCCTTTAACAGCGAGGTTCTTAAAACGAGATATATAGTAAGTGCTTGGATACATACATACATGCATCTATATATGTGTCTAAGTCTTTTATTATATAGATAATAATCCAAGAACTTCTAAAGCGCCACTGTAATAATGCTCAAGGCATCAGTCAATAGTTGCCACTAAGCAGTCAATGTGCAGACCACATTCCAGGTTAAGTCCATTCAAATCTGGTCAAGGTCGGAGGTGCGTCTAAGGAGTTTCTCTTGCAGTAGCGATATACCAATTTGAGATTATGATTTGGTATTAATATTAATCTTAATTAATATTAATATTAATTAGTATTAGTATTAATTAGTAATAATATCCAGTAGCCTGTTTGATAAACGGTCATTTACAGCACTTCATTAGGTCTACCATAATATTATTGTTTCCAGTATTTTGTGCTGGATTTTCATTTAGTCATTTTATTTAGAAAATAGGTAAGTTTTAGGCTAATTTATTGAAAATTTGTCCCATAAAATGAAACGACCGACCTGTTGAAATGTCGAATAAGAAGAACAAGAATCGTGAACGTTACAGCAACTGAGTACGTTGCACGGAATGTGATGTAACACATGACGAAGAAAAGATGCTGCGAGTCGACTTTGCTCTCGGATTTCAAGTTCAGTTTGTCAGCTGAAATTATTATTAAACAAAACCAGACTATTAGTAATCAGCTTATTCTTCCACACAGTAGAAATGATCTTTTCCCGGACCAGGTGTGCCCTGATCAATCCTGGGTCTCTTCCCTCTGCCCAAACAAAGGCTCAGAGTGCCCTTGTTTGGTCATGTCTGTCATTGCAAGTCTCCTTGCTTCAATATCTTTATATAGAAATGAAAGGACAGCATTAACTGATATAGCGCCATCCTGGCTGCACAGTAGCCATGTATACAGCGATGTACCTCACCTGACTCAGTGACAAATCCAAAGAAGAGGAGAACGGCAAGAACACTGACGACGACGCAGAGGACAACGATTGGTGGCGTAAAGATCGACAGCGGCATTTCTTTGCCTTTGCTGTAATTTACTGGTAAGTCTAAAACACAATGACAATAAGATATAACGCAATAAGAACCAACCAACTAATCAATCAATCAGTCAACCAAACAATCAATCAAACAGTCTCTGTGCTATAAAGCGCACTGTTATGTCAGCTGAAAAGTCATTGATAACCAATGTGCTATGGCTGCTTGAAACGTTAGCCTATATCATTCATCATACAGCCTTCTTGACCTGACCTAACCCACCAAATTTCCCAAAATTCTGACCAGACCAAGTGACCCATGAACTACTTTGAGGCAGGCAGGCAATCTAATCTAATCTTAGAACTTCCAAAGCGCCATTATAATTAATCAACAGCACTTAAAACAGATCCGCATCTGGTCAATGCCACTGGTCAGTACTATGAGATGGAAACCCAGTCTAATGAGTATAAGCATGCTGAAAAAAAACGACTTAAGTCGAGAACCAAAACCAGTGCAGCAACCACAAACCAGTCAGTCAGCTAGCAAAACAACTAGATCCATCCAGCCAGTAAACAGCCAGTCAACCTACAAACCAGCCAACCTATGATCTAAGCAATCACATGCAAGCGCAACAACAAGCACAAATCTGTCAGATTGGCTATCTCACATGCTGGGTTAGCAACTTACAGAGACCGCAAATGTTCCAAACTAGCGATATTTTCCCAATCACAGGCCTCGGTTTACATTAGTCAGTTATATAAAATACTGCAACCGAAGGCAACAGAAATGTGACTCACCATGTGATGCATTTGTATGGAAAAATTCTAAAAATAAAAAAAAAGTTTTCCAAAATGAAACAAAATACTTTCACGATTCCTGGTTGTGTAGCATGGTTGTGCTACCCGATTATATTTATCCAACATCTCTTAACAAGAAAAGCCCCAAATCTACATGCAGCAACCCACAAACAAACAATCTCTTTAGCAAAGCTACATGTGGTCAGTGGCTGAAGACTGGACCCAAAATCTGGCCCAATATTTGAGTCAAAGACTCTGCAAAGACTGGGTCAAAAACTGTGAGAAACAAACATTAGCTCAAAGGCCAGGCTCAAGACTGGATCAACAATCGAGTCCAGGCATCAAAAACTGGGTAAAAACCTGGGTAAAGTTTAGGTAAGAAATTGAACCCCATACTAGAGCCGACCATATAATTCACAAAAGCACCCCAAATGAGCCCAAGACCACACTTTGGTCGCAAAAGTCAGCCATGTGAAATCTAAGAGCTCACTAAGAAAACTGGCCCCAGGCTTGACATGTTTGATGCTGAATGAAATACAGTCACCTCAAACATCAGATAATGTTTTGCAGAATGTGTTGTCTTAGGTAAAGTACTGGGCAAAAGACAGGGTTCATGCTTGGATCAAGACTGAGGTACAGACTGGGCTAAAGACTGAACCCTGCACGGAGTCAAGGAGTGGACCAAAACATAGGGCAAATAATTCCAGACTGGGTCAAAGACTGGGTCAAAGACTGTGTCAAACACTGGGTCAAAGACTGAGTCAAAGACTGTGTCAAAGACTGGGTCAAAGACTGGGTCAAAGACTGGGTCAAAGACTGGGTCAAAGACTGTGTCAAAGACTGTGTCAAAGACTGTGTCAAAGACTGGGTCAAAGACTGGGTCAAAGACTGGGTCAAAGACTGGGTCAAAGACTGGGTCAAAGACTGGGTCAAAGACTGGGTCAAAGACTGGGTCAAAGACTGGGTCAAAGACTGGGTCAAAGACTGATTCAAAGACTGGGTCAAAGACTGTGTCAAACACTGGGTCAAACACTGGGTCAAAGACTGTGTCAAAGACTGGGTCAAAGACTGTGTCAAAGACTGGGTCAAAGACTGTGTCAAACACTGGGTCAAAGACTGGGTCAAAGACTGAGTCAAAGACTGGGTCAAAGACTGTGTCAAAGACTGGGTCAAAGACTGGGTCAAATACTAAGTCAAAGACTGGGTCAAAGACTGAGTCAAAGACTGGGTCAAAGACTGTGTCAAACACTGGGTCAAAGACTGGGTCAAAGACTGGGTCAAAGACTGGGTCAAAGACTGGGTCAAACACTGGGTCAAAGACTGGGTCAAAGACTGTGTCAAAGACTGGGTCAAAGACTGAGTCAAAGACTGGGTCAAAGACTGTGTCAAAGACTGGGTCAAAGACTGGGTCAAAGACTGGGTCAAAGACTGGGTCAAAGACTGTGTCAAAGACTGGGTCAAAGACTGAGTCAAAGACTGGGTCAAACACTGTGTCAAAGACTGGGTCAAAGACTGGGTCAAAGACTGGGTCAAAGACTGAGTCAAAGACTGGGTCAAAGACTGGGTCAAAGACTGGGTCAAAGACTGGGTCAAAGACTGTGTCAAAGACTGGGTCAAAGACTGAGTCAAAGACTGGGTCAAAGGCTGTGTCAAAGACTGGGTCAAAGACTGGGTCAAAGACTGGGTCAAAGACTGGGTCAAAGACTGTGTCAAAGACTGGGTCAAAGACTGAGTCAAAGACTGGGCCCGGTCCAAAATAAGGACCTGGATTGAGCCCATAGATGGATCAAACTTTGGCCCACAGTCTGCCATGTAAAAGAAGTCTTAGCACTCTGTAATGTATGTATGCATGTATGTACATATGTAACTTATATATGGATGTATGTATGTAGGTACATATGTATGTATGTTATATATGCATGGATGTATGGTATGCAGGTACATATGTAGACACATAGGTATCTACGTATGTATGAATGCAAGTTATATATGCATGAATTTAGGTACATATGGATGCAACACATGTATGTTAAAGTGCATGCATGTATATGGGCACATATGTATCTATGTATTTGTATGTACACATGCACGCATGTAAGTACGTATGCTGGAAGTATGCGTGTATGTATATAGGCACACATGTATCTGTGTATTTGTATGTACATATGCACGCATGTAAGTAAGTATGTATGTATCGCAGTATGTATGTGTGAGAATATGTGCGTGCAGGCACATATTCACATACCTATCTCACGCCTTTCAAAGCGCACATAAACAGTATTAGGTAATGTTCGAAAGAACTTGCCATAGGCTTCTCTGGACATGTTAGGCGCCGGGCGAAACACGGTCATCTTGATCGTGCGATAGGAGTCGGTGATGTCAACGAGCAGTGTCTTATCATACGTGTCGTTGCCCTCAGTTGGAATAATGAAGTCAACCGTGAAGGAGTTGGGGCAGCCGGCGCCCACGTCAAAGTCAAAGATCGTCTGGGAGGGATAGCCGGGGTCCCGTACGACGATATTAAAAGCCCCTGCAACAGACATCGAACAATGTAGGGGTCACTCTAAGGTAAAGTGAGACGAGGTCATTTTAGGTAATAGCAGGTAAAATAAGCCAAGGTAACGCTAGGTAAAGTAAGTCACAGTAAAGCGATGTAACGAAGGCAAAGAAATGTAAAGCAAAGCAAAGTACGGTAAAGTAAGACACGGTAAGATAAGGTAAACGATCATTAACTGATACACGGAACTAGAAGTTCTTAGATTATTTATTATTATTATTATTATTATTATTTTAGATCAGGAACATTGCTGCAAATGCATGTTACCATAAAGGGACTATTTTTATTGTTGTTACTTTAAAGGGACTATTACTATAGTTATTGTTATTACAATTATTATTATTATTAAGCAAGGCAAGGTAAAGCAACATAACTTAAGGTAATAAGCAAGGTAAAGCAAAGTAAGTTAAGTTGAGGTAAAGCAAGGTAAATAAATGTAAATCATTTGAAACCAACTATTTTTGGGAAGAACCCAAAATGTAATTTTTTTACATTTCTCGCACCATCTAATCTAATGACTTCTGTAGCGCCACTATCATAATACACAAGAAAGAGGACAGAATCAAACACAGGAGCAAAAAGAATGAAGAAATTAAAGAAGAACTGACTGACTGAATGAGTAACCGAAGGAATGAATAAACGAATGAAAGAAGAAGAAACAAAAGAACATAATATCTCTACAGAGTAAAGGCTTCAGATAGGCCTGCTTTGCAAATGCAACACGCAGCCCCAAACCCTAATAAGTCTAATTAGACGTTTAAAAAGGTATCATATCCAGAGGACATTAATGGATTTGTCAACAGACAATACAGGGTATCAGATAATGAAGATCAGCCACATTAAAGCACAAGCTGCTCGAGGTCTTTTGCACTTTTACACAGGTCAGCAGCTCTTAACAAATTGTGTACAGAGGTTTACTTTGGTCGAGTCCTGACTATCGAGTTGAGATTCTCAGGGGTGTCAGAAATTACTCGAAAAGTTCAACACAACACGTGAGTTTTTCTACTAGATACTGAGAATTTCAACTACACACTTGTGTTTCTATATAAATGCGAAAAATACTCAATAGTTCCAATGTGACACTTGTGCTGTTCTTCTCAATGCTCAAGAATTTCAACTACAAACTCGTTTTGTGCTCAAACTGGAGAAATACTCATGAATTTTAATTTGTTACTCAAGTTACTCCATTCAATACTCAAGAATTTCAACTCAATACTCGACTTTTCCTACTCAATACTTGAGAATTGCTTCTCATTACTCGACTTTTCTTACTCAATACTTGAGATTTGCTTCTCATTACTCGACTTTTCCTACTCAATACTTGAGAATCGCTTTTCATTACTCGACTTTTCCTACTCAATACTTGAGAATTGCTTCTCATTACTCGACGTTTCCTACTCAATACTTGAGAATTGCTTCTCATTACTCAACTTTTCTTACTCAATACTTGAGATTTGCTTCTCATTACTCGACTTTTCCTACTCAATACTTGAGAATCGCTTTTCATTACTCGACTTTTCCTACTCAATACTTGAGAATTGCTTCTCATTACTCGACTTTTCCTACTCAATACTTGAGAATTGCTTCTCATTACTCGACTTTTCCTACTCAATACTTGAGAATTGCTACTCAATACTCAACTTTTCCTACTCGATACTCTGGAATTGCTACTCAATACTCAACTTTTCCTACTCGATACTCTGGAATTGCTACTTGACACTCAAGAGCTCCTACTCAATACTCAAAATTTCTATTTGACACATAGTTTTGCTCAATATTATATACTCGATGAAGAGAAGAAGCCCTGCTGTAAAAACAGGTGAAATGTAAAAGGCGGCTCCAACAAAGAAGACTACAGCGACCGGTCCTCAAGCCATTGCTTTGTTTGGAAATGTCGTCTGTCGTCAGATCCATCAGGTGGCATGAGATGTTCTCTGGCGATCTGCAATATATACACTGTGTCCAGAAAAAAGGAAGCCTTAGATATATTCGTATAACTTGTTCAAGAATTCATGAAATTTAAACTGAACAAAAATTTTCTTCCTTGCTTTTTGATATTAATTTTCAGTTCAATAATGGTCCATTTAAAATGACATTATATTACTGCAAAATTATTGTCGCTAAGTCAATAATCACTGATTTTTAGTGAATTATCAGTGATTCAGTGGTGTAAAGCAGGACATCAAAAGACTGGATGGAGGCCTTTGAAATGTGGATTTGGCATACGATGGAAAGTTAGTTGGAGCACATGACAAACGAGGAGCTGCTGAAAAGAGTTGAGGAAGAAAGATCTATGATAGCTACAATAAGGAAGTGACAGAAAATGGAATGGTCACATACTGAGAGGGGACTCACTCTTGAGAACCGTCACTGAGGGCAGAATGGAGAGGGGCAGGACAAGAGGAAGATCCAGACAGATGCTGCTCGATTGGATGATGACGGACGGATGCAGCAGGTTGAAAGGAGCTCAGCACCGAGAGGAGTGGTGTCATCAGATGTTTGAACCTGCCTGACGGCAGAGAACCAGAAGTGGTGTAAACACACGTGTGCAAGTGGAGGACATTCCAAATCTAAACTATCAATGCAAATATGCTCTTGACTCTGCTACATTATGTTTCAAATGCATATCAACTTTTCAACACATACTTCAGTTCATGTAATTTTCCTGGAGTTGCTTTTTTATGGACACCGTGTATAAATGTATGGTTTGGCTGGCACACATATTAATTTAGTTAATTAATAACTTCTATCGTGCCGATGTCTAAAGCACAAGGGTATCAACCAATGTCACATGAAAACCAAGCCATAATCAGGTCAATACCTAGGAAATCAGTCCACAATGACTGATGCAGCCTATGGTAGATACAAACTGAATTCTGATATTAGACACATAAGAAATGAATTCTGATATTAGACACATCTTCTACAGCAACAAGAGCAGCACATTTTGTCGCATTCTGGAGAATGTGTCGTCCACAGCATTGGTCTATTCCACCTTTCGCTTCTGCCAGCTAACGAGCCACTAATGTCATTTACGTTCTCTCACATTGCAACAGCTAAAGCTCAAAGCAAATAAAATCTTTTCTAAGACCTGGCTCGAAGCGAATAATGAATACTTCAGGCTGTTCCGTTACCTACTGTGCAACCGTCAAGGAGTTGTCGCTGATGAGCGGATATGCGCGAGATTCACCGACATTTAGCTCGGAGGTTTAAAACTAAATTACATTCGCCAGGATTGTTACGAATCACTAAAACCGTATAAAAGCGTAGAGATCAAGAGCCTGGACAGAGCTCGACAAGTACCCGCCGACTTCCGACATCATCATCTGTTGGTCAGAAATGATCGACATTATCGTCAGAGACACTCTCCACGTACAGAATTGATTTTTATATAAAGTCTGATTTCAATTTTATTTTCCCTAGTTAGTAAATAATCTTAGCATTGATGAAACTTGTATTTTGTCTAACTACTAACTAATGTAAGTTTCATTTCATCTAATTACTAAGAAATGACCAATTTAAACTTCTATTTGTTTAATCCCTAATTTTAACTTATGTTTAGCTTCTGTTTTGTCTAATAACTAATTAATTACGAATTTTAACTTGTGTTTGTCTAATCACTAATTTTAACTTCTATTTAGCTTCTATTTTGCCTCTTTGTTAACTAATTTTAAGTCCTATTTTATCTAATTACTGGTTAATTTTAACTTGTTTTTGTCTAATCACTAATTTTAACTTCTACTTAGCTTCTATTTTGCCTCTTTGTTAACTAATTTTAAGTCCAATTTTATTTAATTATTGGTTAATTTTAACTTGTTTTGTCTAATCACTAATTTTAACTTCTATTCAGCTTCTATTTTGCCTCTTTGTCAACTAATTTTAAGTTTAACTTGTTTTGTCTAATCACTAATTTTAACTTCTATTCAGCTTCTATTTTGCCTCTTTGTCAACTAATTTTAAGTCCAATTTTATCTAATTATTGGTTAATTTTAACTTGTTTTGTCTAATCACTAATTTTAACTTCTATTCAGCTTCTATTTTGCCTCTTTGTTAACTAATTTTAAGTCCAATTTTATCTAATTATTGGTTAATTTTAACTTGTTTTGTCTAATCACTAATTTTAACTTCTATTCAGCTTCTATTTTGCCTCTTTGTTAACTAATTTTAAGTCCAATTTTATCTAATTATTGGTTAATTTTAACTTGTTTTGTCTAATCACTAATTTTAACTTCTATTCAGCTTCTATTCTGCCTCTTTGTTAACTAATTTTAAGTCCTATTTTATCTAATTACTGTTTAATTTTAACTTCTGTTTTGTTTAATCACTAATTTTAACTTCTAATTAGCTTCTATTTTGCCTCTTGACTTCAATAACGCCGGCATCAAAATGCACAAGCAGTGGTCATGTCCAGTGAAACATAGTCGAAAACAGCAATTCGCTGAAGAAGCCTGGTCAAAGCTCAACAGGTGAGGGAAACCAGAAGTCAGGCTACAGTGCGTAAGCATCAAGTTGAAACTAATTATTTTCCATGTTTACACCTAAATGATTTTTTAAAACTGATAGAACGCACAGAATTGGACAGTGAATTCCTGGACTTCGGACGAGCCACCAAAAACACCCAAGAGCCCAACACAGTGTTGGCAACACCTCCTGGTGTGAGACACAACAAGAGTCAAAGGGTCCATTAATCGAGTGCAATATTTGTTGCACAGATCATTTGCAGACGGAGTTTGTCCTCAGCTTTTCTGGAGAAACCATGAACGAAAACAAATCCACGCAGCAGCCATTGACAGAATTTGATTCGAGCAGTGCAAACGCTACTCTGAACGAGACCACATCGCAGCAAGAAACACAAAACATGACTTCTCCCAAGGTGGCCGAACATATAATACCGGGTTTCCGAGACCTGGTGCTCGTTTTCGGAGTAGTCGGATTCATCATGAATGGATTTGTGTTGAGGGCTGTCCTGTCGAAGAAACTCCGGAAGAACACTTCAAACACATTTCTCACAAACCAGGTCATCATGGACACCATGTCAAGTTTCTTACTGATCGTCGTTTATGCTTACAAGATCGCAACCACAACCTTCTACTATGAAGGAGCGCTTGGACTCGTACTGTGCATCTTCTTCTACAGCGATGTTCTCGTGTTCATGGTCCAGAACGGCTCGATAGCAAGTCTCGTCGTGATTGCTGTCGAGCGATATTTCAAGATTGTGCATCCAATTCTGCACAAGCGGCACTACAAGGACTGGATGACTGTTGCAGGCATCGCATTCCCTTGGACGAATGGAATTCTCCTGAACCTTTCTATTTTCGGGACAAGCAAAGTCAAAAATGGACAGTGTTACACGTTCACGTTCTGGCCACGTCGATTCTCATCTACAAAATACGGTTACTTTCTCGTGACTTGGCAGTTCCTCATTCCACTGGCGCTCTTCACGTTCTTCTATGGCAGCATATTGTTCGTCATGAGAAAGCGAAGTCGTGTGTTTCAGGGCGCAGGCCACAACAAAGACGAGACGGCAAACAATGTCCAGCAAAAGGCACAACGCAGCCAGATGAATGTGATCTTCACGATGATCACCATTTCGCTCGCCTTTGCGATGTGCTGGTCGCCAAATCAGATCTACGTCTTCTTATTTTATTCGTACATCAACTTCAATGGCATAACAACATACTACTACATATCGATGCTCATGATCTTCTTCAACACCTGCCTGAATCCGTTCATATATGCCTCGAAGCATGAAGCAGTCCGAAAGAACCTCAAGGAAACGTTCCAGCAAACCCGGACGACCACAGAGGTCACAACGGTAGCTTGACCAGAATGCGTCAAACAGCGAAGTCAACCTGTTCTATCGTATTGTGATGTACCTGAACCTTTTATGTTATACAAAGTACTACAGTAATCGTAATCAAGCACTTTTTTATCACTTTTAAGCATCCTTGTCCAAAGCATTCCTGACTTGTTGCAAAATGCCACGATCAAACAGAAGCTTGAAGAACATTCCCTCAAAGGTACACCTGAGCACGTCTGCACAGAGAACCACAATCGAATGGAATCAGACCTATGTCCGTTGGACAAATCAATGACTTGCTATGGCTTCACTTAGTCGCAACCATTGACTTAAAACCTGATGTCTTGTGACTGCAGCACAGAGTGTTAGAACGATCGAATCAAACTCCTCTGCACTCGGAATACGACAGTGAACTGCAGCAGTTCAAACGGTGACACTTCAACTGTACATATTGATTTGGACAATGATCCTTAAGTACGTTTTCAGATATTTCATAGTCAGAACTTAGATTAGTAAAAAAACAGATTACCTTAAGTAACAGCCAGTTGCAAAGAACAGTCACCATGTTCTAGCATCAGGGTCCTGAGTTTGTTTTTTATATGTTGCAATGTTATACATGCACAAAGCCAGGAAGCCTGAATCTAATGTGCAAGACAAGTATATGCGAACAACTTATCCAGGGTCATTACACAGACTCCACACAGCAGGCTCAAACCCACAATCATTACCTTAAGTCTAACTTGCTAGATCAGTTATTATTATTCTTATTTCTGCATTTATTAAGCGCCACTATCTAATGACTAAGCATCAGCTGTTTGCACAGAGCAACTTTAAGTGAAGGACTTGCTCGTGGTCCCCACACAGTAACTCTTAGACAAGGCAAAAACCCATACTCTCCGCATTACAAGCCAAGCGCTTTGACAAATCAGCTACCATGCCCAAACAGTTACATAGCTGTATAAGCAAAGCTACTGATAAATGCTCTGATAAATACGTACAGACATACAAACATACATGCAAACACACAAGAATACAAACACACATGGATCCATTGGATTACAAAGCTAGCACTACCGAACAGACAACTACGTCGCATGTTCAATGAGGACGGAACTAGCAAGAGGCAAACATTACCTTCAGAAGTCTGCTAATCTCATTAGAAACCTGGACACTTGAGTAGTTTGTCACTGATTACATTGAAAAATAAATTTGTTACAAACCCAGCTGTCCCCCTGTTTTCCCTTTCTCCTGGACGGTTTCACTCCAGACTGAAAACCTCATTTTCAAAACTATCCCATGCCCTATCCTGTACCGTTCTACGACCTCAGCTGCCATCATAATAACTTTCAACCCTAACAACACCTTTTCTCCTCTGGCCCGAGTAGTTCTTCACCAACTATGTTTATGAGTGTAGGGCTAATCTCAATACAAGTCGGGACACTCGAGTAGTTAACCACTGATTACATTTAATTGTAATCACAATTGTAAGCTCGAGTTTTCTACAGTGCCCAACAAAAGCTAAGTCGCTAGAACCAGCTTATTCACACACACTCAGTCAAAAAAAAATCGAAACTACCTGAGAACCGCCAAAAACTAGCGTAAAATACCTGAAAAACTCCGAAAACAAGTGTAAACACCCAAAAATCAAAAGGCAGGAAGGGTTCGGCTCCAGGTCAAGAGCCAAGAGTCTGGGCAGGCAGAAAGTCAGATGGCTATGGTGGATGATGTTAGAAACTGAACCAGAAAAGTGAGATAAGGGGAAGAGGAAGAAACAGGATAGGATTTGTTACAGCAGAGAGTTTTCAGTAAAAGACCTAAGAGTTTATAGCTAATCTCGCAACAAACCGGGACACTTGAGAAGTTCGCCACTGACGTGCAGTATCCACTCATCGTTGTGTCGAATGAGTTCCGCCTTAAGAGTTGCATCATCGCGAACTGTTGTTGGGTCATAGACGGCTCTTAGGACCGACTTGTCTTTCGGAATTTCCAGGTAAATGAACGGCTGACGGCTCTGGGTCTTGTTGAAGATGAGGTACGTGCCACGCGACACGTGCTGGACCTCGAGCTGAGGATCCGGTCGGAAAGGATCACTCTCTGGTGGACTGTTGGAGGCAATGACGAAGTGTGACATCGTATCCGTGTCACAGCTCTCCTTTCCTACAAGATTTATTTATTTACTTAATTTATTAAAAGCACTTATAACGTGTGCAAGGTCAGTAACGGATGTATGTTCGCTAAGATGAAGTCATGCAAAGGCCAGAGTAAAATAGCGAGCCTTGACAAGTGATTTAAATGATGAAAGCAAGTTAGCAAGTCTGGCCTTTTCTGGTAGACGATTTCAAACACGAGGAGCACAACAACTGAAAGCATGTGATCCCACATTTGTCCTAAAAACTCACAGAGATTTTTAAAACAAGCCAGTATCAGAAGAATGCAACAGTCTAGTAGGGCAATATGTTGTTGGCAACGTATATTTAGTATATTTCTCATTTTCTAAAATATGTTTACGCATGTAGTATACAAGAAAATGTAGTAGCAACCAAGAAAGCCTTGCACTGTTTCGGGGAACTTTAGCACACCTTTAAGTTTCAAATCACATCAAATCTGTTCCCACCTTAAGACTCAACTGCTTTACCTTGCTTACCCATCCCAGCCTAACAACTGGTTCTCCTGGATTTTGACTGGGTTTCTTTCGCTGTGGTTCCCCTTGAAGCAACCATTGATTGATGCCTTGTGCATTATGATAATGGTGCTACATAAGTCCATAGAGAAGACGGAAAATGAATGAATTAAACATACTCCACGTTTTTGAGCTGACCAAAAACGGTGTCTTGGGTCTGACGTAAAGCGTCCTCGACCTGATGTCAGCACTTGTCAAGTCTGGTCCCTTAGCCTGATAGTAGCCTGCACTGAACGACTTCAGCATGCTGTCACCCTCGATCAGATCAGGTCTCGTCATGACCTCCGACCCATAGATGACCCGTAGAAAGTTGTGTCTGTAAGCAAAAGAAAGTGAAGTCAGTACGCTCCTTCAACCCCAGGACCTATCAAGTAATTATATGTACACTGTGTCCGGAAAAATTCCAAGGCTTTACGGTAAATATGAAAATAATTAGTAAACATTAATCGATTTTTAAAATTCCAAAAACAGTTATCTCAAATGATCCATTCCAATGTAATCTAATCTGGAGAGTTTCTAAAAGGTACCAAATTCTCGATATCTCCACGCAAATCAAAAGCATCCAATGGCAGATTCAAGGAAGCTACTACTCCTGCCATGCCTTCCTCTAAGGCTGTGGGGGCCATTGCCAGAATAGCATCAGATGGCGTGACAATGACAGTGAATCAAGAAGGCTCTTCGACCAGGTGCAGCTGTTATCATATACCACGGACACTACTGCCTGTTCTCTAGTCTTCATCATCGCCACAACTTGGTCCAGGAACTTTGCACAACTCTGTCAGCTGTTGGGCTCCATGTGCGTGCATCACTGAGCCTGATGCTGGTTAGTCTTCTAGTTATCTGTGCACTGTTTTGCTTACTGATGTACTTTCGTACTTGTAATTGTAAGCTCGAGATTTCTACAGCAACCAAAGATAGTTACATCGCGGGAACCAGCTTATTCACAGACGCTCAGTCAAAATAAAATCAATAGGCAGGTACGGTTAGATTTGGTTCCAGGTCAAGCTTAAGCATTTATGTTATTTACATTTACAATGTTTATTCTGAATCTAGAGCAAGAAATGAAATATGCATAAAAATAATGATAGGTCGGGGGATAGAGTACTGATCTTAGGTATTTTGACAAACTTTATAAACCACAAGCCCCCATTTGAAACAAATCCATTGTTGAATAGGAAGCCAGTGCAAAGATTTTAGCAAAGGGGTTATATGCTCATATTTGGATGCATCGGTTATGCCTCTAGAAGACCTGTTTTGGAGTTTCTGCACAGTGATACTGGTTAGCAGTGAAGCAGTGAGTTACAACAATAAAGGCGAGTGGAGACCAGTGCATATCCCAGTGATAACCTTACAGACCTGGGGAAATAACGCCCAATTTTGCGTGTCATGATGTTACAAAACAAGAAATTATAAGAATTTGATCTTCAATGTTAACACCAAAATAACACTAACACGTCCAGCGACCTCTCCGGATGGCCCGACTTATCATAAAGTCGCTGAGCCTTCAGAATTCGGTCGTTTACGACTCTGCCTTCGTGCAACACAGAGTATTCGATGTCATAGATTTTGTAACGTGGAACTGGTTCAATGTGGCAAGCAAACATCGAACTTTTGTGTGAAAAATTCGGCGACAACACAAACTCCACAACGTTGCCAGTCAAACACCTAAAAAAATAACAACCCAAAGCAAAATAAAACAACACAACTGAAATATGATAATACCACTTTACAAAGCTCAGAAGTGCAAACTTAAGCCGGGCAACAGGAAACATTATGAACTGTAAACAGACTGGAAGAGGAAAGGTTTCTGTTTTGACTGGAATTCTCCCATGAATATTTAACTGTGGGTTGGCTCAGATGCGACAATCGACTGAACAACGGCTGTACACAAGTTTCCAGATTAAATTAGATAATGGTTTCAGAATGCAGATTTGCTCTGAAGTGACCATAAATTGACAACAACAACAACAACAATAATAATAATATGATTTATAGAACAATACAAAGCAGCCGTGCCACCAGCATAAGATTGGATAAAGTATGTAACTGGGTCAGGGTGAGATGGTACAGCCACGTGCATGTGGTCATTAAGTAACACGACCTTGTGGATTGGGCCCACAACTTTGTCAAATACAGCCATCTAGTGGCTGGCATTTACAAGGTAATGTACTTGGACATCAGGAAGCACTGCATCTCATATCTTATTGTACTCAAGTCACAATTGTAATCTTGATGGTTTTCAGCATCCAAATGAACCACATTGTTCACAGGCAAGCAGCTAAAAGGAAAACTCCGGTAGACAGGTAAGATCAGGTTGGGCTCGAGGTGAAGATCCAAGTTCTATAGATAGTCAGACAGCCTACTGTGGATGGTGTCTAAAATTGGAGTGGCAACAGAGATATTTAAAGGAGCAGATCTCCAAGATCTTTGGGCAGAAGAGTTTCCAGATTGGATTACTGGCCTCTGCTGTTGACACTCGCGATTGTGGTAGACCTCGCAATGCTTGGAGCAGTCCTGTTTGTTGCAGCAGCTGAAACAGTACTGGAGGCGAGGGGATTCGCCGTTGTCGGAATCGTCTGCTGTGATGTTGCACCTGTGGCCTCCTCTGTAGCTTTGCATCTTGTTAGCGCATTCGACGATGCACTTGTCGCACTCTGCTCTCTGATCGGCACACCTACATTACGTAAGCATCACATCAGATAATGTCCTGTGAACCAAGCACGCAATCAGCTAATAGGTCAATCACACAACTGGTCAAACTCAATCAATCAGTTAGCCAGGGAAACCAGTGATCAAACCCAGTCATCCAATCAGTCAATTAAAAAACTGGTAAAACTCAGTCAGCTGGTTGTTTGCCAGTCAAACTCAATCAGCCAATTGGTTAATCGCAAAACTGGTCAAAATCAATCAACCATTAAGTAAAGCTCCCATGTACCGTACGGAAAGTAGTGGTGGCGCTCATTTCCTTTTCTTTAGGTCCTTGAGCAGGCAAAGAAAGAATCTCAAGGTCCAGTGCATTGAAGGACTTGCCGTTTACAGCCCAGCTTATTCTGGTACCAAATTCTGCTGCTTGGTGACAGAGACATGGTTTGCACAAAAACTTGCCCAAGGTCGTTACATGGAGTCGAACCCACAAACATATGATCATTGACCACACCCGTTACCGATAGACCATTGCATCACACTCACAATCAACCATTAAGCCAGTGAAATCAGTAGTAAACAGCCATAGATATGAACACAAACATATTATTATTATTATTATTATTATTATTAACTAGCAACTTCTATGGCGCTGGTGTCTAGTGCACAAGGCATCAATCAATCATGCACTAGAGCCAAGCTGCAATTCAGAAGGTAAGTCCACAATACAGAGGCCTGATATATCCATATAAAAATACAACCACATTATTATTATTATTATTATTATTATTATTATTATTAATATTAATAATAATTAGTAGTGTCTATAGCGCCTGTGTCTAATGCACAAAGTATCAACTGATGGCACATAAAAGCAAGTCACAATCAGGTCAATATCCAGAAGATCAGTCCACTCAGGCAGAGAGACAGTCTACGGTGGGTGGATAAACAATTTGAAAAAGATAAGCAAAGGATGAAAAGACACAAGCGACAGAGCAGAATGAACAGATATTTGCTGCAGGGCATCAAAATACACTTGAAATAAAAATAGACAGCAAAACTCTATACAAGGACTAATAGTTTGACAGCTGAAACAACAAGGAATATACATATGCAAAGAACTCATTATGACCCATTTGATTCTGACTTGCCTACTGACAGCGTTTCTCGTAAATTTACTTTTGCCGGCTTTGGTGAGGGTTTTCTCATGCACACTCACTTACAATAAAATGAAACAATTATGATTTGGTTCAAGAAATTTCACTATTTCTCACTGGCTTACAAACATCTGGATTCTAACTGAACTTCAATTAGCAGCTGACTAACCACTCCTCAGATTCATATTTCTGTGTGATTTTGCACGCATTAACAATTTTAATAATAAAATAACAACAACAACAATAATAATAATAATAATAATAATACCAGATACCCTTTAACAGCTCCTAGCGTAATTTTATGTTCCTATGGGATTATACTTACCCTGGGTAAAAAATAAAATAATAATAAAATTTTTTAAATTTTTTATTTGTTTATTTTTTAAAATAATTATTATCTAACCTAAAATAAAAATACCATAATAATAGTTTTCAGTGTACAGTGAACCGCCACTGAGCACACTATAGAAGGTTTGCAATTCTCTTACTTGAAGGTCTTGTCGACAAACATTGTCGTGACATCTCTCAGCTCAGAGCTGACGTCAAATAAGTCGCTCAGTTTTCCGGGCTTAATGCAGAGGACACTCCATCCTTCAGAATTCAGATTTGGCAGTTGGCCGAACATGACGTACGTGTCACATTTCTCCCTCGGATTCAGGTAGTAACCACTTTCACCATCACAACGTGAAGCTGATGACGATGACCGCTTGTTACGATTGCACGTAAAGTACTGGGCTTTAGTAGTAATGGCCTATAATTCAATCAATCATCACACTTGTTATGACTTCACTTTTAAAAAGGACCGGGCTTTGGCTGTAATGTGGAAAGTGAGCATGACGTACGTTTGTGTGTGTACGCACGTAGCTGCTCATTTACATAGCGCCCGCCTTTTAAGAGCATTTATCACGAAACATGTGGCTCCTCAACAGATCTAAAAAAGTGTGACTTAAGAAACGCTGAATATATATTCTGAACATACATATAGTGCCTCTGTTGGAACAGCACATGTATTTACTGTGAAAGACATGTATTTATTGAGAAAGAATGATGGTAAATAAACAGCAAGTCCTGCGATGCATTGACCCCATGTCCAAGGGATATGTCGTCCACTGCATGCTCAAGGGCCAAAGAGTGGGAAATGAGTGCCTGCTCTGCATTCCTCTATGGGACAACACAGCCATAGCATTACTGTATCATTCTATGATTGCATTATGTATGTATATGAATATCATATCTAGAAATAGTGCCTTAAATACCTTGTGAACAACAACCGAGAGCTGGTACTTCTCCGGCATTGGGTAGGGACAGTACTCCTGTGTTATCTTGATGTCCTCGTAAAACCCTTCGTTGTCGTGTGATTCTGAATGATTGACTGCTCGAAACATCGGAGCAAGGTTCGCCTCAATAACGTTGGCACGAACTGTCAGGTCAGATCCTGCAGCAGATACAAACACTAAGGCTAAATGTTTAGACGGTGGCTGCTTGGTTTTGTTGCTATGATGCTAGAAGTTGCAGTGCAGTTAAGACACATCAAGCCGTGGTAGCACTTGGATGGATGACCGTCTAAGGAATACCACGCCACCTGGCGCTCACTCAGTCCTCCATCCTTTTGGATGGTCAGCAAATGAGGATCTTCTTTAGGGGCATCTAATGTGACCTACATTTACCTTCATGCTTCTGAGGAGTGTCTAAACAGGCACCTAATCAAGTGTGTTACCTTTACCTTTAGGCTTCTGAGGAGTTTCTAAAGAGGCACCTAATCAAGTGTGCTACCTTTACCTTTATGCTTCTCAGGCGCTTCTGTAGAGCCACATATACTACACAGCAGGTTGCCTTACCCTTTTACAACACAAATGAAAAGTGCAGTGGCATTAATGTGTTTGCCTTTCACTTTTGCACTTCAAATCCTGGCATGTCACGTGAAATTGGTCATTCATTTTGTCAGGTGTAGCTCAAGTTACAATGTTTTCTTAACTAAATGCACATCTATTTCAATTTTTTAGACACCCTGCGTGTTCACAGTGCAGGTTCTTGGCAGGTTCTTAAAGGGCATCACACAATGCTCACATACTGAAACATACATAAGTATTTTAGTGCTTGAACAAGAGGAAAAGCTTGGTGCATTACAGCCAGCCCACTAGTAACACACAAACACACAAAGTAATCTTTGGATTTCTTCAGCACTGAAACAAAGGCATGCGATCCTAATCACAGGCGCTCAGTGAAAAACAGAATCAGTGAGGCAGGCATAAGTCAGGTTCAGTTTCAAGTCCAGATCCAAAGGTCTAATGTCTATGAAGGAATGTGATCTGGAAAAGGTAAGGTTTACTTATGAGAGAATACAGTCAACCCAGTGCTGTTAGTGTTGTTAATGTCTAAACTTAAGACTCGTCCGTTTCAAGGTGCATACTCCAGTAAGCCTGACTTCTAGTTTCTCAGACACACCTATCGCATTTTAACCAGGCTTCTGCAAAGGATTACAGTTATTGACCAGTTTCATTCTAATCGTTTAATGGCTTAATAACGGTGCCAAAGAAGTCATCAGATTAGACTAGTTCACAGAGAGAAGGAAAGTCAATGGAAGAAATGTAATCTGAAAAAGGGTTATCAGTTTTTACTTCTGAGAGACTACGGCCAACCTCTCTTCAGCAGAAACGTGTGTGACACAGGCCCCGAGTTGATGTCTTGTTGTCTCACGTAGGATATCACTTGCTTCACGTCTCGACGATCCTCAAAGATAAGATTCTTTGACACAATCGGCTTCGACAGGGACACCAGATCTGAAAGAGAATCACGAATCTTTGTAGGCACCTACGTTGCAGGTTATATAAGTACATATCTGACCAGATCTAGAGAGAGAATCACGAATCTTTGTAGGGACCTATATTGCAAGTTATTTAAGTATATATCTGACCAGATCTAGAAAGAGAATCACGAATGTTTGTAAGCATGTATACTGCAAGCTATGTACATATGTATCTTACCAGATCTGGAAAGAGAATCGCGAATCTTTGAAGGCATGTATGTCACTAGTTAGGTGTGTATGCAAAGTACCTGAACACTTGCATAGCAGTGACTTTTCAGAAATCTCACAAAGATTCCGAAATATGGTTATCTAACATATCTAAAAAGACGTGTATTAAGATAAACTGAAATTATGTCTCAATCTATTTGTAACGGCATTTCTGGCATATCCAGAAATCTGTTTTTAGCGGCATGTCTAGATAGCATTTTATTAAGGTCTTCTCAGAAGATTTATGCTCAAGATTTTCAGTACAACTGCTTTCACTACTACTGCTACTACTACTAACACTACTACAACTACCATTAATAATAACAACAAAAATAACAACAATGTAATAACAAAATAATAACAATAATGATAATAATAGTAATGATGATGATGATTATAACGATGATGATAAGAAGGACGATGATGACGATAATGGCCTACTGAATTAACCATTCCAACTCAGCAAAGAGTTTAATTTAACAGGCTTCCAACTATGCTCATCTGCGACGACTTTGGGACTTAATCCTTCTGGGCAAATGACTTCCGTTGGCCATAAACGTAAACTGGAAAACACACAACACAATCCTTCCCCAACTGCTTCTCCTTCACACGGTATCCGTATTACTCCTCAGGCTTTCAATTCAAAACTCAAGTCTCATTCCTTCAAGAAATCTTATCCTGGTCCCTCCAATCCACTGCCTTCCCAGTTCTCTCATCACTTTAACGGGAGCCTGGAAATCCTAGCAAAGCCGCATAGTGACAGATTTAGAAGCAACACAAATTCTGACGGGCCAAGTAATGCAAAGTGGGACATAACTTCGCTGGCTTTTCCATGCTGGGGTTGAATAAGCAGAAAATATAAGACACCAGCGTTTTAGTCTCCCGGATTTGCTGCGACTTCTTGGTTCCCCTATACATTTTTCTAGTTTCCCGAATTTTTGGTAACTCTTGCCTCTAGTTTCCCAGGTTTTACCTTAGTTAGTTCCCCAGTTTCATGATGCATGTTTTTTCTTTACAAGTTTGTCGGTCAATTATCACCCTGCCATAACCAGTTTGGGGAGGCAACTCAAAGGTGTCTGCCAAATCAAATGGGGAACTATGGGCAGATTGCTTCAACCTTAATCTGCCCGTTAAGCTACAACTGTCAAGACTGGCAAAGACAGACGAGCCAAAGCTGATCAATGAAGTCCCAGCAGCAATCCCTTTGCACCTCATGGCTGCGGTCGCTTCGCTCGTTCAATCATTCCTCGCTGGCAGACGAAATTAAATGGAACTTAAAAACACAAATTCCCTACATCTCCTGATAAATCTGGCCAGTCTGATTGCTGCTTAGCCGAACAACAGCAGCCACATTTCAAATCCATTCTAAGTATGCATGGAGTACACTGCAAACCACCCGGGAACATGGGCGAGTGTATTTTAAGCTGTACGTAGATTCCAAATTCACTCTGACACGCATGGAGTATATACTCCAAGCCACTCGGGAATACAGGACGAGTGGGTTTTAAGCTGTGGCTGTGGATACATAGCACGTCTGCTCAGAGCACGCACGGAGTATACTTAGCAGGCTTGGGTCAATCACATAAAAAAATCAATTAAAATACAATTACTTCTGTATTTAGTCAATTAAATTACAAATACATTAGTATCAATTACAATTACAATTACTGTGCCTTAAATTCACACTCAAGCATTGGGTTACCGCCTGCCAGCACTTGTGTTTATTTTATCAAAGATAAAGAGACAGTCAGCAAATCTAATAATTACAGTAAGACAATATTTAAGAAAGTATGTAAGTAAGATAATATTTTAAGGAATTAAGTAACAAGACTAATCATTCATGGGTTAGTTTCTAGCAATTGAAAAAATTCAATTACAACATGACACTTACAATTACACCATTCCAATTAGAATTACAATAATATGTAGTTGACAGATTCACAAATCAATTATAATTACAATTGACACGTCTGATACTTAGTCACTTGTGAACACGGTACACATGCAGTTTAAACTGTGGATACATTCCATATCTACTCTGGGTATGCACGCAGAACACCTTGAGCAACTATGGAACACAAGACTTGTAGCTAAAGCTATGGGTACAGTGTTCCATGTCCACTCAGAGCATGCACAAAGTAAACTCCAAGCTACTCGGTAACAAGGAAGGAGTGTACATAGTTTAAGCAGAGCTGAGAATTGATATGGACCAGTCTTGTAAAACCAGAAACCTTTTTAAAATAAATTAAACTCAAACTCTGGATTTACAATTACAAATCAAACTAAGAATGATTTATGATAAAGAACAATGACATGCCCAGGTTTTCTCATAGCTTTACTAAATCCACATACCCTTAAAACCATGAACCCATAAAAAATTAACCCATAGCAAACCATGTTAACATAAACCATGTTAGAACCATATTAATATTTAGATCTCCATGACCCATAAACCACAAACCAATAAAACCCAGAAACTCATAAAACCATAAACCCAAAAACTCACAACCCTACACATGGAATTCTAAATATTAGCATTTAGATCTTCATTCCCAAAAAATGAACCTAAAAATCAAGAACCATAAAACTATAAACCTATGAAACCCTGAAACCCATAAAGCCATCACCCCTTGAAACCATGAGCCCAAACCTTCACACACACGTTCTTCCCAATTCTAAATTTTAATCCGCTTGGATTACTCCCAGATGAATCACTGAACATGATCTCAGATGTTTACACATGCAACAAAGTCTCGACAATTTAAAACAATTTTTTCAGCTCTCGTCTCAATCCTCAGTGGATTCGTCAATTGATTTTCCTTTTAGGAGGTGATGATGAATCAATGTTCTCTGACAAACGTCGATGAAGCGGAGAGATATTCCGCCAAGTGATAGATGGTGTCACAAATAACAATCACAATGGGGTCATGTGGGGTCAGTGTTTGGAAGCGATACGCTGATCATAACCCGGAAGCTTGAAAGATTCGAACACTTGAAACTGGGTAACTGTTGCATTTAGTGAGCAACATGCAGAAGAAATGATAAAATAGGTTTCAGCAGGGCACAGCAGAGCAGCTGTGTGGTTCCTTCTCCTCAACACATCCATTAACCTAATCGAATGAATTCTATAGTGCCGTTATCATAAGATAAAGGTCTTCTTCTTCAGGTTCTCTGCCCTCAGACAGGTTCAAACGTCCGTTGATGCCACTCCTCTCGGTGCTGAGTTTCTTCTCTAGTGACCTCATTATTCGTACACTCGGGATTTGTAGAGAGGTGTCTCCTGTTGCCTTCCTGTCAGTGTTCTCAGGGAGACACCATTTCACAGCGTTGTTGTTGAGCTCCATCACCCATCCTTCAGGCTCTTCGTCCCTGGGCACTTAAATATACTGACGAGGACTTGGTCATCCACCACGCGTTCGAGAACAGAGGGACCACGTGAAGGTGGCGTGGTGGGCAGTAGAACAGCAGAGGCTTTTGGAGACGCTTATTGTTCCATTTCCTCCAAGGAGTCAAGATAAACAGTAAACCTCCATTATCCTGTTGTGTAATGTAGTGGAGGCATTGATTTCCTGCTCTACAGCTCTTGAGAAGGCAATGGACGAACCTCAAGGTCCTGGACATGGAGTCAGTACATTACAGAATTTGCCCTTGACTGCCCATCGTATGAAGCCTACCAAATTCTACTGGTTGGCGACAGAGTCAATTATGTGTGATACAAACAACTTGTCCAGGGTCATTACCCATCATTACAAACTCACCAACACTTCACTTCTTGCAATTTCTGCACATGTCTTTCACTAAAAAGTTAAAACACTCCTCTTCCACAAATCCTATCATAAGATTAGATTAGATTAGCACAGGAATGGCAGGTCTCACCTTTACACTGTCGTTCAAGAGTTCCCATGCATGGGGTATATTCATACTCCGACTGTCCGCACTTTACTCGACAAGCTACAGAGGAGAAAATGCCATATTGTACTTGCTCCATTTATGTACATACAGTGGTGTGCAAAAGTCTGGAACCACCTACGAATTTTGACATTTTTTCAACTTTATGACCTTTTACTGTAATTTTTTCATTACCCCACTAATTTTTTTTTGTGTTTTTCGTTATAAGGGATATATTTGGCTATTATAATCAACTTTTTGACCTAGTTTGGCCTTAATCTTCTAATTTTTTTGTTGAAGTTACCATGTTAATCGCTTAGCGTGTAAAGCTCCTAATTTGTACACGTGTACGTACATCCCTAGGCAATAGTGTAAAATAATTAGTACGTACATGTATGCTTTAAAACAGGTCACGTGTGGTCTGTATTCCTTCGTAATCATTTAGGTGGCCTTGAAAAAGGCCGTTTTGTGTGACCGTGGTGAATTAGTATTTGGTGGGCCACCCTTTATTCTTGATCACCTGTCTGCACCGTTTCGGCATCGAGTGCACAAGTTTGACGAGGTGATCATGCGTGACAACGCGATTCCAGGCAGTAATGAGCGATTCAATTAGCTCACGCTTTGAAGTTGGGCGCTTCTTTGAAATTTCCAATGCCACCTTGTGCCACAGATTCTCGATGGGATTGAGGTCTGGAGATTGCGCTGGCCAGTCAAGTGACTCAATCTTGTGCTGACGCTTCCAGTTCATCACCAGTTTGGCTCGGTGGCAAGTTGCGTTGTCATCTTGGAACAGGAACCGGCCTGGAAAGAGCTGCTCCGCTGATGGCAACATGCACTTTTGCAGTATTGTGATGTACTTCGCCCCGTTCACCATTCCATCGACGATGTGCAAGCGTCCCACGCCACTGGCAGCCATGCAGCCCCAGACCATGATCTTCAGAGGATGCTTTACAGTGACATTGAGGCACTCAGGCTTGAACTCCTCTCCAGGAAATCTCCTCACGTATGTGTGGGCCTGATTGCCAAACAAGCAGAAGGTACTTTCATCGCTGAAAAGCACCTTCTCCCACTTGTCACTTGTCCAGCTTGAGTGTTTCCGCGCCCATTCGATCCGTTTCTTCCTTTGTACGTCACTCATCAGTGGCTTGTTGCGTGCCTTGCAGCCCCGCAGCCCAAATACTTTCAGGCACCGACGACGAACAGTTGATGAACTTGCACTGACGTGAGACGTGTCTGACCACTCACGCAGTAGCTGAGGCGAAGTCAACTTGCGGTTGGTCAATGACAAGCGTCGAAGAGCACGGTCCTGGCGTGATGTTGATACACGTGGACGCCCGGACCGAGGCTTGTCTACCACCGAACCCGTCGTGTTCTTCTTCTGCAGGATTTTTACAACGGCGCTGTGACTGCAGCCGACTTTGCTGGCAATCTGGCGGCATGAAAAGCCTTCCTCCCTCAACACTGTCACAAGAACACGATCCTCCAACACCAAGCCCCGCTTCTTCGTCATGGTCGATGCAGAAAGTGTAAGAAATCCAAAAGAGCGCGCCTATTTTATAGCTGCTGTCTTACCTAGACACCCTGGACTGTTATTGGCTGGTGAAAACTGCCTCCTGATTGGTCAGAAATAACGCGCGCTGATTGGAACATCTTTATCCAGTTTCACACAGGATTTGTGAAATTTACAAAAGTTGTACTAAGTATGTTTCAGAACTTATACTTCTGTCAAAAACAGAAATAATTGGTATTAAAAAGATGATTATATTAGCCAAATATATCCCTTATAACAAAAAACACAAAAAAAATAGTGGGGTAATGAAAAAATTACAGTGAAAGGTCATAAAGTTGACAAAATGTCAAAATTCGTAGGTGGTTCCAGACTTTTGCACACCACTGTAAGTCCTTCTTATAGACGTAACGCTATTTATAGTGAGCAACAGAGCACTCAGAAAAACTCAGAGATAGAAAGAGTGACAGTAATTAGTACTGAAAGAAAGATGGTCTATCAATACTAATTTCTGCTTGTCTGCCCTAGTGTCTTTGTGTCTGTGTGTCTTTCTATCTACAGAAATAGGTAGTCCTTAGTATTGCCTGTGTCTGTCTGTTTGCATGTCTGTCTCTCTGTATGTATGTACCATTAAGTATGTATGTTTATATATCTGTCTGCACGTACCAGTATACATGTCTGCCTGTGTGGTTATGACTGTTTGCCTGTGCATATCGGTACGTCTGTGTACCAGTGTGTACACACATGTACAGTGTATGTATGATTGTCTGTATCTATGTACTTATCTATTTTACTTACTTATTTATTTAAGGCACTTATAATGCACGTAATGTCGGTACACCTGAATCTGAGGAGCGGATGTATGTTCGCTAGGGGCCAAGATGAAATCGTGCAAAATCCAGGATGAAGCAGTGAGTCTTAACAAGTGATTTAAAAGATGATAGTGAGTTTGAAATTTGGGTCTTTTGTGGTAGATGATTCCAAATGCGAGGAGCACAGCAGCTAAAGGCACATGATCCTACAATTGTCCTGAACCTAGATTCTTGCAACAAACCAGGATCAGAAGAATGCAAGAATCTATGAGGGCAATATGGAGTCAGCAAAGTGTTAAGATATAATGGAAGGCCAGTGTTCTGAGCCTTAAAGGTCAAGCATGCAATTTTAAATTCAACAGGAAGCCAGTGAAGTGCACAAAGGCGATCTAATGCAATTGATGAAGAAGAACATCTAACAACCCTAGAAAGAGAGTTTGAACCTCTGGAGCTTTTTACATTAATATAGTATATACTGCAATTGCATAGTCTGACTGAGAACCAACAAGTGCAAATGCCACTGTTTCAGCCATGTCATGAAAGTATGTATATATGTATGATGCAAGCATATATTTATGTTCTAGTGTGCATATAACAATGCACATATGTATATATGTTATGCATGCATATATGCCTGTCTGTCAGTCTGTCCAAAATTGAGCACTTGCTTACGTATCTCAGCTTACCCAGGGCTGAAAATCAGAGTCAGCTTTGCAAAGCCTTGTTGCTGATGGGATTAAAATCTATGCTTTCGGTGAACCGCGGCTTATGAAATATGCATGCATTTCTTGATCCCTCTAAGACATGCTGCTGACAACATCAACTGGCTTCGGATGATGGATGCAGGAGACTGAAAAGAATTATGATGCCACTCCAAGTCTAATGCACCTGCTTTCATTGCAAATCTAGAAGAAAGCCCTCCTTTACAGCTCAACATCAAGCTTTTTACTACTATATTGCATGACCAAAGCTCCCCACAACGGTTCAAGGAATAGTTTTCTACTAAACTTCAACACCAAATCTAATCTAATCTAGTGACTTCTATAGTGAGTTATCATAATGCCCAAGGCATCAATCGATGGTTGCTTCAAGGGAAGTTGCAGTAATAAAAATCATAATCTGTTGAAGAAGCCGGGTTGAATTCTGATAGGTCAGAAAAACCAGAAGCTAGAGTAAGCAAGTAGAAACAGGTGAGTCTTGAGTTTTTGACCTGAATGACTAAAGGAAGTGACAGAACAAACAGAGCTTGGCAGCAAGTTCCAAAGCCAAGGACCAGCAACCTAGAAGGCCTGAGAAACCAATACAGTACGGGACACAGCACGAGTAACAGCATCCATCGAGTGCAATATATTTTTATATGAGGAATCAGCATCAACAGCAAAGCGTTCGACTAGAGTTCAAAACCAAAATTAGCTGAGGCACAGCAGCCGATTGGTTAGAACACTCGAATTGCAAAAAAGTGAAGAGTGCAGGTTAGAGCTTCCCCGAGGTGGTTATCATGCCAGGACCTTGAGCAAGTCCTTTGTTCACAACTGTTCAACGCCATAAACTCTCGTCGTATAATCATGTGCGCATTTCCGAGACTTGGAAGGAAGGCAATATCAAATATAGTCATAGTTGCGTTTGAATTTGTATAAAGTTTTTGACAAACAAACGCACGTCCACTGCAGTTCACGTATAAAGCTTTCCACTAAAGACTAACGTTTGCCACTCCACTTTAAGATGATGACTAAGTCTCTCACTTTTGCAAGCGGTGTCATAAGTTGGGCCACAGGCAGCACTCACAAAGTATCCATCCATACAAGTCTTAGAACATTCTGCAACATCAATTCAAACATTTAATCATGATTAGCAGTTTAAAAATCACCTCCACCATAACAAAAAAAAATAAACAGAAACCTTCTCCTGGACTGATTTCGAAGTTAAGAAATAAGAAAACAAATAGTCTTTCCAAACCTGTTTCAAAGCAAAATTAAAATATAATTTATGACCATCATATGTCTGCATGTGGTTATTTATACTGTGCCTTTTCGAAATAAAAAAAGGCCAATTACCTGGCCAGTCAGTCCTCACCAGGAGTGTTTAACACCTTCCTCCAACCACAGAATTGACTACAGGGGAAAGAACAATTAAATCAGAGTCGTTCAGACAATGGTGTATAATAAATGGCCAATTTCCTGACGTGTCCTCACCTGCAGGCGTCTTAAACACCTTTCTGAAAACACAGGGCGTCAAATGACCCAATGGCCTTTCAAAAACATCTGTGCCACTAACACAGCAAGGCACTTGCATGCATGTTTAATGCCTCTCTTTGTCCCTTTTGTAGCATAACCAGACTTTTCCGACATCATACGGCGACAATGGCCGTTGACGTCTGTAGAAACCTTTAACACGCGACCTTCAGTGCGGCACTGTGGTCTATACTCTGTTCCGTAGGGCACTGGGTCTAGAATAGAACTATCATGGGTTATTATTTCTGCATTTATTATGCGCCAATATCTAATGACTAAGCATCAATTGATGGTGATTGTGCGAGCAAGTGTCTATGACGGACTTGCTCAAGGTCCCTACACAGATCTGTACTCGACAAGTAACAAGCCAATCGTAAACGTAAACTGGAGATTTCTGCAGCACAACAATTAAAGCTAAGTCGTGGAAGCAGCTTATTCACAGGCGCTCAGTCAAAACAAAATCGAGAGGCAGGAAGGGTCAGATCCAGTTCCAGGTCAAGATCCACGGCTCAGGCAGGCAGACGGTCAAACGTCTACAGTGGATGGTGTTGGAACTGGAGCGGTAAGACAGAAAAGGAAAAGAGGAGGAATCAGGGCAGTATTTGTGAAGGAGCATTTTCAGTTTTGAGTGAAAGACCTGTGCAGAGACTGCAAGAGCAAAGTGTTTAGTATGATGCTGTTGAATATAATAAAATCAACTGCAATTTGTTTATGCCCTCCTCATAAACTTCCAAAGTGCACAGTGAAGCCAGGAAACAGGAATATTAAGAACCATAAACAAACTGGAAGAGGTAAGCTTTTTGTTTAGAGTGAAAGATGAGCCTAGTGTAGGAAAAAGAGTTATGAACATAAGGAGGTAAATAGTTGGAGGGACCAACAACTGTAACTGAATGTCCGCCAAACACAAGACGACTTGAAGCGAACATAAGGGCAACAGATGTGACTGCAGAGAGTATGTGCAGGTATGGTTTGTGTAGATACACATTGCAGTCGAACTTTAACCTGTGTCACAGATAGATCCCTGTGATAATTCCTGGATAATTTGTTAAAGACGTCTTGTAAATGAAATAATAAACAATATATTGATGTCTTGTACATGAAATAATATATAATATAAATGCAAACGAAATACCTAGAAAGAAAACGAACGCTGTGTCATTCTTGCAACATGGTCACATTTACAGATGCAGTTGATATTCATAAGCAGATTGGAAGATGCAAGGTTTAAGTTCAGATCGAAAAACGGGCTCAATAATAAAATTGCAAATATGAGGAGGTTGACAATTCCACGTGGTGTAATGTATGGTAAATTTTGTTTTCCCTGAGGGAGTTCTGTGAACATTACATAGCCAATCATTCCTAGCTTTCTCTTACCGGCTATGACAATGGCCAGTGAGACAGTACTACTACTGAAATCCATGCCACAAATCTACAGTTACAAAAAGACATAATACCGCGCTAAGGCTGCAGTGCTCTGCGCAGGAAAGGCAAGTTAATCTGACATGGTGTAACACTCGATATGGTTTTCTGCCGCTTAATACTTATTTTGACATTAAATACTGACATTTCCATGCAACCATTGCATTCTTGCAACCAACAGTCGATGGCGCTGACCAAGAGTAAGTTAGTAACTCAACAGCAGCAACCACCAAACGAGAAATTGCTATATTACTGCACATCATGATATATATATGGGTACTTAAACAAATGAGCCACTGTGTTGCATTTATCAACGGATGCTGAAAACTATGGTAATTCAATAAGTTACTGCTGCTATATGTTGACAAATAAATGTGCAGGTCTTGAAGTTTTTGAAGTTCTAAGCAATTCTATTGGTCAGGGTTTTTTGTCTATCTCTGTGACATTACTAATTATTTGATATTGGTAATAATAACAATAGTGTTTTATGTTATAATTCATTAATATATGTCAAAGCAGTACCACATGTAATTTACAAATCCTTCTTTATTCAATACCATAACTGTATAATAAATCAGGAATTCCAAGTAACACTTCTGCACAATAGACTGTTGTTACACAAGTGTTCATAAATACATATTTTCTGACAATAAAAGTCACACTGACTTTAACTATAACCCATTTGATACCACAGGCAACTGAAATTGATGACCACAAACTGCCAAGTTCTTTGTTTACCAGTCGATGGAATGAAATTTCACCAATAATATTAAGGGTATATGTGGAATAGAAAACATGTTTTCGGTGTAGAATAGCAATTCCATAGGAATATTAAGTATAAAAACAGGAAATCTCAGTTTGCAGATAGTTGTCGGCCATAGAAGTGCTGAAGTGGCTGTGATTTTGCCTTAAGCTGAAAAGGTCTCCGAAAAAATGTTGGGCGTCTTTCTAATTGCAACGTTGTTCTCAAACTGCGTCTTATCAGAGCCAAAAACCGGTAAGATGGAGTTTTCTTTGCCATTTATAGGTACAGAGATATTTCTCATCTGATATCACCTGGCTGAACAATCATGTTACTGTAACTGATTTGTATATTTCATGGTCTTATCAAAGAGCTTCGAGTACACTAAGATATGACAATCCCTATCTTCGCTATGTAACACGCATATGTGGTGGTCAGTAAAACAAAACTGCCGTGATACCTATCTGCAGATATGGATCAGATGATACAGTCACACTTACTGGGCCACACTAGATAATACGACCTCAGTGATTGGACTTACATCTTAATCTATTGCAGCGTCACCTTACAAGAAGAACCCCGGACATTAAAACGCATGTGTCATTTCATAATGTGCTCGAAGATCTTCAGCACTTTGGTCTCCTCGTTGCCGGGCCGTAGTACCCTTCGCTCGGCTACTCAGGATCTCCTGTTTGTTCCTCGAATGCGCACCGCTACTGCCCAGTCCAGAAACTTCACCTACGTTGGTCCCACTTGCTTGAATCGTCTCCCTCAAGAATGGCGACTTGAGCTCCTTTCTGTCTCCCTCTCAGTGTTCCGCAGGCGCCTGAAGACTGTACTGTTCAACAGTGATTTTACTTTTCGGGTCGGAAGCACCTCTGTTGAGTTTATCCTCTAAGAGGCGCTTTATAAATCTCAAATTACAATTACAATCTTTGATTTTAGCAACTTTAACTAAATTTCGTTCACTATGATTTCAAATGATGTCTTTTAATATCCAACATTCAGTAAAGAAGATTTGGTTTTTACTGTTTTATAGACAGATAACAATCTTAATCTTTTTAAAACTGATTCTATTCATACATCACCTTTTCCTATAAAATTAACTAATAGTCTAGTGGTTGTCGTGCTCGACTGTCAGCCATGTGAGGTCAGAAGGTTAAGTTCTTGCCCGGAAAGACAATGTTAAGGAATGTTCAGGAAACAAAGAATACTATTCAAGAGGAAACCTAATCTTTTGATACATGCATTCTGTCTACCAACTTTTTGGTTTTGTGGGTATTTTTCTTCGGTTTTCCGTATTTTTAGTGTTCCCAATATCGACTTCTTCTTCCTCTTCTTCTTTTCTTCTTTTTCTTCTTCTTCTTGTTCTTATTTACTTTCAATGAACGGCTGAGATTGCTTTGAACTTTACTCTTAGAACTGAAACGTCGCTTATAAATAGGAAATTTTCTACAAAACGTTGCACAACTTTCGCAATATAATAAAAATGATATATTTGATACTCGATTTTTAACCAAAACTTTTTTATATATATTTCCATTCAGGATATCAGGATCTTTTAATCTCGAATTTGCTTGCTACCATCAAGGTGCCTCTTTGCACCATAAAGGGAGTGGCAAAATTAAGCAACCACATTTACATACTCTGTGGAGGGTATTCATCTGAGGAGACGGTCATTCCTTCAATCCGTGTTTACGAAGATAGAAATCCTTTTGCTCTTCTTTGGCTAATTCTTATCAATGATATTACATACCCAATTGACATAGTACCTAATGAAAAACTGAACTGTCTTTACATTGGTGATCACAACGGTACATGGAAAATAGAACTAATTCATCACAGCGTTACCAGATGGCATTCATCCTTAAGGTCGTGCTGGAGGACTCTTCTGTCAGTATCTAATGATGGATATCTGATAAGGCTATGCTACAGTGAAGATAAAGACTATGAAGTGGAAATCTATGACCCAAATGCCACCTTCATTCGAAGTTTGCAACTGCCTATTCATATTTCAAGGCCGATCAGAGTCATTCGGCTATGCAATGGACAGTTCATCGTCAGTCATATGAGTGTCACTAACACCACCATGAAACCAGAAATACACCTGCTCAACAGCTCTGGTCACGAAATTGGTCGTTTTCAAACCCGGAACCATTCACTCAATATTCCTTTTAAGATGTTCGTCAACTCAAATGAAAATCGCTTGTTTGTGATTGACATAAACTACAATAAAGGTCGAATTGTTTTGTTTGACATAGATTCCTTAACTTGGAGACAGGTTGTCCAGACAACAGGATTTGATCGTTGGGAATCGTGGTATGATGACAGCAGTAAACAACTGATCGTTGGTTTTCGTTTTCTGGAAAAAGGAGTTCATGTATATGAAATAATCTCCAACGAAATTAATTCTGTTACAGGGTTGTAGCTATAGTTGTTTCAAGAATGTGACATGTTAAGATCTAATGCCATGTCTACTGTAACAAATCCCATATACAACCTCTACTTCCCTATACCATATCTAGTATAACAACTCCCATGATGCATCTACTTCCAGACTGATTACTTTACCAATTATGGCTTAGTGACATTGTAGAGAACTTAACTAACATATTTAAAATATGCATGAAATAGAATTGCATGCTATGCTGTGCTTCTGTGTTCTAATAAAGCTGAAAGTTAAACTCATTCACTGTACGTACTGTTTCGCATGACTCAGCTCAACATACATTCCATGTTTAGCTAAGTCCCACCTATACATACATACATACATACATACATACAGATGCATGCATACATACATGAATATATACAAGCATTCAGATAAACATGTACAAGAACCGTGAGGGTCAACTTGTGTAAGAGTGAAGATGTTTATGAATCAGCTCATAATTACATGATGAATATAGACAGAGTGCTTATCATAGGTAGGATTATTCAACAGCACATGTTCGCAGTTGAGATCGATTAAAAGTGGGGAGTCTATGTCAGAAAGAGGAATTGACAGACGGACAGAGACTGTATTGCCCAAGGACTGCAGACGGTGTGCAAAGCCTGTGAAGGACTTGAAAGATTAGCCCCAGCAGTGACAGAGAAAGTCAAAAGCAGATAAAGAGCGACAGAGTACCGAGTGGTACATTTGATGGTTCGTATCGTAATCGGAAGCTCGAGATTTCTACATCGGCTAACAAAATCTAAGTTGCAGGAACCAGCTTATTCACAGGCATTCAGTGAAATCAAACTCATAGGCAGGAATGGTTAAGTTCCAGGTCAAGGTCCAAGAGTCAGGTAGGCAGAGAGTCAGACGTCTATGGTGGATGGCATTTAGAACTGGAGCAGCAAGATAGAGAAGATAAAGAGAAGGAATCAGAATAGGATTCGTGGAAGAGGTTAGTGTACCCCACCATGCACCTGCTGAGTAGAATCCGTGTACTGACTCTGGCCCAGTTATTTGCACACGCTTGTTTTGCGCATCAGATTCAGACTTACTGACCTTGCACACGCAATGCGTAAATAAATAACTAGAATTATCGCTGGTGCACGTTCCGATGCCACCCTTGCCTTCCCACTCCTTCCGAATCCATGTTTTATTGTGACCTGACAACAACTGAATTTCCATGAAGCATAGGTGCTGGCAATGATACAGTACCACTTTGTGACTGAACCAAGCCAGAGCAACATTTCTAATGTGCTCTGAATGAATCCTGTCAAATAATTAATCCACAAGGCTTGTATACACAGGCTTTGTGTTCCTGAGTGGCATAGAGTGCATTCGGAAGGTGGTTGTAAGTAGTGTCTAATGTCTAATCCAATCTAATCTTATGACTTCTATACCACCGTTATCATAATATACACACCAGCAATCAATCGTCACTTCAAGTGAAACTGTAGTAAAGAATTGGCATCTGTTAGAGAAGCCCGGTTGAAATCCAAAAGGTCAGTGAAACCAGAAATCAGGTTACAGTTAGTATGCAAGTTGAAACAGAAAAGTCCCAGTTCAACTTTTCAGTCTAACTCACTGCGCTTGGAATGAAGATTCAGAACCGACAGAATGCACAGAATGGGCAGTGAATTCCAAAGCATAGGATCAGCCCCTGACAATGCCTGATAGCTCAACGATGTCCTGTTGCGAGTGATCTTGGGCCATACCAGGAAAGTTGTGAGACAGCACTCGGAAGTGTATTCAAAGAGTACTCAGAAAGTACTCGTAAATACTTGGAGATTGCAACAATCTAATAGATTCATTAAAGCTCTTACTTTACCTTACCTTCTTAACACACCTTACCCTACCTTACCTTACCACACATTACCTTACCTCACATTACCTAATCACATCACAATCAAAGTACCGCCGGTTTAAAGTTAATGACTCAAGGTTAACTCACTCCAGCCACCTAGCAAATGCATACATGAGCACACACAAACAAGTGTCACAATACAATACAATTGTAATATTATAATGCCCTCTGTATTAAGAACCAAAAACAGACTGGAAAAGGTAAGTCATAACAGATGTCGAAAGCAACACCGCACTTTGCATAAGTCACTTAGTCGATCCGTTAAGCCGAAGAAACATGCAGCCAGCAGTTTTGCATGCAGGTCACCGTCATGTTTCCACAGTTGTAAGTCTCTTTCGCTCTGAGATAAATAAGGCCTGAAATATGGCTGCCACTTGCAATCAAGTTCTGTGCAGTGAGTCGTGCAGCAGGGCAGTCTATTCTGTAGCGCGCTGAGTCTGTAATCCAATGATTGTGACTTCAAGCAGACAGTGCAATGAACTGGGACAAGTTGTCCACACACATTCGTCTTCCACATCAGACTCAGATTTACCGATACTGACCTTTCACAGGTAATAAGTACAAACAGACAGACAGATAAATAAATAAATAAATAACCAAATATGGAGTGTTCATAAGACAAATGACTACTCGAATGTCCTGTAAAGCTTGACCTGATCCTTACAGGGAGATATTAGGACACCCCTGTCATCTGCTACCCACCAGCATATGTAAAAGAAGAGCAGTCCCTTAAGCTAATCCCAAGAGGCAGCCATAGGTACGAAGTGTTAGCGACTTCATTTTCTTAGCCTCAGCATATGACGGTGGGTGGCCTTCGCACCTGATCATTCAAAGATGTACAAGTATGTACATACACTCACAGTGAACAGTCAGTGTACTCATTTTGAAGAATATCTTTCGGCCCTGCATATGGACAACTTCCAACCTAACAACGTAAAACTACAACCAAACAAAATGGTTCTCAAGCGCTTAAGGAATACATGTAAAGAAAGACTAAGGAGCCCATGCATAGGGTGCTAGGCAACCTATTCCAGAAGTTGGATCAACCACAACGAATCTTCTATGCTGCACCGTGGAATTCAAATCCATCCACCCATCCATCTACACATCCACCAACTATTCATCCACCCACACACCCTCTGCTCCCCTTTACCTCATTCACTTCTGCACTTTGGTCTCCTCGTTGCCGGGCCGTAGCAACCTTCGCTCGGCCACTCAAGATCTCCTGTTTGTCCCTCGCATGCATGCGTACCGCTGCAGCCCAGTCCAGAAGCTTTGCCTACGTTGGTCCCACTTGCTTGAATCGTCTCCCTCGAGAATTGTGACTTGAGCTCCTTTCTCTCCCCCTCTCAGTGTTCCGCAGGCGCCTGAAGACTGTACTGTTCAACAGTGATTTTACTTTTTCGGGTCAGAAGCACCTCTGTTGAGTTTATCCTCTAATAGGCGCTTTATAAATCTCAAATTACAATTACAATTACCCACCCATCCATCTACCCATCTAACTGACACAGCGCCATACTGTCTGCAAAGTCGTCCATGCCACCCAGAGCAAATGTTAGTCACTGTCAGCTTATCTCCGTCTCCCTTCATGACTTATAAATTCTCATCAGTGAATCACATCAGTGAAAGACTAAGGAAAGACGGAGTCTCATATGTAGACTGTGAGGCCCCCCTTATCCTAATCAGTATTGACTTTGGTAAAAAAGGAATGATTCGTTTTTGCTATAGAATCCTTGTTACATTCGCTACGAAAGTTAGTCAGTGAGCGAGTTAGTATGTTTCCAGTTCATTTCGCTAGTCAGGGATAATTTGCAACTTCTACAGGGCCAGTGCCTAATGCACAAGGTATCCATCAAGTAATGGCACACCACAATCAAGTTATCATATCGGATAAACTATAAATAGAAATAAACATATCATACACAATTCATTCACATAGCACCTCTTCAAGACAACTACCTGCTTAAAGGCTTTGAAAGGATCTTAAAAGGCGCCATATAAATGTTCTTGAATTTTGGCAATAGGCACCTCCAACAGAGCTGCTTGAATCAATAGGAAGACCATTTTGCACAGATGGCAGAGTACTAAACCGGAGAGAATGAAAGCATAATGTTTTCTGGGTAGCAGACGAGACAGTTAACCCTCATTCATTCATTATTTTGACGTTCATTCGTTAAAATCATTCATCCGTCCTTCATCAAGCACCGAACTGCAATCGCCAGATCCTACATGGTAGCCATGGCTCAAAACATCTGGCGCTCCACAGCAGACCTGAATACTAATTACAGCTCAACAGACTGTACGTGCTGGCAGTTCTGCTATACAGTTGCGAGATGCAGACGGACCACAAGAAGCTCAACATCTTCGACATGTGGTGCTTCAAGAGGATCCTTCGGAATAATTCCGTACTCGGGCTAGTCAGCAACTTCGTGATCGGGGGAGAACAGCGAAGGTACCGGTCTCCATCTCAGCCTGAAAACGCAGGCTGTGCTTCTTTGGGCGTGTAGCTCACGCTCCCAAAGGTGAGGACCATCGGAGAGCCCTGTCCGCCACACTGAACAAGCCCCCGAGGGAATGGAGTAGACCATGTCGTCGACCTAGGACCGTTTGGGCTATAATCCTGGAGATGGATCTCACAGAGCTAAATATCGGTCTTCACACTGCATTGAGGCCCAGGACAGAACAGCTTGTCATCGCATCATGGGCATGGCTATTCTCAGCCGAGTTCGTCACGAGAGTGTGAAAGATAGAGATGAAGGGAATTAGGGAAGGAGGAAGAAAGGGAGATTCTTCATTCATGTATCCACTCACACATCCATACATCCATCCATCCATACACTGGCTCATTCATTCATTCAGCCATCCATTCACTCACTCATCCACCCACGAATCCATCCATCGATTACAAATTGTAATTGATTGTAACTGCAGATTTATATAGCTCTTCTTCAACTGAGACTCATCAGAGGGGCTCCCGACCTAATGACATAAAACCAGGATTGAACTCAATGGTTTTCAAGTCCTTACTGAATACAGTTAAAGAAATACCATGGAGCCTATGTCGTAGGGTGTTAGGCAACCTATTCCAGAAAGTTGGATCAACCACAATGAAGCTTCTATGCTGCATCGTGGAATCCATCCATCCAACCATCTATCTACGATTCCTCGCTCAGCCGATGGATATATGGCGTGTTAACAAATGTCTCACTTACTTACTTATTATTCATTCACCAATCCATCCAGCTACCCAATCACCGCTCGTTCACTACCCCACTTGTATCCATTCAGTGCATTTGTAATGCACTTCTTCAATGGATTTACGCTGAGACACTCCTAATCCACTTCTGGGTCCCAGAAAAATCCGTTAAGACAATTTATGGCCAAACCCAATTGGAATCACCAAGCCCATTAGGCAACTCTACACTGGCTTCTGATGTTTTAACCATGCTACAACAAGTTTAAATAATATATGTATGAATGTATGTATGGTTGTATGTATTTGTGTGTATGTATGTATGTATGCATGCATGTCTGTATGTATGTATGTATGCATGTATCTATGTATGTATGTGTGTATGTATGTATTTAAGTGTTTATGTATGTGTGTATATAAGCATATATTTATATGCACTATTTTACTGCGCCTCTTAGGTAAACTTTCTCTCCATCCTGACTGATGTCTGAGTTAATGATGTTCAAGTTCGTTAAGAATGCAAGACAAGTTTATCAGTTGCCAGTGATTAATAGTTAAAGACTGTCTCGTTAACAGATGGCCAACTTCCACACTTCAACGATTGGCCACAAAAGCCATTTCTCACTCACAGGAGATTCTCCAAGTGCAATTCTCGTCTTTTCTCCACATCCATTCGTCTGATCAGATCTCATCCATCAATTCTTATCTCACCAAACAACTGCCTCACACAGAAGACGAAAAACGACTCAGCTTGGTTCGTGCACGGGGACCTTAAATGGCGTGGGCAGCTATTGAAATGGGCAGTGATGGTGAAGGATTTCACCGATAAATTCATTGAAAATTGATCAGGATTGATGCCATAAGGTCGCTGTAGAAAAATGTGTTCATTTACATTAACATTAAGCTGAACCCATGAGGCAAACGTGGGTGTTAAGTGTTAGCAACTTCATTTTTCTTAACCTCGGCATATGAGTATGACCTCTCTCCTAGACCTTCCCTCATCGCTAGATCAGTAAATGAGAAGACTGGGAGGATAAATCAACCACAATGTATGGTCAGTGTACTCATTTCACAGGTGAGTTTAGCCAGGGGCAGCTAGTGAAACAGTACTTGTGATGTATCTTTCTATCATGCTGGAGATTTGATCCTCTGACTTCTTGGTTCACAGTTCAACATGTTAACCACTGGACCAATGCATATCCTCCTATCACAGGCACAGCTGTCTTTAACCTCAGTGTTTGGGGTTCACTCCAATCCACATTTACATGACATGGTCTGCTGATTTCATTTTTACCTGCCCCTTCCCTGATCTAATTTAATCTCATCTAATCTTAACACTTCTACAGCGTTGTTAACGTATGCACCAGGCATTGATTGAAGGTCAGGTCAGGAAATTGGCCGTTTATTATACACCAGTGTCTGAACAACTCGGATTTAACTGTTCTTTCCCCTAAAGTCAATTCTGTGTCTGGTGGAAGGTGTGAACACTCCTGGTGAGGACTGACCAGGTAATTGGCCTTTTATTATTTCAAAAAGGTGCAGAATAAATAACCACATACAGACATATGATGGTCATAAGTTATATCTTATGTGACACAGTAGCAGATTGGTCTGAGCGCTTATCTTGTAATGCACAGTGCGCAGTTCAAGCTTCTCCTGAGATGATAGGGATTTTGAACAAGTCTTTCACGCACAGTCGATACCTTGTCATTATATGCTAGAGCTCACTAAATGCTTAAATGCATACACAGATCAAAGTGCTCTGCACAGAATCCCATCTAAGCTAATCACCCGGTATGCATCTAGAAATTCTAATCCTTTGGATAGAACCCGATCCAATCTAATCTAATCCATGCATCAAGAAATCACAATAATTTGGACAGAACTTATTTCCTCCAACAATCGCACTAGTTGAAATATCAACATCAGAAGCAATATGCCCTCTTTCGATTTTGCCCATGGCACTGAAACTACCTGGCTCTCGAGGTGGACTTGTTTTGACTAGCACCAGTGAATCAGTTAGTCACCCTGAAGCTGCACTGCGTGGATCCACAAAATGTCAGTGATTTACATTCTCTTACAGTAGAATGCTCAAAATCTTAACAAATCCTCCTATTCAGCCAAGCGGACATTGTGGGCAAATAGAAAGAACCGTTACGCATCGGATGTTACAGCTGTAGCTCATACTCTCTAGGCTGCAATCACTGAGGCGTACATGCCCGGTAAATTAAAACAGATTCATCACGAGCAACTCGTGATGCTTTGTGAAACTTATCTAATCTTTATCTCATGATAAAGCTTCAGACTTTATCCTCTTAAAGGTCATGTTGCTGCCCTCTGGAGGAAGGTTTACTTGTCTATCTTCTCAAGTCCATGTAAAGCTTTGGATGTCTCAATAAGGTTACTTCTAATTCTTATTCTTTATTTGGAAAAAAGACCTAGCTTTTGAAGCTTTTCTTCGTATGGCATCCTAACTAAACACAAGATGAGTTTAGCTCTCTATTGTATTTTCTGTAGGCATACTTTAGGACAGATGCACAGGGACATGGGGGATGGTAATCTGGGCTTTAAAGCTCAAGCATTCAACGCTATGTTAAAAGAAATTCCAACAACTTGATTTAAGTTGATTATACTGACCTTTGCAGAGCTTCGGATGCGTGTCAGAGCAGGGCAAGACTTCAAAAGTTCCGTTCGGACAAGGCGCCGTGCATGCTGTAGAATTGTAAAAGAAAACAGAGTCCACATCTGAACTGGCCAATGAAACAGCATTCATAAACAGCTCGAAAATCAAGCTCAAAATAAGAATGAAACACCACCGTAACATCTCTGTAGATTTTCCAATGTTCGCAGTCTCCTAATTCTTTAATTCACGTTGTTCGTTACATCTTGAAGAACTGGTAAATCCAAAGATAGGCAGGGCGCAACTGATGCCAATCTTAAGAGAACTATGTACGAGTGATCAATTTTTAACCAGAGGCACGATATGCCTGACTTATGGATGCTTAAACACATACATCTCAGATGAACTTCTAAATCTACAGACACACACCGCTAAGAGATACTTATGGAAGCTAAGAGATACTTAGTGAAGTTTTGGTATGTTTGAATACTTTCGAACAACAGGTGTATAAACACTGACACAAATCCCTATGTAGGCAAATGTGCACAAGCACATATGTATCTAGCCTAATCTTATCTGAAGACCTCTACAGCTGTGTCATAAAAGACATCAATCAAATGTCCATTCAAAGCAAAACTCTAGTGCATCATGACACATCCAGAAGACAAAAAACCACAACTGCTCAACATAAACTGCAGACGTCTATTGTGAAATAACATCAATTCCCAGTCACTTGAAACAAACTGAATTCCACAATTGTAATCCTGCACACAGATCCAGTTGGGAATTATGTCACATCACCTGTATGTATAAAACTTAAATCTGCCAAACACTTTACAGAAAATACCACCAGAGCCTAAAAAAGCTGTAGCTTCCAGAAAATCCGTTTTCCCCTTCACGTGATCCACGATTCTGTTGATGCCTAGTGTCCTTTTACATTTAAGAACATCTAAGATATTATGCGAAGGCGGTCTGACAAATCCAAGTGAATGTTTAGATGATGTAAACTGCCCAGTATTCAAATCGAAGTATCAGAGTGAATGTTCAGCTGATGTACAAATGCCGATATACAAATCTAAGTATCTCAGTCAATGTTCAAATGATGCAGAATGGTCAGAAATTGAATCAAAGCATCTGAGTGAATGTACAGCTGACGTACAATTCCCAACATTCGAATCTAAACCCATGAGTAAATGTTCGACTGATATACACAGAAAGCCCAATATCCGAAAGCTCGATGGAATGAAACCGAGGCAATGCCATCAGCAGTGGAACCGTTCGTAGAATACTATGCAAATGTGCCCGAGATAATCATATTACTGAACAGTAAAAGTCCAGAATAATGTCATCAACATCGACGAAGACTGCGGTCTGCTGGAGATTTCTGCCGCTGGCAAATGAACATTTCCAACGCAAAGGCCGTAACACAGGTCGGTCTACAGCCGCACTGTGCAGATGGAGGCTTGGATTGGAAGCACTGCTCAGTCGTTTCCTGCAGCCAGTCAATGGCATCATTCGCAGCTGCTGCAACTGCGGGCAAAGCATCAGCGCCGCACAGGGTGGCATACTGCGAATAAAGTCAGCCTTTCACTTTGGCGAACACCATTCGAATCTTGATTCATCTTGTGAAATTATTTTCTGCAGGGTTATGTACACATGTCTCAGAACAATTATATACAGCCTTTAAAATTTTGATCATATCTTGATACATACTGTGAAATTATTTTCTACAGGGTTACACATATATGTACTTGAACATTGTCACTTTGTGTTGTCAGGCTGGGAGTGCTTCTGAAGACTGTCTCTTTAAAAGACACTCTACAAATCTGAGATTACGATTACAGTTATGTACTGTAATGTATTATGTAAATGTAAAACTCCAAAATTTCTCAAGGCCACACAAAAGCTGCGTCAGGGAGACCAGCTTATTCACTGGCGCTAAGTCAAATAAAGTCCACAGGTTGTAGGGTCAGTTTTGGTGCCAGGTCAGAATCCTGGGGTCAAGCCAGAGGAGACAGCATGTTGCTAAGGTGGGAAAGGAAAATGACGGCAGAAGCGGTTGTAGGATCGAGTGCAGGATAGCACAGGAAAATTTACAATGCTCAGGTATATGGTGACCTCTGATTATGATTATGGAATGCAGTTTCTCTGACAAGCAACCCACAAATCTTATATGCTTCTTGGGCTTTCTTTGCCTCTTTTCTCTCAGTGTTTGTAATTCCAGACATCGGTGACAGAAACCAGAAGTCTGGCTATAGTGGGCAAACAATTTGAAAAATATGAATTTTAAGTTTTGACCTAAAGAACGTCATAGAATTGGCAGAACGAAGTGATGGGAGCAGTTAATTTCAAATATCTGCACCAGCTACCATGAATGAGAGATAACCCAAAACTGTTCTGGTCCTTGGGTGATTGGTTTACTGATATGACAACAAACTGGCAGATGCAGTGATGTTAAGAGAAGTCAAATCTGGTTATTACTTGCTTCAACCTTCACATTTATGCCTCTGAGGCACATCCTCAACAGTAAGGCCATATGTTGAAGATATGGTGAGAATAAGACAATATTCCCATAAGGACTTCACAAGTCCTAAATAAGGGCCCACACGTAGCCCGTACAGCAAAGGCCAAGTGGAAACCGGGAACAGTTCACGAGCGTATGAAACAGAATGGAGTGTATGCAACAGTTAGCCGTTTGGTACTGGAAGTGGTGCCATAGGTGAGATACGGATATATTTCCATATAGAACTTTAAATTTTTTTAATGAAGGCAAGAACTTGTATGTGGTTCATGTTCTAGGTGAGTAGAAGTTCTACAAGGAATTCTTTTTATATCTCCTGGAACTACTTTTATAGTGCTACTGTACCTCGGATACCCAAAAGTTGCTACAACACCCCATTCCATGTCACATTCCCTCAAATTACCATCCCACCCCATATTTCCTTTGCACCATTGTTAAATGTAGTCCAATTTCTTGCTTTCATTCTAAAAAGTCAAAGTTCTATAAGTAAATCTCTTTAAATCTTAGAAACTACTTTTAAAGACCTACTTCAAATAAGCTACCTTTTACCTTTATGCTTCACAGGGGTCTCTGGGAATGTAAGCAGAGGCATGTAACAAGTGTCACATTTGTTTCTGAGGAGTTTCTAAAAAGGGACGTAAACAACTGTGCCACCTTTACCTTAGTGTTTCTGAGAAGTCTCTAGCCAGGAAAGTAAACAGCTGTGTCACCTTCACCTTAGTGCTTTTCATGAACGAAGATGAGTAAACAAATATCATCTTCACCTTTGCGTATTTGCCCCAGGAGTTATTTACTGGTAAACAAGCGTGATACCTTTACCACCAGTTTTTTTACCTTATCTTACATCGTCCAGTGCAGCAAGAGTCAAGCATGATACCTTTACCACCAGTTTTTTTACCTTATCTTACATCATCCAGTGCAGCAAGAGTCAAGCATGATACCTTTACCACCAGTTTTTTTACCTTATCTTACATCGTCCAGTGCAGCAAGAGTCAAGCATGATACCTTTACCACCAGTTTTTTTACCTTATCTTACATCGTCCAGTGCAGCAAGAGTCGCAGAAGACTGCCAAAATGGTTACAAGCCAGACAAAGGCAGGCACTGATGGATTTGAACCACAGCCACCAATCGACCCAAGGCAGTGATACAGAATATGAAATGCTGTGATGTGTAATCATCGACAACGCAGCATCTCGGGCAACAGTTGGGCTTTAACACCCAAAAATACCTCCATAATTCATGCATGATCATCAAATGGGCGATATAAATGAGATTTCCGTGAAAACACGATGGTCCATTGCGGCTATTTGTAGCACACAGCATAATGCAACGCAATAAATTCCAATCAATTTTTAATTCAATCGTTTATGGAAAACAATGCCCAGCAACATTTTCTGGCACATTAAGTGGTGGACTTGCAATGCTCTGGCTCCTTGGAAGGATAGTTCCCATCATGAAATGACCAGATTTCATAACACTCAAATGGAAAGAAGTGTAATTTAATGGCAAAATGAATATCATGTAACATGAGGGCAAAACTGAGTTAAGTAAGCAATCTTGTCGTACACTGAACCTATTCCAATCTGTCTTAAGTTGAATCCATTAAAATCTGTCCGATACCGATGTTTGACTGCCTTAGAAGACACGGTGGCAGATCTCGACGTGTACAGAGAGGATCAAACAGGTGTAATAATAATAGGTAACTGCAACGATAATAGCTAGTCCCAACAGGAATTTGTTAATTGCAACAGTAACAGCTTTTTGTACTAAATATAATTAATATTCAGGGCATTCGTTATGATGCTGTCTTTGGAAGCCAAATCAGGAACCTCCTTAGAGCAAGGTCTTGGTACACTGAGGTCATTATCTTAAGCTTAACTATACTTGAATCTATATCCACAACTGTGTTATATCAGAATTCATGTCATAAATCGTGTAGTAATAACAGTTCATCACACTAACAACAGGCAATAACAGCTACCGATATCAACCGATAATCAGGTTCGGACGGCAGCGGACGACCAAAAGCCAATCCCAATAACGAGTAGGCAGGGGAGCAGTCAGGGAATTAACCGAAAACCCGTTCGACCAGTTCGTCGATCCCAATAGTGCAATACCGCATAAAAAGCCCGTCAATAATTGTTTAGCTCTACTCGGGTCTTTCGCGCTGACGGGGAACACGAACGTTTCATTCATCCGCGACGGAACATCAGAGAACTGCGAGAAGAAACATCAGGACTCAGGAATTGCATTACGGCTCATCCTTTCCGGCGACAAATAATCGACTCCAACTGCGGCTCGCAGACCAACCGACGGAGACAACGCGCCAGAAAGACCAATTTCCATCGGGCAGCAACTGAACAAATGAAGACGGATGGCCTCCATTTCCGTCTCCGCCCGTCCCATCTCGGGTACAGCATAATTTTCGCAGAAAACGGTTCTAACGATCAATAGGCTATGGGCAGATTCCCCCCCCCCCCCCCCCCCCCGTATGCAGTATTTGAGGTTGGGATCCCTCCCAATCTATGTAATAATTCGCTTCGAGGCCCGTATGCGAACGTCGTCCAATTGCGGCACTGCCTGGCGATTTAAATGATATTAATTAGACGTTTGGCCGGTTGAATGTGTTTACAGAAATGCTGGCGTTCTTGCCAATAATGAGATTAATAAATGATTCATCTACATAGAAGAAGAGCGAGAGGACAGAAGAGGCAGGAGAAGTGAGAGGAAGTGTGGCGGCGCCAGGATTTCTTGTGTGGGGGCAAAAGCATTTCCAGAGGGGTGCCACATTCACTCCTCCTTTTTTACTTCTAAATATGAGCATATAACCCCTCTGCTTAAATCTTTACATTGGCTTCCTGTTCGGCAAAGGATTTGTTTCAAATTAGGACTTACAGTTTATAAAACGTTGAACTATGGCCAACCACAATACTTGAAATCAGTCCTTATTCCCCAGACTTACCATTATTCTGCAAGGTCATCTGATTGTCTTTCTCTGGTCATACCTTGGGCTAGAACTGTTCTTGGTAAACAAGCATTTTCGGTTGCTGGACCAAAATTCTGGAATTCCCTCCCTGTGTCTGTTCGTTCTGCTCAGTCGCTCCTGTCATTTCGTTCTCAACTTAAAACTTACCTGTTTCAAATTGCTTATCCACCACAGGCTGCCTCTCTGTCGTGCAGACTGACCTTCTGGATATCGACCTGATTGTGGCTTGGTATTGGTGTGCCATCGGTTGATGCCTTGTGCATTAGACACTGGCGCATTAGAAGTTGCTAATTATTATTATTATTATCCAGTTTTGGGACTGGCACCACCCGAGTATGGCAGTGGCAGCAGAGTTTCCACGGGTCTGGTCTGAGGGGCTCCGGCATATAACCAAGAGGGGCGCAGAGGACGGACCGCCCCCACACCTATAGCTATATCCGCCACTGGAGAGGAAAGATGGGAGATTTGGGAAGGGAGACCGGACAGGCAGAAGGGGGTTGGGGCACGGGAGGGAAGAGGGAGTGAAGGAAATAGATGGGAGTGAATGGGGAAGGAAGAGGGAGAGAGAAACATAGAAAGCAACAGACGATTTTACAAACATGGAAAGCAACAGAGGATTTCCCCATAAGGGACATTTTGCACAACAAGCGCACTGTTGCCATAAGCGGGATAGAGCAAAGTCCGTAAATCTCAATCTGCAGCGCAAGACAAGTGTTTATGAACAACTCTTTACACATAGCCCGCTCAGCAGGCTCGAACCTGCAATCGTTGGATTACAGACCCAGCACGCTATTGAATACACCACCGCGCGGCACACAAAGCATAAAGAGTGAAGCCTCTCGACAATGTCTTAAGGACTGCCCGCCTAATCCAGTGCTGCTACCTGATGCCCAGATTACCCCGTCAACATGCGTACGTGACCTCGGAGTTCTAGTTGACAACCACCTATCACTAACCTCGCATATCAATCACTTGTCCAGCGTCTGCTACTACCATATTCGTCAACTGCGTGCTGTTCGTCGCTCGCTTACTCAGGAGACTGCGCATGCCTTGGTGCGAGCTTTGGTTATGTGTCGACTTGATTACTGTAACAGCATTCTAGCAGGTTTACCCCGATACTTATACAACAAACTTCAATCTGTCTTACGTACTGCCGCGCGGCTCGTACTCCGTCTGCCAAGTTCAGCCAGTGTGTCAGATCTGATGAGGCAGCAATTACATTGGCTGTCTTTTCCACAAAGAGTTGACTATAAACTAGCTATGATTGCCAAACACTTTACATGATTGCCTACAAGTGCCAGCATGGACTGGCTCCATCCAGGTTCTGCATTCCGGTTGCGACAGTTCCTGGTCGATCTTGCTTACGTTCTGCAACCATCCGAAATCTCATAGTTCCAAAGATTTACACAGCATTTGGCTTTCGTGGATTTTGTTACTCTTGCCCCACAGTGTGGAATGCCTTACCAACTAGCATCAAAGATAACACTCTTCCAATAACAAGTTTTAAAAAGAAGCTTAAAACTTAGATGTTCAATAGGTCTGCCTCGATTTCTGTGCATTCCTATTGATCTAAAAACCATGATATTACTCGATATACTCGGTAGGACTTTTTTAGGGTCATTGCACGCGCCTTTGAGGCTGTTGTTAATTGCGCGCGTTATAAATGTCTGTTTAATAATAGTAATAATAATAACAATGACAACATTTAGATGGTCGGTTAATCCAGATGAAACAGGAATCCTGATTTCTTCTGGTGTTGTGTTTGTGTTTCAACTAAAGATCCATCAAACCATGGAAATACATGTCTGACAAACTTCTACGGCGGCATGTACACATGTCTGTTACCTTCACCATTATATTTAACCAAGCAGATTCAAATGTAATGTGTATGTCTTGTCTTATCTTGTTTGTCTGGAATCGTCCTCAAGACGAGGATTGGCTGCACCACAGACTGCCTCTGTCCCTTGCCTCTTGTAATAAATGGTAGGAAAGATAATTCTGTCAACAACCTGATGTTATCGATCCATGTCATCTTGGGTCTTCCTTGAGCTCGGAATTCCAGGACTTCTGCCTTGCAAGATCCTTCTCTAAGCTCTCTCCATTCTTTCAGGGCATAGTGCTTGCTACAGCACCTTTTAAGTACCTCAGAAAGCATTGCCTTTGCCAAAACGGTGCTAGTCATTATGAACAGAAAGTTCATCAGTAAGCAGACAGTTCTTAGATAACTAGAAGAGTCAGCAGTGGTGGATTCCTGCTCCTCACACACAGCCCAGTCATTACATTCCCATGTGGATATTAATGTAGAATTAGAATACCGTGCCACTTGGCACCCACTCAGCCGTCCATCCTTTGGCAGCCAGTGAATGAGTACCAGTGAAAATTGTGAGGTAAGAAAAGGCATCATGTTAAATTATTCTAGTTGTGTTTGTGCCTCAGCTATACTCCTCCAACCTGAGGACTACATTTCTGATGCAAAGGCTTCTGTTACTTCTGTAATTTTATTTTTTACCTTTTACCAAATTTCTACCATAAAGATGTTATGACGTAAAAGACGATTTCACACCAAGTTCACCCAGGTGACAGTCATCCAAAGCCATGATGTCAGCAGCCACAGATGAAGAAATTGTTGCTTTTTATCAACAACTTCAACAGATGATTCAAAGACACGAGACTATCATTTTCGCAAAGTTATCAACGTAAATTTTGACATGTCAGAGGGGTTGTCTAGCGACATTGTATGAAGACCATAATCCAGTTTCTTGGAGACCAGAGAGAAAGATATTCTTGAAGACATGGGGACATGATGCCTAATTCTGAACATGTCATGTAGAACTAGCCGTTATGTCCCCCATATCTTCAAGAATATCTCTGGCAAATGCATTGATCTCCATTGCCTTGATTACTGTAACTTGATTCTTGTTGGTATCACAAAGTCACATATGCAGAAACACCAAAGAGTTCAGAACTCCTTGGCTAGACCTATAACTAATACATCAGTATGAGCATATAACCCGTGCTTAAATATCTGAATTGGCTTCCTCTTCGACCAAGGATTTAGTTAAATTGGGGTTTGTAGTTCACAAAGCATTGACTTCTGGCCAACAATACTTAAAATCTTCAAAATATTCAACTTAAAATCAGTCCTCATACCCCAGACTTATCAATATTCAACCAGGTCATCTGATTGTCTTTCTCTGGTCATACCTAATGAGAACTGTTCGTGGTGAACGAGTTTTTCAGTTGCTGGACCTAAATTTTTGAACTTTCTCTCTGTATGCATTCATTCTGCTAAATCACTTGTGTCATTTTGTTCTCAGCTTAAGCCTTACCTTTTTCAAATTCCTTATCCACCATAGGCTGCTTCTCTGTTTCCGTTGACATACCTTCTGGATATTGACCTGATTGACCAGTTTTGGCTTTGGTGCACCATTGGTTGATACCTTGTGCATTAGACACCTGTGAGATAGAAGTTACTACCGGTAATTACTATTGCAATAATAGAGGGAAGAGATGGAAGAGTTGCTATGGTGGGTTGTTTCGGTTGAAAGAAATTGGAAGGCTGCAGATTGGATGCATCAGGTGAAGATTTTTATTGAAGAACTGGGACTTCAGTTTTGAATGAAAAAACTGCAAAGTGATAGATGGAGATACTGTGCACAAGCAATATCTGATTTGCCAGGAGACCTGAGAAAGTAGGACACAGAAGAGCTGTCACAATGGATTTTGTTAGCATTCATGAAATTGCCAATGATTATCTTTTTATTGACAAGGTGTCACGATCTAGCAGCAAGGCATCAATTTCTGCAGATGAAAACTCCAAAATTTCTGAATGCCTCTATGCACAGGATCTTCAAGCAGGCTGAAGCTCAACATGCCGGCGACCATTCTATCATTCAGTCAACAACGTGTCACACAAATTGCTCAGGCCACTTACATCTTCTGCACTTATTTACAGCAAAGGCCCCAGTTTCATTTAGGATTATCAACAAATGTATTACTTACTAACTCACAATAAAGGCCACCAGTTTCATTACAGCATTTTGGCTTCTTGTTCAGTCCACAGATGGCAGCACAGTCAAGGTAGTAGTATTCTTTTCGCTGACACGATGAATGAACAGCTGTACGTGTTTACGAGTGTATACGAGCGCTGGAACCTACATCCTCTGCATTCGAGTTGAACGCTTAACCAAAAGGCCACCAGCTGATGATAATCTCATCATCATGACTGAGGATTACACCATAATCTGGTAGTTTAACCAATTCTTTTATCACAGCCATTGGAGTTCAAATCTTGGCAAGCTGTCTGCTAAGCAACATTACCTATGTACTTTTTGAAAGTTTGCTCCTAGTACATACCCTGCAACCAATTCAGCAAAGTGTTACAATAAAATTTCAGTCATATTTTAAGTGTACTTGTAACTGTATTCTTAATTAGAAATTTACAGAATGCCGCTTCAAGAGAAACTAATCAGACACTACACTAGTTTAAATGATGTTAAAGCTCATTAACAAAAAAGTTCATCAATAAGCAAAAGCAGTGCTCAGATAACTTAGAACATAAGTCACCATTTGCAGGACACCTCACTTAGAGCCCAACCAACCTGTAGTTGACACCATGTTCAGTTACTATGGTAGTTGAAAATTATTGTTTCCAAATCACTTCACTGGTTTAAAATGCCTGAACATTAGAGTACAAAGCCCTATCATTTCAAGCCCTCCTATCTTTTTGTCAGTTATTTAAAATCCAACCACTGCATTCAACCTCCTCCTCTTCCACCCTTCCGTCACCTCATCCCTAAAATATGAAAATTGCTCCACAGTCCCAGCTGCTCCACCTCTCTTGAATAAACTCCCACCAGAATTACTACAATTATTTAGCCCATCCTACAAACTCACCAAAACTTCACCATCTGCAACCTCTGCACAGGTCTTTCACTCAAAAGCGAATACACTCCTCTTCCACAAATCCTATCCTGATTCCTCCTCTTCCCCATATCTATCTTACTGCTTCAATTCCAAACACCATCCACCGTAGCCATCTGTCTGCCTCTTTAACCCTTGGATCTTGACCCGGAACCGAATCTGAATTACAAAAACTTGGTTTTAATAAAAAAAAGCAACAGCTCTTCATCATAAGCAGCAAACATGACAGATGTGATACAAGGATCACTTCAGACAAGTTAAGTTCTGCTTTAGAATCACTTTTTGCCAAAATTGTATGTATTAATGAAGTCAATGAATGCATGAACAAACAGTAGTGTACAGAGTATAACTACCCACCAGAAAATTCCTGCCTGAATTACTGGTAAGACAATTAACTATCTAATACATTCTAGAAACAACACTGCACCTCTTGCAATCTCTCTGCAGGTCTTCCACAAAAACTGAAAACACTCATCTTCCACAGACCCTATCCTGATTCCTCCTCTTCCCCTTTCTCTAGCTTGCCACTCCAACTCCAAACACCATCCACAGTAGCCGTCTAACCACCTGCCTGCATGACCCTTGGATCTTGACCTGGAACAGAATTTGACCTCGCCTGCCTATTGATTTTGTTTTGACTAAATGCAAGTGAATAAGTTGGTTCTCATGACTTAACGTTTTTGGGGGCTGTAGAAATCTCAAGAATATGATTATGATTACAATACCTTGACACTGAAGTCCTGAGCCGTAGTAGCCCTTCATGCACTCACAGGAGAATTTTCCTTCAGTGTTAACACACTGCGCATGTTTATGACACACTGACTCCTCCTGGTGACATTCGTTGACATCTATGCAGATAAACACACAATTTGCTTTCGTCTTCATCACACAGCACAGAAATGGTTATAACAGTTACGAATACGAACCACACATCAGTCATTTTGAATCCACTGCCCAGTTCTGTGCGTTCTGTCAGTTATTTAATGTCATTCAGGTCTAAATTTCAGACTTATCTGTTTCAACTTTCTTACCCATCAAAGCCTGACTTCCGGACTTGCTGCCTATCGGATTTTGACCAGGCTTCATTATTTATTATTTAAAAAAGCACTAATAATGCACGTAAGGTCAGTAAATCTGAATCTGAGGCATGGATGTAAGTTCACTAACGGACCAGGGTGCAGTCGTGAAAAACCCAGAGTAAAATAGTGAGTCTTGACAAGTGATTTAAATGATGAAAGCAAGTTGGCAAGTCAGGCTTCTCTAGCGGATTACGACCTTTGACCACAGTTCCAGGCAAATCACTTAGTAGTGTGGCACTTACTGTAACATAAGAATTTAATTTTTACATGGCAACTGATCAATCAACCCCATCAACAAGCGAAAACTACTGATGGACTACTGATATTGCCTTACCAAATCTGCCATAACTAACCTTGCTTTACCTATATCAACTTACCTTACCTTGCTTTACTATATCTCATCTTACCTCACCTAACCTTACCACTTTTTTGCCTTGTCTTAAGCTACCTTGCCTTTTTGTGGGACAAAACACAAGTACTAAATTGATGAAACCAGAAAATGCAACAAAAAACACAGGAAGGTCCAAAATGCGGCTCAAAAACACATCCAGAAAATTACTCTTTTCCTACAAGGAACTGATCCAATCTACCGTTGCTTAAACATCTCCAGAGGAACAAACTTAGCAACAAAGCTGCAAACCTTCACACTTGCTTCCATCGACGAGTTTGTAGCCGTGTCGACAAATACACGCCCCGGTCAAAGCATCGCAGGCCTGAGCACAGTGCATGCTGTGACAAGGATCGACGCTCAGATCAGCAATATACGGATCATGGACTTCTACAAGAGACAATTTACGATTGCATCAGATTGCTGCACTGGGGTTTGATTTCAGTTTAGTAATTTTCTTATTAGATATTCATATAGCACCGTTTCAAGAGAAACTAATCAGAAGTTCCTCTCCCCTTCTATCTCTGGTCTTCTGGCAACCAGTCTTGGTTCTTGACAAGGCATCTTTGGACAACCCCACTGACCTGAAGCAGCGCTCGTTAATAATAATTAATAATAATTAACTGTGCTTAGCTTTTAAGAAGTGCTTTAGAGATTCTAAGTTTACGATTATGATTACAATTAACCCCTACACGATGTCCTCCGTAAACATAACTAGGAACAGAAACTTCATCAGTTAGCTCAGATAACTAAAAATGCACCAGTGATGGAATGCCTCACAGACTCAGACACTTACAGCCAAACCAATGATTTAAGGTCGAAACTGTTAAGCTCTTTTAACTGCTATTCTACATGGCCACAAGCTTTATTTCAGTGAAATTATTAAATAATTATACTATTTGCATTTATAGAAGCTTACAGAGGCACAGTAACCTAACACATCTACAAAGGCCATCTTAAGATATGCTGAAAATGTCTCTTGCTCTATTTGTCATGTTTCAAGTTTTAGTGGAACACTGCCTGACCCATGGATCTTCACCTAGAACCCATCTGACCCTTCCTCCCTATCGAATTTGTTTTGACTGAGTGCCTGTGAATAAGCTGATTCCCATGACTTAGCTTTCATTGGGCGCTGTAGAAACTTGAGTTTACGATTACAATTACGATCAGTTCATTGCAGAGTGAGCAGGGTCAAGGCCATATGGTTGCTATAGAAAAACATGTACAGTTACATGCAACCATACCTTCCCTTACCATACTTTCCCTTACTATACATTGCCTTCTTCTTGTTTATTATTATTATTATTATAATTATGCATACTAACATACGGAAATTAATATTATTACATTATTATTATTATTATTATTATGTGGTTGTTGTTATTTATTATTATTATTATTATTATTATTATTATTACATCATCATTAACTCTATCATTATTATTATTATTATGAAGATTTTTAATACATGCAAGATCACACATAATGCAAACCTGAGGTGCGATTAGTCCGTTGCCAGGTGAAGAAGAGTTAGATATCAGTGATATCAGATATTAGTGATATCAGTTAGATATCAGTGATATCAGATATCAGTGATATCAGAACACTGCTTCAATGAAAATGCCTCGTGCGACCCTGGGCTGGTTTCCCAGCACTTCACAGGGCACCCTTGAACAACCCCTCTGACTTGAAGCAGCGTTCAAGAATAACCTGGTGCCCTACGCTTAGCTTTAAACAGCACTTTTAAATCTAGAGTTTACGATTACGAAAATTATACGTTACCGTAGACATCAATGTCAAATTTGTCATGCTTCAGGTTGCTGGTCACATTCACAAACTTTCCCTTGGCTGTAAAAACCTCGGGCTTGTATCGCAGGAAGTTTGGAGGCAGGTAGACCTTGATTTGGACCTTGGTTGATCTTGCGATGTTCGCTAGAACCCCCGTCAGCAGACAGGCAACAGTCAGAAGACAGAGAATACTCATCTGAAGGCTGCAAAGTAACACAGAAATCTCCTAAGCATTGTATTGCAATAATACACAGTTAAAAGTAATTTGTCAAGTGATTCCTTCTGGAATAAAGCGTTCTCTTAAGATTAATGTTTGGAAACACCACATATTAATTTCGCCAGTAAGGTCATAGTAAGTAAGCAATGCACTTCAGACGTCATTCAAATCATCCTCGCCACAGACGCATGACCTGTCCATTAGAACCTGATGCATCATCTTATGACATCATTTCTTGCCTCACGCAGCAGATGAGAAGACATTAGCTGTCTGGTAATAATGCAGTCATTGTGGCCTACAGCCAGACATCACTGTACCTTCTCAACTATTTAGTCATTAGGTGCAACACAGCCGACTGTTGCAGTCACACTCAGCACTGGCCATAGAATGTAGGCAATGTAAGCCAAGGAGTTATACAAATTTTGCTTATCCTGTATAAAAACACTGTATGTATGGGGACTGGCTTAACACTCAGTTGTTCTTCATCAAGTGAAAGTGGAGATATATATATATATATATATATATATTGATGAAATAAACACAGCCTGTTTCAGTAGTAACAACCCTGGGCAAGTTCTGTGTACACATTCGTTTCCATCATAAACCATAAATTTGGTAGCGGCACAAGTTGGGAAGTAAACAGCACATTCAACAATGCACTGGCCCCATGTCCAGGGCCATGTGCTTTGTATAGTCTCAGTTCAAGGTCCGCAGAATGGGAATGAGCGCCTCTCCTAAGTTCCACTGTAGCACAAGACAGCTTTACTTACTATTTTGGTCCGACTCCAGGCTGGCCATATCCCAATCCAGATCGATCCTCTTTCCGCGGCATCGGCAGGGTTCCTCCTCCTCCACTGACCCGGTTTGGTGACTGTCCAATCATCTGGCGATCGCCAGGCTTCGGAAAGACGTGCCTCCTCGCCAGAACTCCCGAACCAGCCTCATCTGCCGCGATGACTGTGACCACACTTCCACTGCTTCCGCTTCCTGTACTCGCTGTGCTGCTCGAAACGGTGCTCGAACCATTGCTCCCGAGTGTTCCGTATGCCTCATCAATGAGTCTTCCACTGTCGGAACTGTGGTCAGTGCTGGTCGGCGACAGGTGACCGTCGCTGTGGTCCACGTCGAGATGTGGCTGCATCATGTATTTCCCTCCACGATGGCCGACAGTGTCCTTGCTGCGTGCTCCACCTACGGTCGCGTAGTGCGGCTCCCCAGATTCGATGACGCGTGGTTTGCCAAATGTGTCGAGGACTGGGGTGTTGTCCGGTTTCTTTGTCTTTGGAGAGAACTTGACCGTTGTCGGCCGGTCAGTTTCGTACTGTGGAATGTTATCAGAGCCTTCGCTGAGGATCTGCGTCACTTTTGCACCGGAGATTGCCTTGTTAATCGTGCTGTACTCGGAGTCACTGAATTCGACGTCGGTGCTCTTGAGAGCCACGTACTGAGCCTGACTCGGGCATTCCGGGACCACGTAGCTTGGGCCTTTGCCACTGCGGGTTCTGACGACATCCGGAATCATATCGCTGTTGCTCGAACCCTCACGTCTAAGGCGAATCGTGCCACCGCCGGACTTCTCCTCTGCATCCTGGCCACTGTAACGTTTGTCATTCCCAGCCAGCTGGATGTACTGTCCACCCTTCTTTGAACACGATCCGTCATGGCTGTCTGAGGAGCCGCTGTCCATGCGGATGCACGACACCATGACAGGCTTGTCAGGAGTTGTCTCGAGTCGCTTGAGGGTCGTGATTGTTGGGTCATAGCCGTCCACGGTCGTCTTCTGGGGCGGGATTTCCTTGAGGGCGCGGTTGACCATCTCCATCTCGAAGAGCTTGTCCTTCTGATGAGCTGGACGTGGAGGTATTCCTCTCTTCGGCAGGCCCTTGTCGTCATTCAAATCGTCTTCGCTAGAGATGCAAGACTCGTCCGTTGGAACCTGTTGCATCACCTTCTGGCAACGCTTCTTGGCTTTACTCGGCATCTGCTGAAGCACAACAGGTAATGACATAACTGATGCAACAAGCAACAATGGAAATAATAGGTGTTGTAACAGAACAAAAACTGTATCCAACACAACAGGTTATAATATAAACTAACAGTTAACATCAGCAACATGCAACAACATAACACAACAGGTAGTTGTAATGTAACACAGCCAACAGGAAACATACCTTAACCAACAGTTACTGGTAACACTTCAACACAGCCCTTACCCAATATATGTAACCAGCAGATAGTAGCAGTAGTTCCAATGTTTAACAATATCTAATGGCATCAAAAGCTGTTGTCGGTGCCCTCCTCCTTTACCCAGACTTGGGACTGGCACTACCAGAGTAAGGCAGCGGTTGAGTTTGACCAGCAGATGTCAAATGCCTGGTAATAAAGCATATTCACTGTGGTCTATAACCAGACAACATGTGATGACTCGTGCATATATATATATATGCTGATGTGGTTAAAAACTTATCACTGAAATGCAAATGTGCAAAATTTTGCAGTTTATATTTTTGCATATATGCTTCTCTGCAGGAAAATTTTCAGTTACACAAAACTGTTTGGCAATATAGGCGGCCAGTAATGACAACGTTTATATCTGCAAGCACTGCACCCACATTAATGTCTCTTGTTCCCACCATGACAGTACGCTTAAGAGCAACATCGCTGTCTCCTCTGTTATGCAAATAGTCAGTAATCCAGCGAATGACGACATAAACCTGCTGAGCGGATTCCATGTAACGACTTTATACAAGCTGTTTGCACCCACTTATCTGTTAAAAAGCAGAATTTGGTACCAGAGTGAGCTGGGAAGTAAAAGACAAGTCCAGTGGTGCAATGGAACATTACCGACCCAAGGACCCAGGAGTAAGAAATTATGCCTCCCCTACATTCCACTGTGGGAAGTGAATTTCAGTTTCTATTCTCATGACTGCACTACAGCATACACACATACATACATACATACATGCGTACATACATATGAACACACATGCATGCATACCTATGCACACACAAACATACCAAAATACATAACCATAAATGCAAGCACACACAGGCTACACACTGAAACAAACTTACAGGTTGTGTCTGGTTAGTAGCAGCTGGTGGTCGACCTTCGAGTAATGGAGCCTGGGATGAATCTAAAATATTCAAAGGCAGCATTTTTAAAGAAAGTAAGATAAAGATAAAAAAATAAAAGCTTGTCTACTCTACACACAAATACAGAAACTGCTCAGATGTGGAAATCAAAGGTACCAAAAGGTACCTGTTTACAACTAACCATGTCACATGCTATGTTGTTGCATTAATCTGTCAGGAAAACTGGAATATGCAAACAAGTGGAAATTTCCAACTATGCAGGAATTTCCAAGTATCCAAGTATTTAAGAATACCCAGGAACTGCCAATTACCTGGGAATTACCCAAAACCTTGAAATTTCCATTACCTGGAAATTTTTAAAATACTTCGAAACTTCTAAATACCAGGGTATTTCCAAATACCTGGGAATTCCAAATACCTGGGCAGGCAACCTTGTCCGACTCAAGAAGTGGTTTCTTGCAGATGCTCCACCAGCAGACGAAGATCAACGATCCCAGAAAAGTCAGCGTAAAGACGCTTGTGATCAGCAGCCCAACGTAAATGATGAGACTTGTTTCGACCACAGGCTCCACATCAAACTAAAACATCACACAGAAGTGGTCCAACTACCTGTATTCTTGTGGTATCTGGTTATTTAAAACTTAACCTCTTCAAATTGCTTGTCCACCATAGGCTGTGCCTCTGTCTTGTGGACTGATCTGGATATTGACTTGATTGCAGCTTGGCTCTGGTGCTCCATAGGTTGATGCCTTGTGCACTAGACACTGGTGCGTTAGAAGTTACTAATTACAAATACAATTTATTATTAATCTGAAAATGGTATAGCATTGATGTCTACTACACAAGGCATCAACCGATGGTGCACCAAAATTAAGCCATAGTTGGGTCAATGCCAAAAAAGTCAGACCAATGAAACTGACTTTCTGGATATTGAACTGAGACTGAATTCAATTTTTTTAAGGTTTTTTAAGAATTTCTCAGCTGGATTGATTGAGGCAAAGATTTTGTTCCAACATCGGGAAATTAAGTTCTGTAAACCACACCTATCTCTCTGGTGGCAAACTCAGCCGAGCGTAGCTGTATCAATGACGCAGTGCCAAACTGTTCTCTCCTGCACCTTCTTCCATGCTCGAAATTTAAGGTTCTCAGATCCTGCTCCACAACTCTAGTCCAAGTGGTCCAAGGTCAGCCACATGATCTTCAGTCCTTTGGGGGTTTGTTCATAGTGGACCACAGGACTCTTCAACAGCCCTTATCTTCTGGAACCTGTGCAATATGCCTGAAAAAGTTCCGTCTGCATCTCCAGACCATGGCAGAGACTGGACACGCAGTTCTTCAGATCGCCATGTTGCTACAAGGTCCAAGTACGGAACTCACAGGATACTCAGGAGGCATCACACATCAAAGCTGTCAAGCTTCTTGTTCAGGGCTTCTATGACATGGTCGTCCAAGTCTCACAACTATAGAGGGGTACCAGCAACACGGACGGTTTTTAGAGCTGCAGCTTGGTGCTCAGCTCAACTGTGGAGTGCCAAATCTCTAAGCCATGGAAACCATGCAGGATCTAGCAAAAGTGATTTGGCGCTTGATTGCCTATCCCTGGGACCACTGGTTACTGTTTGGCTGTCAAGGTATGTGAATGCGTCCACTACCTCTAGCAACCATTGAAACCATTGCTGGCCACAGATGGTACAGTCGTCTGGATCTTGTCTGTGTCCCAGTTGATCTCCAGATCATAGGCCCTGGCTTGGTTCCCAGTGCCAGGAACAAAACTTCTGCCTTTCGTGCACTAAGGAGGTATGCATCATTAGCATAGTCTGGGTCCATAAAGATCTCTCCCACACAGGCATACAGCATCCCACGATGGACTGTGGGCTTCAAAATTTCATCCACTGGTGCCACAAATAGTCTGGACCATTGAATCACCGTCTTTACAGTATGACTTGAAGACAATGATTGTTGCCTGCCTTCAAATACTCTTGATTTGATCAGCAAGATACCCATATGTGCAGCACTTTGCCAGGTACTTAAATGGTGATACGATAAATGTCTTGATACACACATACACACAAAATAAAAAATCATAACAAATGATAATAATAAAGCCATTCTAGATTTTTAAAATTTTCTTCAAGCATTGTTTAAATCTTGATGGATCATTTCTATCTAAAGTAAAAATAAAATGAAATAATAATAAGCAACTGGCTTGTAAATATTAGTATTTTCAAGTGCACCAGAACTTGACTAGTAGTTAGTCCTTGAACTGCAACTACTAATCAAGTTCTGACATTAAGTACTAATATGTAAAAGTCTATCCCACGAAGAGCATCTAGTTTGGCAAAATGTCCCTTCTGAGGATAATCCCCAGTTGCTTCCCGTTAGCTACAACCTTTTTTCTTCTCACATTATTTGCAATTCCTGGTCCCTCTCTCTCTCTCTCTCTCTCCCAATCTCTCTCCCTCTCTTTCTCCCTGGTCAAATGCAAAGAAAGGGCTTTGTTCTCATATTATTTGCAACATGGCACCAGCATTATACGTCGCCTGTTCTAAATGTACTAAATGGACCACGGGCAACACATGCCTATGTCCGAGGCTGTCATATGTAACACTACATTTATTTAATATCTATTACTCACAAGCTGCAAAAGCAGGGAGCCATGATAATCAGTGTAGTTGTAGTTGACTCTCGCAAGATCCTGTAACGATGGCGAAGTGATATTGACTTCGATTCTCATCTGACTTGACTCGATAAATTCCACTGAGCCCTGGACAAAAACACATCAAAAACAACTCAGTCAGTTTGATCTCATCCACTGAGATTTGCACCCTTACAACGGTGGAATGGCTGATGATGGGATGAGTATTTCACATACAGAGACCTACCAATACATGGTGTCAACCATCAACTCTGGACAGGACTTTGTTGGATGGGCTCTGCATCTATGCCAGATTCCAAAGGGGTGACTTTTCCACTCTTTTTTGCTTACATATATGAACTTCTTCTTAATGAACTTTAACACCACTTGCGCTAGCAAGCGCAGCACCTTTCAGATTGCCAACAAAAGGTGCTACTTTAGGTGTTAAGATGCATCCAAACATGCATCGATGCATGCATGCATGCATATGTACATATTATACATACATGTATACATACATACAAGCATGTGCATACATACATACAAAATCTCGAGCTTTCGATTGCGATTACAATTAGTGTACGTACGGCATAGCTGTTGCGAATGATGAGCTGTTGAGGATCATTTACGTTCATTCCACTCGGAAGTTCTCGGAAGACAATCAGCTTGGACACTTCATCTGATGATGATGATGCCTCATTGCTGCCACCGACAGCGTAGATTACCAACGCCATCAGCAGAAAATGAATCCAACAACTGCGCCAAGATCTTCTCCGCTGCAACAGCAACGCATTATTAGGTAACATAAGGTATAACGTTATCATAATCTCGATTTTCTACAGTGCCCAAAGCTAAAGAAAGCTGCATTGCTTATTCACAGGTGCTCAGTCAATCAGAATTTATAGGCAGAGGAAGTCAGGTTTGGTTCCAAGGGTCAGGCAGGTAGGAAATCATACACTTATGTTGGATGGCAAGATGGCTACAGTGGATGGTGACATGGCTACAGTGGATGGTGAGGTAGGTTGAGGTAGGCAAAATAAGGTCAGCCAAGGTAAATTATGGTAAGGTACATTACGGTAAGTTTAAACTATGGTATGGAAAGTTATGGTAAGGAAGTTATAGTTTACTAAGCTAAAGTAATCTAAGCTAGGTTGAGGTAGAGTAGCAGGAAGTAATGCATAATATATAATAACTGAGAACTTCTAGAGAGCCATTGTAATAAAGGTTAAAGTATTAACTAACATTAACTTGCATATCTGTCACCATTGTTAAGCAAGTGCTGGTCATTAGCAGATGTAAGCATTGCTACAGGAAAGCTGGGATGACCTTGACTTTGACTATCCACCAATAATTGCCACTATGCAAAATTCATAAGCAAGTCAATTTCCATGGCAAGAAGTCCAATAGAAAGCCAGGCGGGATATCCGACAATACACAAAGACAGCTTACTGAGCACACGACAGGGTAAGGTAGAAAAGGGTAGGAATGTAAGGTGAAGTAGTGCGAGATGAAGACTTCTAATCTAATCTAATCCAATTACTTCTAAAGCACTTTTATCACAATGCCCACGGCATAAATCGATGGCTGCGGCACCTGAAACCGCAGTATCATTGTTGAGTGGATTTGAACTCTCCATTTCTTCAACCATCCGTTCTTCCTTCTACCAATCCATCTTCCTTCAATTCTTTCTTAAAAACTACCCATCCATTCATTAATCGCCGCTGTTCAATGTCTTTCCTATATAATGTTTCCACTACTGCCCAAACTCCAACCATACCTCCGTCTCTCCATACACCCTAATACCAATCAATCCATTAGTCAATCAATCATCCACTCAACCTATCGACCAGTATTAAGGGTAAGAACCACATCTTTTACCTCAATCGAAATCTCCATGTTATTATTATTATTATGTCGAGTTAGCAGTCACGACTTCGCAAGCGACATGTTGATTTCCACGCGTCGTACTGACCCAAGACGCCAGATTCGGCCGCTAATCGCCAACAGATCGCCACATTTTCTAATTAATCGTGAACCGTATTTGGCGACTTTCGTTCCGTACAGTCCACTCTGAGTAGAATATCTTCCAAATAATTGTCCAACGAGACATCCCACGAAAAGCGACAATACACGGGATGCTACGATGTGCACGCTAACCAGATTCACTCACCGCGCGACCAGACCGCACCTGGTGCGATAAGATGTGATGATATGCCTAAGTTGGATCATGACATAAATGCAAATGTCACACTAATTCTTCGAAATTTCACGACGCCACAAAAGCTGCGTCGGGGACACCAGTTTATTACTGGTGCCGTATCAGACCAGGTCAGCAACAGCCAGGTTATTGGGTAAGAATCCGGGAGTCAAGGTAGGGAGAACCCATTTTGCCTGTCGATTTGGTTTTGACTGAGCGCCTGTGAATAAGATGGTCCCCGTGACGGGGCTTTCGTGGGCGCTGTAGAAGTCTCGAGATTACGATTACGATCGCCTGGTGCTAAGGTGGAAATGGATTATGATGGCAACGGCAGCCGTGCCCGTAGGATATTGCGTAACATATCACAACATGCATTTATCAGCGTTAGAATCACGGCAAATTGCTGAGAATGCTGAACTCGATGCGATCGTCCTGTTCCTCGCCCTTTGGTATCGATCGGCTGCTACGTTAAAGATACGCTCACCCTCTGCCGAGCGCTGCTCACGAGCAAAGCCCACAGATCGAATCAACTGCACAATGGATAGCTGGATGGTTATGGATGGATGAAACTAGCCACCTGGCAATGGGCATAAGCCTGGGGTACGATAGCGAATTGGTCAATTAGAACCCTCGGCTTGACTAGCGAAGAGTACTGGCATGCGAGTCGACAGCGCAAACCTTGAGCAAGTCCGTGATGCACAATAGCTCAGCTCCATCGATGGGTTACTAACTCAAAATATTCCGACTACGACGAGGATGACTGGCCACTTACACTCAAAGGCCGAAGTTAATAATTGGCGTGATACGATCGACTGGCTGAGCGTTAGCCTTGTAACCTGGCGTATATGGTTTAGAGCGTCTCTGACAGGTCCTAGAGCAAGTAAAATGAAGCAGACTAGGAATTAGAAAGAGGTTGAAAGAAATGGATAGGTGAAATTTAAGGTATTTGGTAGGTGGAACTAAAGCTATGGTGGCGATTGAGGCCTGGAAAAAGTCGTAGGCCTGCGTTGTCCAGATTGATTCTAGGACAAGACTCCCTATGATAGTTGGGGCTAGACAGCGTAACATAGGCCCTACACCCCATCAGGGCATGACGTGAGGCCTCGAATGATTTGATGCACTTTAAGACTAGATCCTAGGAATATGGAGTAAAGCATGTGTTTCATTTAGGTGAAAGTATGAGCAACATAGAGAAATAGTGAATCTGATTACATTCTGCATAAAATCTGCAGAATAATTTTAGTAATTTTTGAACAACTCTGAAAACTTAGAGGAAATAATAAAAATTTATGTCGGTAGCAAATCTGAACAATTTAGAACAGTTTGTAACTCGTTGTATGAACAATTGAGAAGAAAATCTGTGCAGTTTATAGCGTACTTAAACATTAAGTGACAAGATTAGCATATCGTTGTAAAGATCTTTAATCACATGAACTTGAGGCTGACCTTAATCTACGAATTGCGATTTTCAGGTTTTTCACTAGGCTTTCGGGCCAGCAATTTTTGGCCTTATTCGTAAGGTGAGGTATTAGCATAAATATTATGGCCTCAGTCATATCCGGAATTAATTAGTCTGCCAAATAGTTTAACAAAAAATCGTAACCGTAAACTCTAAATTTATACAGCGCTACTTAAAAGCTAATCGCAGGGCACTTGCTTATTCACGAGCGCTGCGTCAAGCCATTGGGGTTGTCCAACGATGTCATGTCAAGAAATAAGTCTAGCTGTAAGAAGACCAGAGAGAGAGAGAGAGAAAGGGGAAAAGAGCTGCTAGGGTGGGTTCTGTTTAAAATGAGAGAAATGGGAAGGCAGCGGATTCGATGGATCAGGGTAATAGTAATCGTAGACTCCAAATTTGTAAAGCGCTACTTAAAAGGGTTTTCTTGAGAAGGTGAGACCTGAAAAGATGAAAAAGTGACATTTAAAATAATCAACTTTGCCCCACACCGATTTAGGAAGTTGTTAGGTTTCCTAAATGGATTTGGGGCAAAGCTACGGCCGCCAATGCTTGAACATTTCTATTGAAATATGACTTGTAAAGGAATGGTAATATGTAAGAAAACAACTTGGGCATAACGGGAGATTAAGACGAACCTTCAGGAGCCCCATAACGAGGTTCGGGACGAAGCTCAGGCTGCCGATAATTTGGATGTATCTTTTTTGAACTTTTACATTTGACTTTCAAAGTGTTAATTACAGTTTTCGGTTAAGGTTGTCCGAGGCAAATTCATTTTTCAGCAAGACGTGTTGCTTGACATTTGACCTAATTTAATTTAATTATGCGCATGTCTGTGACCATTTAGGTCGTTTTCTGCCGATTCTGATATTTCGACAAGGTTTTCGTCTCAGAGCATAAAGTGCTCAGTTTGCATGGTCGAACTTGAACTGTTACCGAGTCGGCATCACGGAATTATTTTCTGATAAAACTTTGGAGAAATTTCCGCACTCTCAGCAATCTATGATATAGACAGAACGTATGAAAATTTTCAGCCTTCTACAACGAGCTGCTGGACGTGAGTTTGTCGTTTGCGGTGTGCCTCAGCGGCCGTTGTCGTTTCTCATCCTCGGCGCAACGAAGTCCATGAACCCCGAAACTGAATATGTGCATCAACTGTCGGCTTTCGATAGTCCGTCGGTTGGGCTCTGCATTGTGAGGAAGCTCGCCAACAGTGGTTCTTCTAGTCATGTGGGCACTGTTTGCTCACCGATGAAATTTAAGATTATTAGAGACTTTGACATCACTTCTTCTTTTCCAAAAATCTAATCCTGATTCTTCATCTTCCCCTTATCTCTCTTCTCGCTTCAGTTTCAAACATCATCCACCGTAGCCGTCCGACTGTCTGACTGCCTGACTCCTGGATCTTGACCTGGAACCGAACCCTTTTGCCTAGCGATTTTGTTTTGACTGAGCGCCTGTGAATAAGCTGGTTCCCACGACTTACCTTTCTTTGGGCGCTGTAGAAATCTCGAGATTACGATTACGATAGCCTAACGCTGACAGCGCTTTTATCAGCTACTCAAAAGCACCATATTAAATGTCTAGTTAACAAACAACTGACTAAAACAGCTACTAACTAATCATTAGGCTTATTAAGCATCAGAGCGAGGTCCGGAGCGAACCACTGACGTCAAATCTTGAAGCGCATTTGTGGAAAAGTTCTACTGAAATTTGACTTGTCATGCTTCATCTGCTTCATATATGCTGTAGGTGTGAAAACAAAGCCTTGACTTCTAGATCAAGACTGTGGAGTTTAAATGTTGACTTGTGATGGAGTTGAGCATTCTTAAGACGACCTGCAAATCCAGACCTGCAGCGCAGTCCTACACAGCTGGGCTTGGAAATGACAAGCCTTCTGAAAGGGGGCAGGATGGTGAGAAGGATGACGATGACGACGGTGATGAGAGAGGCACTGCACGGACTTCCAGTCAAGGACAGAATTATATTCCTCGTCCTTCTATGAGCCTCGATTTTCGGTGCGGGTTGGAAAATATTAGACAGCCTACTGTGTTTCTGCCTCGAATTAGTCACGTTGGTAAGCACTGCGCTGTGCAGTTCGATGGACTCGTGAGTACAGCGTAACTCGAGCACGTGCATTTGACCCTTCTTACGTAACAACTTAACACAAATCACTTTTAGCGATCTTTCTAGATAATCATTTTAGTACTAATTGCTGGCAACAGTATTGCTGCGTGTTGAACCGCGCAGCTGGGTCTACGCATGGCGATCGCTCATAGGACGACGACATACGACGTCACAACGTCTACGTCGGCATCTCAGACCTATAGACCTATATCTAGGAGTTGTTGAGAAGAATTTAATTCTTGCTCAAGAATCTAGCTCGAACATCTCGGTTATTTAATTTCATCGCCTGTATAAATGGATTTCATGGTGAAAGAATGCAATTTTCTGTTCATCTTCTTTGCGTTTTCGGGTTAGATTATATAAATTAAAATTTTTAATTATTTGAAAGCAGTGTCGACAACTTGTATCAATGTTTGTAATGCGTAGACCTCTAGCAGCAGACGATGTGACGAACAGAGTTATTGCAAGATAGAAAAGCATGAAAACTGCGAAAAAGAACTAATCTTATGAGAATAGGTAAACATTGTTCTAACGTGCAGAAATGTCTAATGCTGGTCTAAGACATGAGGGATTCCGCCCTTAAATTATTATGAAGAGACATTAATCAGACTTCATTCGAGTTGGTGTCTGGCAATCTTTTTTAAATCGAGCATAATATGAGGTATCAGTTGAAAGGCGCTCTGAAAGGAAACTGAAGTAAGTTAAAAAAATTTCCTTAGAGTGATCGAGCAAAAGACGATAGAGTTTGCAGGCAATTTTTAAAGCAGTGAGTTGTCTGGAATTTTGAAGTTTTCCACACCATCGAGAATGATTTTAGTTTTAAAGGTTTCAGGCAAGGTTGACTGAGGCTTGATGCGCTCAAATTCTTTATTTATAAATATATAATTTAAAATAGCTATAAATTTATTTCTAAATGTTTCCTAAATTTTTTTTTCTATAGAGACATTTGCGGCTCTGGTAGATCCGCTACCACAGAATAAAACAGTTATAACTGGAGCAACAAAAGTAGTTATAAATTGTGCTTCAGATCTTGGATTTACTGCTATAAGTTGGATGTTTGCACCGCTGAGAACGAATGAAACGAGGTTGATCGCGAGGGGAAAATATATGTACAGTGATGCCTATGAGTTAGATTTCTCATCTGGAGCAACTGTGAACAATTTAGTGATCAAAATTGCTGATGCATCTGTGGCCGGAATGTACATCTGCCATGACGACTCTAATGTGGCCTCGGCACAACTGACTGTTATAGGTAGGTACCTGTTGTACCTGATATAGTGGATACCAATAAATACAATTTCACATACCAAAAAGCTGAAACTATCTTAGCCACTGTTCTCTCAGTACTAAAAACTGCTGTCGCGATCTTTCAAAGTTGTCACAGATTGGGCTTCGAGCAGTCGCCTAGCCCGATTTGTAGCCTAGCGTTAACTCGAGTAAGTACGCACAGTCTCTGATTTTCGTTATGTTGATTAAACGGATACAACTGGGACACGGTGGACAATTCGTTAGAGTGCTCGGCTAGAAATGTGGAGAGTAGGGGTCCGAGCCTTTCCTTAGCGGTTACTGTTTACGGACATTTGAACAAGTCCTTCGCTCACAATTGTAATTGTAACTGCAAATTCGACATTTCCCAGGCGTTACTTTAAAGCTAAGCGCAGGGCACCTGCTTATTCACGATCGCTGCGTTAAGTCAGTGGGATTGTCCAAAGATGCTATGTCAAGAACCAAGTCCGGTTGCCAGAAGACCATAAAGATAAGGGGGAAGAGGAGCAGTTAGGGTGGGTTGTGTTTAAGCTGAGAGAAATTGGAAGGCAGAGGATTCGATGGATCAGGATGGGATTTCTTGTAAAGTTGAGACCAGTTTTGAATGGAATACCTGAGGAGTAATAGATAGAGGGTTTTGGGACAGATGATAGTGGGTAAACCGTGCAGAGGCGAAAATCTGTACATAACTTTTGTGGGGACGGCGCGACAATTTTTTTTGGCATTTTTTGTTCGTAATGGGGGGGGGGGGGACAGAGGGGGACAGTAAACACAAATGGGGGACAGAGTCTACACAAATAGGCCTATTCATAATTCATCAACTGCATGCAGATTACAGAGTTCATGTGACGATAAAGAGTAAATATCTAGGTTCTAAGCAAAGGCTAAATAAGCCGAAACTGCTAATGAGTTTTTAGTGAGGGACAACAAACAGATGGCTTATTGTACGTTTTTGTACAATTTTCTAAACATATTGTTGCAACTTGATTAAAATGTTTGAACACTTTTATTCACAGTTGGTGAATAGAGCAGTGCCAGTGAACAGAAATATCATAAATGGTTAGGTATGCAATCATTCATTTTGTAGTTTGCCACCAAACACATTAGATCTTATGGTGGAATGGGAAATAAATGTGCAAACAATTAATTAAATTTATAAATTATGGGATTCAGTAATGGCAGGCCTGTATGGGAACTTATACGTTGTAATACATACCCGATTTTTGCTTTTTGCTGGAACTGAAACTTAACAATGACTGTCTGAGACGTTTGATTGAAGCATTCTTCGAAGATGCATCAGAAGTAGAAACCATGGTTCGAAGCCTAGATCACTTAAACTATCGTTAACAACTAAAAACGCAACACGTTGCTACTACACCATGTGCCGAACTCTGAGACAAATAGCGAGGAGTAGTAGCGAATAAAGACTATCTCAATAAATTCCTCAATAGCGACTTGCTGATAGTGAAACCCGACACCCTTTGTCTTTCTATATTTATCCTCCTCTCTAGTCCTGGCTATTTTCCTCATATGGTGGTCCTTCTCGGCTGCTTTACCTCATATTTGGCATTCTATATCGCTTTCCCTGTAGGCCTATTGCGATACACGGTCTTATTTGGTCATCCTGATGTGGTGGCAGACTTCAGTAACATTCCATCTTCTCTCATACATCGCAGCAGCATCCTCCGCTCACATTCCTGAGCTCCGCCGTCTGTCCCACAGATCGCACTCTTCCTTCCAGCTCCCATCCTCGCCTGAACGCGTTGCCTTTGGGGTCATTCCTTACCGTGTCTTCATATCTGTGTGCCTCTGTCTATCTCCTTTCCGGTGTCTGTTGTCTTTTCGTCTTTGCATGAGTCATGCTTACTTGTCTTAAAGCTCCTGTCTTTTATCATATAACTCATTTAATTCTACGATGCTTTATGATAAAAGTTTAATGAAGCAGAGGGGACAGTGCTTGGTTTAGCACTGTCCCCCTTATTTTTCTCCTCATTAGAAGTTTTAACTTTGGGGGATAATCCTCCCCAGTCAAAACTTTGGGAGGACGGTCCCCCTCTGTCCTCCCCGTAATTTACGCCACTGGGTAAACGACAGAAGGGGTACAGGAACAGAGAATTTGCAGAATTCAGAAGGGAGATCGTTCCATAGTCGAGGTGCAGTGTAGAGTATGGATCGGATAGAGAATTTAAGAAAAGTAGTTTACAGAGTGGAGAGCAAGAGTGAGGTAAGCGGATGAACGAGTAGAGCTAGGCTTGGAAATGACAAACCTTCTTCTTCTACTCGTTCATCCTGTTACCTCACTCTTGCTCTCCACTCTGTAAACTACTGAATGGATGGTAAAGAGTTTGCGAAGATAAGTAGGTTGGTTTAACTGGAGAGTTACAGGTTAGAGACAGAACTTTGAAATGAATGCATTCAGGGATATTCAGTCAGTGGAGTGACTTCAGACCCGTGCTTCTCGACGACGTGTTAACGTAATCTGAGACCAACCATGACACATGTGCACTGGTGTTTACGTTGTCCACGGCCTTCGGGTTGAAAGCAGTTTGCCTAACCGACGAGTATACCGCGATAATATCTCGTAGTGGTCTGTAATGTACTCAGCTAGTAATCTGAATTACAAATGTCGCTGACAGATTCGTTAATGTAGAAGACAGGTATCGGTCACTGAAGTACTGTTGTGATTGAACTGATCGTTTAACTAATTATACTTCAGAAAATCAAAGACTATCTTTCTCGAGTTAACGCCACGATACAAATCTGGCAAGTTAACGTTTCAAAACATGATCGATTTTCAACTTCGGAAGGTCGACGACGCAGCTACTGGGCAATAATTTGTCTATTCTTCATTTTGTGGGGTTAATTGTCATAATGCAACACTTGTTAGCTTAACTTTCTGCTAAAGAACATTAGAAGTAACTAAGAGGCAATCCATAGAGCACATAAATCAAGAGAACCCGTTGCTATGATGTTATGATTGCTGTGAAGCTTCGTCATTGCAGGACAAAATGTAATTTTAGATGGCTCGTCACAGAAAATGAATATAATAATAGGAGTTGTTGCTGGATTCGGAGGCTCCTTGCTAATCGGTGCAAGCGCCACATTTATATACTGTTGTCGAAAGAAGAAAACATTTGGTAAGACTTATTACCAATTACAACTTCTAGATACTACAAATGCAGTTGTATAGGATAACAACTTGGATTACATTTATTACTAGCTTATCTCGCGTCGAGTATCTTCGCGCTAGGTCAGTAAAATGTCCTTTCTGGGGAGATGTCTTGTTGCTCCCATTTTCCCTCTCCCTCTTTGTCTTCCTGACTTCCTCGCCCTCTCTCAATCACAGACAGTTTAAAATTTTTCTGGAGGAAGTTGGGTCAGATCATGGCGACATGATCTACTTCGGCAGGTTCGCTGGCCGAGCAGGGTAGCCACGCTAAACAAATTTTGGTCACTGAAGGACGAAATAATATATTTTCTTGCAATCAAAGGAAAAGATGTAAGTTTCTTGGATGAGAATTTATGGATACACGACTTGTCATTTTTGGTTGACATAACTAAATATCTGGCTGACTTGATCGATAAGATTTTTCATCAGTCATGAATACCAGAAGACAGCTTTTGTTGAGGCTAACACTATGGACTGCTTGAGAGACCGGATGTACAAAGCCATTTTATGGTATTATTGTGATCAGTTTCGTTTCTCGTTTCTTAAGAACCCTTCAAATATTTCTGTCGTAAGTAACTTGATGTTATTAATGTGCCGAATGCGCGCTGTCGTAATCAATCCTATGCCCAACAACAAACTAATTCATGTCCAAAAATGCATAAACTCATACTTCACAAAATTTGTTTAGAAACGGCTGTCAAAAATTGTTTTCATAGTTTAGGCCCCATAAAAATTCCCGCGGGCCTTATGGCCCTCCTATGAGCACCTTGGCCCGGTTAGTTACATCGGCGAATGCGTACCCCAAGGAGCCTCTGTGAGTGAGGATCCCCGGTTCGCATCCCGACCGTGGCTTATTTCAGAGATTTAAATCTCGGGGTAGTACGGTCCGTGCACGAGGACCTTAAATGGCGTGGCACCCATTCAAACTAGCAGCGGTGATAAAGGATCTCACCCCGATTAATTCATTGCAAAATGAGCAGGGTCGAGGCCATACGGTCGCTATATAAAATCTATACATTTACATTTAATGACGCCAAAACCACAACAGAAACATAAGAAGCTCAATTCAGCTAAAAACCAAAACAAAACTGTCACTGTTTAAAAGTCCATAAACGTTGTGCACCGGTCTTACTGTCCCATTGGCTTATGGCTTGGTGTTTATTTATGAATACCGATTTAAGGCAATCGTCGTTATGGTAATTATCAATTAAATAGGTCCATAGTAGGTTATCTATAGCAACATTTGAGTAGAAATACAAATGAGAATAAAATTTACAGCAACGTATTCTCGACAAGAATATAAAATTTAGTCTACCCTGACAATTTATTAAACATTTTACACTTGCTTATTTCTTAAACCTGAGTAAAAGACATATACAGAGTTCCATGATATAGGCCTATTCAATTAATTCAACTGCCTGACTGATAAGGTCAAAGTGCAGGAAAAGCGTGCGTCATCAAGGGTAGACAATAGCTCCCCAGCAAATTGCAGCCATAGATCAGATTGTGTGCAAATTATATACAACGAACATTTGCTTTAGTAGCAACTAGTAACATTTGACATAAAGAAGTTGTTAAGTGTTATTAGTTATTTCTACATTTCTAACGAATAAAATAATGTAAAGCCCATACACTTGTTCCTCCGGAAAAAGCTCTATTTGGGAGCCACGTAAATTATCGCGTAAAACGAGGTGGTGTCATAATGATGTCAAATTATGAAGGCGAATTAAAGTTGAGATCCATGTGCCTGACAGTTCGCTATTAAAAATTTTGTTGTAAGGCAGGGCGTTAAAAGGGGGCTGCAGTGTAGTTTACTTTGTCAAATGGCCATTGATGCTTAATAAGCATGAAATGAACTAAAATCCGCAATATATCAGTGTGATCCAAACAGGAAAGTTTTGAGGCAAGTGTGTTAGGTAGAAGGAATGAGCGCAACTCAGAGGTCCGTCAAATAATAGCTTTCGGGTTATGACCCGATATGACGGATTTTCTAAATGCAGGAGGGAATTGATTTGGTCCACTATTGGTCACAGCAGACAGACCTTCAGCTAAGAATACCCTTCATATACCCTACCGTCAACTGAAGCGGCATACACAGTGTTGACGAATAGGCCCCTACTTTCGCGAAGCTGAACCCTCGACGATCCGGCGATATTCGGCGGCTATCTGTGTCTAAATCTTTCTTGAGAACTTTATAGCGCCATTTTATTAAGCCTTAAGGAATCAATCGAAACTAAGCGAAAAAAGCACGTTTATAAGCAAAATTATAGGATGAGTCCGGTCGAAAGCCATGATGGGATTGTAAGAAGTCATGGAAACAGCCGATGGAGGAAATGAGTCCAGTACGAAACGAATTTTTAGTCGAGATCTGAAGACCAAACAGACTTTGTAGAACAAACGTTTGCCCACCAGAGAGTTTTGGCCGGCGAGGACCAAGCGCTGTGCTTGCCCACTGCATAGTAAAATCATGACTGCAAGAAGATCTGGTGAAATACAACAAATCCGGGAGTCAGCACTGTAGTGAAGATAGTGAGAGTGACTGAAGCAAAGAGTCTTATATAGGATTAGCCCGGGCTTGTAAAGAAGTAACTTACCTGCTGACATGCAGCGTAGTGATTTTAGGATCGGGGATTTATGCTTGACTTTAAAGTTTTAGTGATAGCTCTGGCGAACGTGTTTTAGACTCTGTGGAGCTTCATCAGGTTAGCGTTAGAAATCTGGTAGATTGTCTCTCTGTCGACCGACAGGGTTGCAGTCTACTAGATTTCAGACGGCAATCAACCAGACGTCGACTGTTGTGTGGTTTATATCTTTACATGGCCTGCATGGGCACAGCAAGACCCCTAAAAATCTCTTTATTCTACGGCTTTAAGTCCAGACTAGCACTGGCTGGCAATCTTTAAATTATTTGCGTTCATGAGTCGCCCATAAACTGAGGAACTGCTGTTTTTTTTTGTATTTAGATCACGATTTTTATTTGATGTGCCCGGTTTCCTTGTGTTTTCAATATGTGTAAAATTTTTCAATATGTGTAATTATGTCTGATTATGGCTGCAAAATTACGCTGCTTCCTTTGGTACTGCACATGGATCGTGTTGCTGCTCTTTGCTAAATCTGACGGATACAGATCTCATGCAACACTGCCGTCTTGTCATTTCTTTAACTTAGCCGAAGCAGAATTGATTTTATTTGATTCCTGGTGCTGCTTTTTAAATTCTGTTATATGTTCATTCTGCTATCTCATACCACTGACATTATTTTCCGTCTTGTAGTGAATGTATGTAGATCATCTTCGGCTACACGCCATGGGTTGTATGCACATTTGTTTCTGTTGTTTCTTTTGGCTGGCGATGCTGAAATAAAGTCTGGACCAGTTGGACTCCCGAATCTGAATATTGGTCGATTAAACATTTTTTCCTTCAAAATAATGCTTTTATTCATCTAACAACAGCAATCCTACATATCTTCAGAAAGAGTGCTCTGATGCCATAGGTTCAACCATCACGCAATTACTAATTTCTCATTGCACGATGGATCCTTCCCATCGGCCTTTGCTCGTGTCGTAGTTTATACTCTGTTAAAGAAACCTTCTGTCACCCTACCCTTAAGCGACCTGTTTAATTACAGACTAATCTCGACTTCGAAATTTGTGTCAAAATTCTTGAACGCGTAGTTATGAAAATGTACGAACTCACCTTATCTTCCAACTCGCTGCTATCTTCCTTTCAGTCTGCAAACCGTATTTCCTTCAACAGAATTGGCTCTTCTTGGTGTTCATAATGATATCATGTGCTCCATGGGTAAGGGTAGGGTGACAGCATTTGTAATGCTTCTTGATTTGTCTGGTGCCTTTGACTCTTTGCTGTGGTCGGTTCATCTTTCTGGAATAAGCTGCCTAGCAATCTACAACAAGGAATCCTTGATATTTCCTCGCCTCTTTCTGTAAGCGCTTTAAAACCATTCTGTTTGAGCGTGTTCTTTCGTTATCCAGTCGCGAGCGCCTCTAAGGAGTTTCTCTTGAAGACACGCTATGTAAATTCGTGATTACGATTATGATTACGGATTACCAAACGCGACCGATTAGACCATCGTGTCGCCGGCCATTAAGAAACGAGATGCATTAGTCAAGACGACTGTCCAGAGGTCAAGGTATTAGCCAAACAAACCAAGGCAACACTGGGAATAGAAATACAAGTGAGCTGTGTGCAACTACAGACCATTCAGTCCTGTATACAAGGTTAGGGAAAGAATTATAAAGAAAAATATAGTGGAGAATTTGAATTAGTATGATATGATAAAGCGCAGAACTGGAACAGATTAGCTAGCAACCTACGACATGGATGTACATAAATTTGCTTATATTCCCTACTTTTTTATTTTAGGATCAGTTATGTCTTCAGCGATGTACCAGGGAAGATGAAACTAAAGAAATGTCTTTATTACCTACTTTGAATTAGTACAACAAAGACTTAATCCTCGCTGGCCAAACATGTATCTTCTATAAACTTTTAACTAACACAATGGATCTGTACAAACATAGTATCTGTTCGCTGTCCAGTCTGCAAAAATTATACGTTTTCTGCTCATACGATTACTTTAAAATGTGCAAATTCACTAATAAAGATACATATAGCATGGCTTACAAATATGTTCTATATGCAACTTCAGAAACAAGCCAAGCTACTGGCGGAAGTACAGCCGAATGTTGTCCATATATAGTTTAGCGCCTCTATAAGTCTCGTGGAAAGAGAAACAAAGGACGACCATGGTAGGTATCCCTGGGTAAAAATATTGTAATTAAAAAAGACATAACAAGACTTGAATAAACACGAAAAAAGTACTGAACTTGACGGCTGACTCAGAAACTGATGATGATGATGATGATGATGATGATGACCTCTCTCTGGTGACCTCTTTCGGGTCACTTTTGTCTCCAGTTCGTACGATTAAATGACTACCGCCTCGACCTCGATCAGCAGGTGACCGCTTTTTATGAAAAATACTGTAATTGAGGTGGTAGAATACATATACATGGATACACATACGAAGGCCCATGCATGTGTTTGGTTGTAAGGACAAAACCACATAAAAATATATGTGCCTGCATAGAAGGTTTTATCGACTTTAGCGGCAGCTGGTAGTTCTCAGACACTGGGTACATTTGTTATCCTCGTCGTATACTCTTCCTGTTTTCCTCTGCCTCGTTCCCTTCCTCCCCTACTCAACCTCACCTCGTCTTTCGCCTTCTCCTCTTCCTCCACATCTTTCTCTTCCTCCTCCTTCTGTTCTTACTTTTTTCTTCTTTCCATTTCTCTCTTCTCTTTCTCATTCCTCTATTCCTCTTACGAGTCCTCCAAATCCTCTCCTGTCTTTCCTTTCTCCTCCTCCTACTCGTCGTCTTCACATAGTCCTCCTTATCCACTTGACCTCCTCCACTTCCATTCCTCATTATCATCCTCTGGCCCTCCTTATCCTCTCCCGACTTCAAAACGTCTTCCTGAAACAGCGAGTTCCGTGTGATAATCACCCGCGCAACAGTTAATCCCCATAACCACCTCAGTTCACAGTAGAAGCTCCTCCAGCGGCCAAGGGAGGCTCGAAACTCGAGTAAAGAGTAACCAGTCGATAACCTCGTATATAAAATCTCCTGTATCAAGTTTAACAATTCTGTAATAAATACTCGCGTCGATTGCAAGGCTACCTACTTAAGAAGCATTACTTGATATTCAATTACTTCAACCAAAAGCTGGAGGATTTATACTCGACTGTCTTTACTTGATGCTTAAGATAGTTAACTAATTGAGTCTTCAATATCACATCGAGAATTATCGGTCTACTCCATGCTCCACTTTTCTTGAATTCGGTACAAACTGATTTTATTGTCCAGGAAGTATGAATGAACTACTTGTACTAATTAAAGTTCTGCGATTGCAATGTATTAATTAGATGTTCTAGATCTTTTATACTTGAGATTTGTCATACAGAGAGACCGCGCATTCACATCAACGCGTCCTTTATACCATTCCCTTCATTTGCTGCGGATCGAACAGATACCAGTTTAAAGCATGTCGTACAATTCATCGGCCATTTCATTCAAATCGACCGACCCATGTCTTCGTCGATGGTTCACACCCAGACATAAAATTGTGCTCAGTCGTCATTTCTTTTTGCATTCTTTCATCATGATCACGATCATGATCATCATCATCAATAAAATAATAATAATGGCTTGCCAGACATTTTTGTCATGTGCTCAAACACTGTTTTTAAATCCATCTGACGTTTCTTAGAAGCAGGGTGAATTGTATGTGCCATTGGTTGATGCCTTGAGCATTAGACAGACACAGGTGCTACTGAACTTGCTACTTAACAATAATACTAAAAAAGAATTATACAGTATTGAGTATTTCTGCAGTGCCAAAGCCAAAACGAACTGCAGAAAAGGATGCTGTCAATGCATCTACAAGTTCCACAGACAGTGGTTTTCAAAGCTTTCCACAACTGGTAGTTAGGTACAGCTGGTGTTAGTAGTGCAGTGGAAGTAAACATTTCTTTCCACCAAAATCTATTTTGAGATTTTGCAAAGGGTGCTGCCCTTGTTCAGCTACACGGGCCCTAGCCCTTTCGTGTTTAGTCCTTTTGTGTTTCCTTCTGTCTTTCTAGTGAACCTACCTCAAGACTTCACAAAGGTAGCTGCCCTTTCATCTACAAGGCCCCTAGACCTATATGTTTCTTTCTGTCCATAGTTCAGACATGTTGCCTTCTGAATGTCCACCGAATCTACCTCGAGAGTTTGCAAAGGGTGCTGTCGAATGTCCATGCAACTCAAAGGTTCACAGTCCTTTTGCGTTAGCGCAACTAGAATTCCACTTATAATCTCTTGCAGTTCAAACCAATTCCATTTGGTTGACTGCTTGAGGCATTAACGGCAAAACCCTACGAGTAATCTGGCTCTATCAGTCATACTGGCACTGGTCAGCCACAGTGTAACATAACATAATGTGTGATATCACCTAATGAAAGTAATTGAACAGAAACACAGATATTATCACCACACTAATGATTGTTGCGTAATGTTTACGTGGAAAAAACCGTTACCAAGTTGTTTTCTTAAACGCAGACCTATTCAACACAATCAGCTTCCAATTTTCACTCGCAATCCAAGTTTACTTCAGCTCAATGTAAGTTTACAATTTGATTGACAAATGTTTATTTGGTTGGACAAACGGTTCGTCGCTAACACAAAACACTTCACATGTGAACAGTTAAAGAGTCCAAACGTTGCCATGTAACAAGTAAGTAAGAAAAGCAGTTACATGATTCAGACTGTTTAGCAAACTATCTCATACAAAAAGGCCTAGCAGGGAAAAAACACCCGTCAACAACGAAAGTAAATCAGTCGCAATTACAATTTATGATTCTGTCACGGTAAAGCATTTGACAACCGACATTACAATAAAAAACATTTGTAGGATAGCCATACCGCGATGAACTTGGGGCCTGCCATAAAAGACGTGGGTTTTAAACGTCTATGACTAGAAATCCAATACTAATGAATAAATGCAAGCTATGCGACAGAGCAAGTGCAGAACTAACGAAACTCCAGATGTCCAACTACACAGAACAAGTGGAAACACTGAAACCACTTTCAGAATTGGCTGTACATGAAATTATTATTCCTGCATTTATTAAGCGCCATTATCTAATGACTAAGCATCAATCTATGGCGCTGAGTAACTGTGTGTGAAGAACTTGACCATGGTCCCTATACAGTAACCGACTCAGAGGAGGCTCAAACCCATACACTTTGCATTACCAGCCAATCACCTACTGTGCCCCACAACCACAGATTCTTTCATCAAACGTCCTGGGAAAAGAACTTTCTAAGAATAATAATTCATCAGTAACATAAACCAGGGATTCCTTGTAAAACGTTTCATTAAAACACACCTACTGATACGACAAGCTGGAGACATGAATTCCAAATTTAGTTCAGCTTCAGAAAACATCAATACAACTCAAACTCGTTTATTTTATTTTTCCTTATTGCAATTATTATATGCGCCAGTTCAGTAAACCTGAAGCTCAAGTCCAAGCCAAGTGCATGCAAACTTGTCCAAAGTTGTTACACAGACTTCGCGCAGCAGGCTCTAACATGCAACTGTTGGATTACAGACCAATCAAGCTACCAAATATACCATCATGCTTCTTAAGTGGCTCTGTAGTCTATTTGGTAACCATATGAAGAACCGTTATAAGTTGATTCTTGATACGGCTCCCAAAGACAGAATTATAAGGAGATTTAGGCATATTATCAAATTACCAAGCTTGCTATCTCACAAGTAGAATTTGTCACCAAATCAATAAGAATCTCTTTTATCGCTAACTCATAGTTCTTCAATATGTTATCTGCTACTGAACTACATTCTAAAATCAAATGCAACTGTACCCTTAACAACTCAAGATTTAATTCTCAAAAAGATAGAACCTGAAAAACTTCTGTTCAAGACAAGAACCAAACACAGTCAAAGGTGGCAGACAGACTCGACATTCTTCTCGAATGTTACCAATGCGCATCTCTTAGGTTCTCTAAAGGTGATATACAAATGTTCAGATAAACAGATTCATAGAGTTTGTTCGTTGGTCTCCTCCATACAGATTACTTACTTGCATGCACACCTGGGAAATCACTCATGAGAAGGAAGATTTGTATAATGCCTAATGAAGTAATCAATGCAGAAGTGCTTTCAGATAAAACTCCAGAAAGGACAGTTTAAGAATTTCATAAATGGATGCACACAGCACCATCTCACCCCTGGAATTCGAACTGGTATCTGGAATTCAAAAGCAAGTGCAAAGAAAGTGCAAGGCAGATCCAGGGGTATTCCGGTTACGACCTCTTCAAAACTGAAATAGGGGCCACGCAGATGCAGTTACCTGGATTCTAAGGCTGCAGTCCTTAAGTGTGCCCATCCATTGTTTTCAATCACAAATTGGCTCTTGCTTCAAGCCAGGACAAACATTAGCGTTCTCAAGTTACTGGCCTGGTCAACCAATCCTCTGCCCCTTAGAATAGTTCCATCTCTGAGAGAACAGTCCCGTCTATGATGGAACAGTTCCACCTATGACAGAACAGTTCATCTATGAAATAACAGTACCATATTTGATAGAACAGGTCCATCTATATCAGAAGAGTTTCATCTATGACAGCACAGTTCCATCTATGACAGAACAATTACCCCTATGCACAACAGTAACGGAACAGTTACACATATGACACAACAGTGACAGAACAGTTCCACCAATGACAGAAGAGTTCCGTCTATGACAGAACAGTTTCCTCTGTGATAAAGCAGTTCCATCTATGACAGAACAACTCCATTAAAAAAAATTCAATTTAAATTTGAACATAATTGCAGTAATAAAGTTGGACTCGTAAAACGTTTAACTCAAACAGGTTTGAGCATCGTGGCATTGCACGTGAGATTCCTGATGCAAGTGTAAATTAATGTAAGCATATTTATTAAGGTAAGGTAATGTAATCGCTCCTCAGCCAAGGAACAGCATTGTACCGGTAATGTAAGATAAATCAATCACCCTTGGCGCCATGTCACAGCACAGGATAAAGCTCCGTCATGTAAGGTAGTAATGTGGGAACTGGAGGTACACTTCTCTTTCTTTAATTTCATTTCACAAATAACTGAAGACTTTTCTTTTATCCAACTACCTCCACTTTTGAAGCGAATTCGTAAATTAGCACAATATAGGTACCTGATTAATAATAATAATAATAATGAAAGGTAGTTGGTAATTGTTCCCCAACCATTACAGCTTAGGAGTGGCATCATATAATCTGTTCCTTCATCACAAGTGTCCATCAACAACAATCATCACAATCATCTGATTCACGAAAAAAAATACGACAGAACAGTTTCATCTGTGGATGAACAGTTCCCATCTATGACAGAACTGTTCCATCTATGACAGTCTATGGCAAACGGTTCAAAGTCACTTGGTAAAGTGTTGGCAGCAAAATTCAAATGGTATGACTATAGGATTTGGGCCAGCTAACAGCATACTTGTTCATAACAGCTTTCCACAACTGATGGCTTTATGTTGGTGTAAGGAGTGCAACAGAAGGGAAGAAATTTTAATGTTGAAGAGAACACTTCTATCCACCGAATCCACCTCAAGTGTTTCCAAAAACCACAAGGCCTGACAGAAAGGACAATTACACTTTACAGTTACAAACACAATGTGTAAATACAACGACTACACATATTTCTGGCATCTGTTGACAGGGACAAGCATAATCCAATTCACAACAGAAGGTGCGTTTTCCATTTTTGCAGGTCTGGACTGGTAAACACTGCTGGTGCATGGAACAAACGGAAGGTGCACTGGTATGACGTACAATTATCAGAACTTAGTGATCACATGTGTGGTAGTACCTACACAAATTTAACAGTTAACGTAAGAGAAGGTATATCACCATTTTTACAAAATGCATTGCAACGAACTGCAACTGCCTACAATTCCCTGTTCAGTCGATGGACATGTTGTGTGTTAACAAACGCAATGCATTTGCTTGCTGTGAATTCCCCAAAGGACAAAGGTAATCAAACCACCCTAAACCGTTCATCAAACTAATTCTATATTTACTCACAAGGCTTTCAACCCCAGACAGAACAACTGAAAAGCCAGACCACTTGGCCTCTTTGCCGCTCACACCAGGGTCAGATCCAGAGGCCAGTCCTGCCACAAACCCATTCGATTTGGGGGCAATCCACTGCGCTGGCCACAAACTGGTTTCGGTAGGGCTGTCAAGGAATTGGTGATTTAAAATGCATCCACAGTAACAATGAGAAATATTTTTAAAGTTTAAAAAACTGGCAAAGATTGGTTGCAAAAAATTTGTGAGACTGAAAAACGCCAAGTAAAATATAAGGAAATCAGAAAACGACGTCATGGCAAATAAATATGGCTCCCCTTTTGACTTCAGATTTGCTAGTGGCTCACACCAAATTCGAAAGGATTCTGTAAGCAAAACTAGTACAGCTCAGCGTCATGGCATTGTTAGACAACTTTGAAACACACTCGAAGATGCATTAAAATCTGTGTGACGCACACGATGTACAGATTCTTTGTGAATCCATCCAATATCACAGATCTGAGGAACAGTTACACATTGGCAAACAATCATAAAACAGCTTGAAACCTACATGCTTAGCAAAGTAAGGTATTCTAATCTGGAAACTACGAGGTTATCGTATTGATGTTGCTCACTTACTATACACCTCACTCAACTTTGGTTAACAGACGCAGGTTCTGGTTAAGTGATATTTCAGCTGAAGCACAAATATGACAACAAAAATCGAATAACTGGACAACCTTTTGCTATGAGTTACAAAGCACCCCTCACTGTCAAAATCACATAACCACCAAATCTTGAAAGATGGATGTAGGCATGTATATACATATACACACATGCATATCACATGTATATATATTATACACATATATACACATACAGTATATATAGGTCCAAAACAAAGTGTAGCTACCTAATATATATAACTTTTGATTTATCTGTTTCATGCATTAAAACAAACAATATTTTAAGCTGACTTTGCACAAATTGAAACAGTAATAAGCAGAAGCAAATTTGTATAGCTCCAGCATGGCTTAATAACAGGTAGCATAAATTTTCGTTTTCCTCTTCTTGTATAGAAGAAACACCTGTGAAATAAAATGTAAAGCTGTGACATTTCTGTTACTTAAAACAAGCGTAACTAATTAACGCTGACAAACGTTATTGCCATGCTCAGCAATGTGGATTGTAACTGAAACTGTAAAATTTTTTTGATCACGTTACAATACCTGAAGGCAGTAATAAAATATTAGTATGTTGTAAGTTGTCACCTGCACTAGAAATTCTGGATTTCCAAACTATGACCGATGCTGAACGATTGCAAAATAAAGCTCACGTACGATACAAAGCTTCAAACAAAAATAGTCCTCAGACAACAACCAACTGAAAGAACTTCACCGACCACAGCCGAAAATGCGTCCTACTGGCATAACACGCTTTGATTTACATGTCCCTTTGTGATTCCTTCGGCCGTAATTCCAAAACTGTACATTTACAGATCCCTTTACAAACAACATACCGAAATTCTAGACCTGTACATACCTGGACAAAATTCTAAACACACACATTTACATAGTCCCATCACGATTTCTGACACCCAAACTGCAACATTCGTCCCACCATAAAACAACAGAAGCAACAAAATCAATGGTCGGTAATGACTTGGAAAGCAATTTCAAAGAACTAAGCACGACTCAAAATGTTCTAAATTATGTAGTTACCAAACGCGCTTGCAGTAATAGAAGATTAGCATTCCATGTTGACGTACAGATGCACAACAGACGGAGTGAACTACATCGGAGGTGGCTCAGGAAAGGGAAGAGCAGCCACGGTGCGGGATATCAACTTTCGACATCTGCACTCTTGAAAAGCAACTACACACAGCCAGAAGGTGCAGTTGCAGCAACCAGCATCTCTGTGGTGCTGACAAGTCAGACTAGAGCCATCGCAGATTCGGAAAGTGCACATAACTGACTGAAACCAGCTCAGCTGGTTTCCTCTTTGCCATAGAAGAAGAATCCAAACTGTTCAACGAGAAGCTGGAGCACCTCTTCGAGAGGTTTCGTCGTAAGGAACATCGTGTCAAGCGACGTTATCTCCGGCCGCATCAACGTCGGCCACCAACAGATTGCCAGGTTTTTCGTGTCCATGGCGTTCTCAGACGAGTGCCTGGAAACCCTAGATGAAAAATTTCAAGGTTTCTAAAATTTACATTTCTTCAGTCCATAAATTTCCATAGTGCCTATTCAAGATGTCTACTGAGAAGTTCTCCAATCCCAGCTCTGCAAACCTTTACTTTACAAAAACTGACATCAAGTAAATTTGTGCGGCACCCCTTCAAAAAATCTACTCATAGGCAGGATTTCTTTTTAAATTGCAGTTTTCTCATGTCACTCAGTGTTCTATAAGTTCTATCATGTCATTCAGTGTTCCATCAGTTCTCTCGTCATTCAGTGTTCTATCAGTTCTCTCGTCATTCAGTGTTCTATCAGTTCTCTCGTCATTCAGTGTTCTATCAGTTCTATCTTACTCATTCAATGTTCTATCAGTTCTGTCTTACCCATCAGAGCCTGACATCTGGTTTCTCTGACCATCAGATTTCAATTGGATTTTCCAGTGGACTGACTTTTAACTACTATTTTATTTGAAACAATCATCAACTGATGCCTTGTGCATCACGACAATGTTGCAACAGAACTCATTAGATAAGATTAGGTTTGACCAACCTATTGATGTGCGTGATGATAAATTTTAAAACAGCAAAGTTGGCTGGCGGCAGTTTCTTCAGAACTCCTCTAACGGTTAGTAGTCTCAGAGTTTTATCAGGCAAGCCTGAAAAGATACAAAGAAACGCATTTACATGCATTTATTTTCACTCAATCATTTATTTAATAATAATAATAATAATAAAATTAATAACAACAATAATAATAAGATGAATTATTCAAGCGCAGTAGCACAGCCAAGGCTGAAAGAAAAGGGCAATGTACATGATGCTTTGTGTGCATCATGATAACACATGTAAATCTAGTAAATTCACACATGCAAGACAAGTGTTGTTACACAGAGTCTGCTCAGTAACCTTGGACCTGCAATCTGATGACAGACCAGGCAAACGCTATAACAGTTAAATGCAACATGCAAGAACTTAAATGCAGTACCAGTCAAGCGCAATACGAGCTAAATTCAACAAGTCAAATGTAGTAACAACTCCAGTAATTCACATTTTTGAAGTCAACACGTAAATTTCATATTGAAGGCTTTTCACCGTCAAATAGTTTCAGGTTTGATACCTCACTGTGTTGCAGTAACTTTCGTCTTATAATGACTTAAACAAGAGATTCACTGATCAGCAGTTGTGCCTTACTGAGAGAGTCCTTTAATTCGTCGTAGAGGTGCAGTGGGATAACTGGGTCTGAGAGGTCACTGAAAAATGACTTAAGCGCAGTAGCAACGACGCTCACAGGAACGTCCATTGCCCAGATGTCTGTGTTTGGATCTGAACACCAACAACACAAACACAACAAAAGGTAAAATAATGACATCAAATGTATTCTAGCCTCCTTGCAACTATTCTATCAGAATATTCTTACCGTCTAGCCACATTTCTAGCAGAATACTTTTACACTTCTAAGAGAAAATTAGAAACATTTCCAGTGGAATATTTTTTCAAAGCATATCCAACACAGAATTCTTATCTCCTCAGAACATTTCTAGCAAAATATTTTGCCTTCTCCACACGATCCAAGCAGCATACATTTTCCTACCTTCTCTGAACTTTTCTAGAAAGACGTCGACATGTGCTCTGTTTCCTGGTACCCTGTACAGTCCTTCGATGGTCAGTCCCTCTGTCTCAATGTAATTGATGCACTTCTGCACAAACAATGGCACCAGACTCTCCTCAGTCCGTGCGAGCTCCTCAAGCGTTGTGCTCATGCTGCTCGTGCTCCCCGGGGCCTTGCACTTCGACTTGCGCTGCGTCTTGTCTTTGCCCTTCTGCTTGTCCGCCTGCTTTGACCTGCGTCGCTCCTCCTCCTTGAGTTTCTTCTCCTCCTTGCGCTGTCTTACAGAATCCGCATCCTTTTCCGAGCGAAGCCGAAGCTTCCGGCGCCAGTTCATGCCATCGCCGGCATCCTCACCGCCAAACAACTGAAGAAACAATCAACAATTGCTTTGTATAGAAAGGTTCATAATTTAATCTAATGTATTGGCTTCTGTAGTGCTGTTATCATACGTCTCAAGGCATCAACTGATGGTTGCTTAAAACGAAATCGTAATAAAACCCCAACAGGTCAAAGAAACCAGAAGTTAGGCTTGGTGGGCAAGTAAGCTGAAACAGATGAGTCTTAAGTTTAACCCCTACAGACATCAAACATCGAGTCGAGTGCAAATTTTTTAGTATGACGGGTGAGAGTGGAACAGAGAGATAGGTTGGCTGCTTTGAATGCAGTGCTTTGTTAACCTACAAACAGACTTTAAAACTGGATCCCTCATTCAATGTACAACCAGTGCAATGAATGCTGGTGTAATATGCTGATGCATTGAGTGTGAACAGCTGAAGAATCAGTTAGTGCTTGTTATGTAGGGAATAGTTCCCACATAATGTTAAGTTAGTCACTGTAGGGAAAGTGGCACATTAGAAACACGACACTGTATGGTATTTTACTGCACTGCTTCAAGGACCACAAGGAGCTGCCAAACACAGCAGAGTGCTCCATATCCAGTTCTGTCTTGAGCCCCTGGGGCAACTAATCAGGACATGATCAGATTTAAATAACCTGGTCTCCCTGACTTATGCTTTTGTGTGGCACTGATAACGTTTGAATTTTACAATAACAATTACATTCCATGTACAAGTTAGCAGTACTTCAAACACTTCAGCAAAATTACTTATTTAAACACACAACGACTCTTGATCGGTACTTCCTAACCCAACCACCCACCTTTCCAAACCCAGCCAGTTCCCTTCCAACTGCTTCCTCGTCCAACGAGATCTTGCGCTGCTGTCCAACGACATCTGTGTCCGTCCAGGACAACTGAAGGTCGTGTTCAAGTGTCGCCGATTTCTTTTTGCTACGTAGCGATCGCTTCTTCTTCTGCTTCTGGGCTGCTGCCTGTTCCTCGTTTGTGCCTTCGCTGCCATCCGAAGCGGAATAGTCACAAACTACGTTCAGCACATACCAAATACCATATGGTAAGGTAAGGTAACGTGATACATCCACATATCACACACAAACATACATAAACCAGACTGGTCATAAGCATGGGCCTCAAATTTAGTTCCATCTTAGAAAAAACCCATTACAATAAAATGTCATTACAAGGCTGTTTTTCGACACAACTCCCAAAAGACAGTGTTACAGGGAAGTTCTGACATACAAACACACCCACACAAACACCCACACCAACACATACGCACACATACACCCACACAAACACACACACAAACACACGTTTTGATACATACTCTTCTGCTCCTTTACCTTTGTCCAGCTGGTCTGAATGGAGCAGCGATTGGTGGTCGTCTCCAGGTGAGAGAGGGACGCTGAAGGCATCCGACCGACGAGGTTTATGCTGCTTCTTCTTGTAGGGAGTGGGTTTGCGGTTGATCCACGGATCCTTCTGACCCTCCCACTCCTGGGAGCTGCACTCTGAGTCCGACTCGGAACCTAATTTCAAGAAATCATTATGTTGAGCACATATCTATGTTTTCACACCTTTATACACATTTATAAAACAGGGAATGCCTGCTGAGGCTGCACCATTACTGGTGAAAGTAATCACTGATGTACCACCTACAGAGCATTAAGTGAGGTCAAAAGGTTAAAATGGAACTCCAAAAACAGTTGGACAACACAAGTAGCAACATTGCCTTAACATACCCAAGCCAGTCATGAGCTTGGACAGGACAGAAGAAGGGTCACATAAACAAGTGCAAATATGTTGCCCGTAAAGAAAACCATGACAATCAAAAAAGTAACAAAGATACATGAAGATGATTAAACGTCCAATAGGCTCTCAGTTCATGATGACGATGATGATAAGGCAATTAATAATTAGTAACTTCTATAGTACCAGTGTCTAATGCACAAGGCATCAATCGATGGCACACAAAACCAAGTCACAATCAGGTCAACATCCAGAAAATCAGTCCACTGAGACAGAGAGACAGCCTATGGTGGATTTGAAAAAGGTAGGTCTTAAGTTTTTATAGCAATTGGCAAAAAAGTTCCCAAATTTAATTCAGTCTGAGAACAGGGTCTCATAATGATGCAACTTTGTTGTAAGTCGCCAATTCACATGGCACTCAAAGGCATCACCCCATGTCATGGTTCCTACCACGAATGTCTTGTTTGATTCTGCTGTTGGCTGATCGAATCCGGTGAAGTCGACCGACTGGAAGAGCATCTGCAACAGAGGCATAGTTGTTCTCCATCTGCGGAAGATTATCACCCGGAAACACCGCATCCTGCAAAGAAATGACGCACCGGCAAATCAAAAATGCACTCAACTTTAACACCTTTGATAACATTGCACAAAGCAGATGTCTGAACAAGAATTGGAATAACACAGAACATCTTTAACTTCAAATCCAATCTAATCTAATCTGAAAAATTCTATAGTACCTTAAGTCAAATCTAATGACTTCCATGAGCACCGTCATCCTAATGCTCAGGGCATCAATGTTTATTGACAAGTGAAACCGTAGTCAAAACCATAAGCTGTTGTTGAAACTGGTTGCAATGCACAAGGCACCAATCAACGGCAGATTAAGTTAAACGAATGCTTTCCAAAATACAATCCTTTGGGCAGAAACAGCCGAGATCAGTGAGGCCCCAGAGATTGCAAGACAGGCTACACATGATAAGCAGCAAAATAAAATGCCTTAGGCAGAAGTACCTGCGTGAATCTAAACAGCCTCCCACAGACTGGTTTAACATTTCATAAACATAACTGAGAGTCAAACAGCATCAGTTGGCAGATGCATTTAATACCTGGTGAATTTAGATTTATCATTTTCTCTATTTAATAAGCACCACTATCAAAAAAGCTTCAACTGATGGTGCTGTGCGGCTGTGTGTGAAGGACTTGCTCAAGAGGTCCCTACACAGTAACCACCTCAGGAGATGAGGCTCGAACTGTACACTCTGCATTGCAAGGCAAGAGCCCGAACCAATCAGCTTTCAGGTCACATAATTTAGTACCTGGTGATTTTAGTCCTTTATCATTTGCTGGATCTAAATTTTGGATCTCCCTCTCTGAATGTGTTCGTTCTGCTAATTCACTTGTGTCATTTCATTCTCAGCTTAAGATTTACTTTCTCAAACTGCTTATAGACCATAGGCTGCCTCTTTGTCAAATTGGACTGACCTTTCGGATATTGACCTGTCTGCAGTTCTGGCTTTGGCACACCACTGACTGATGCCTTGTACATTAGACACTAGTGCAACAGAAGTTACTGATTACAACTGGTGTGTTAAGGACCTAAATTTGAGTTTTAAAACTGAGTAAGATTGGCTAGACAGAACATGGCCATCATCATCATGTAGATGTCGCAATCTTTTTCTGCAGGATCCCAAAGAACTAAACAATTTCAGCATTCAAGCACAAGGCAAATGGATCTGCAGTCGACGTCAATCACACTAAACCCACAAATTATTCAAAGCCACAAACTGAATACATATAAAATCAAAACTGAGAATTACAAGAAATGAAGCACAAAACGAAATAAACACCCAGTTATAAAATAAACATGACAATCAGACACCTGTCAGAAAATTCAGCCTTACGGACATTACAGTTCCAGGCCAAACCTCTGGAAATGAGTGCCTCCCGACATTCCACTACAGGACAAGAGATCTTTGCTTTTATTTTACAGAAATTCTAGGGCCAGAGCAAGAAAAGAGCACCTACCCCTACATTCCACTACGGGAGCTTGACTTTATAGAAATAAGAGCTCTAGGGCCAAAGAGCAGGAAATGAGCACCTCACTACATTCCACTAGGGGACATGAGATCTTAGCGTTTACTTTACAGAAAATACAGCTCTAGGGCCGAACAGCATGAAATGTGCACCTCTCCTACATTCAACCACGGAAGCTTTACTTTAGTTAAATTATAACAAAAGAACAGATACTGGCAAAAATAAATAACAAAACAGCAGCAAAAGCTTCTGTGCATCAAAAACAAAATGACAAAGAATCAGAAAATGAACAGCAAGATAGACAATCAACCTACCAATGGAGATTCCTGTTGTAAAGCACAAATACACCTATTCATTTATTTCTTAATTCATATTGTAATATAATTATATATTTCTAGCCATCCCAGAATTTTTCATTCTCTAGAGAATTTTGTAATTCCTCATGGATCATTTACTAAAAATTTTCAAAACTTGTGTGGCAACTAATTATTTAATGCAGAAATTGGGTAGTAACTGTTTATTTATTTATATCTGAATTCATTATCCAATAAAACTTCTGGTTTCCCTGACCTACAGAAATTCAACCTGGCTTCTCCAACGGAGATTATGATTATGATTTCACTTGAAGATACCACTGATTGATGCCTTGGGCATTATAATAATGGCACTATAGAAGTAATTAGATTAGATCAGAATCCACCGACTTCTCATTTCTCTCAACTCACACACAACTCCTTCCCTTTGTACTGTACTGTGTTGGTAAATTTACAATATGCCCCTTGCAGGAAAAACCACAGATGAAGCATCATGTGTGAAGCAACTTTTCAAAATCCCTGCACAGTAACAGTCTCAGGGAAGGCTTGAACCTAAAGATTTTTGTGTTTTAAGGCAAGCGCTCAACCTCGACTTCGTTATTATTATTTCTGCATTCTTTAAGTGCCACTATCTAATGACAGAGCATCAACCAATGATGCTGAGCAACTGTTCGTGAAAGTCTTCCACAAGACAACTTGGGCACGAGGCTCAAACTCACACACTCTGAGTTAGAAGGCAAGCACTCATACCAATCAGCCATCATGTTACACAACTTCGTGGAACCTACCTTGACCTGGGCATAGTCTCCGAACTCGATTGGCTCAGGAGTGGCCAGTGGAGCCTTGACGAGCGACACAGAAGGTAAAACCGGATGGCAATTGTAGGCCATGTTATGTCGGATGATCTGCTGAACGGGACCAAATTTCTTGGCATCCAGAGGCTGCAACAAATCACGATTAACATTCCGGTATAATAATTTCATAATAGCTACTACAGCAAAACAATAACAACCACAACATCCACAACAACAACAACAACAACAACAACAACAACAACAACAACAACAACAACAACAACAACAACATCAATTGATGTAAATCCTGAAGGACCATTTCCACCTTGGTAACAAAGTCTTGTGTAATAGGTAATAATAATAATAATAGTAATAATAATAATAATAAATAAATAAATAAGAATAACAGCTGCACCCCCAGTGCATGGAATTTTATCCATTCCTTCTGGATTTTAGGTCAAGAAATCTTACAAAAAATACTACTAGGTAATAACAATTAAATGTTACCAATTATTATTATATTTTTTATTAAATTATATTAAATTCTTCTGACATTAATAACAAAAACTAATAATATATGTATACAATAATAAAACTAATATTTATACATAACTATCATATAACACTATAAATAATATTAGAGAAATAATGTTATAATTACCTGAGGTAGAAATGCTATCCTCAGGATAACAAATAAATGGAGAAAATGCAATAAAGAATAATTTGTAATTAATGAAAAAATAATCATTTGAACATAATGTTCTGAAAGTTGAGTTACCTTGGGTCTAAGCGGCTGGAGCAACTTGGGATTGAAAGTTGACATTGATTTCCTATTACCCACGGCTGATTCGTCACTAAGAACTTCGGTTGCAGAATACTCTACAGTTAACACAAGTTTTTGTTTAGAAGTACAGACCCTTGCCTATTCAACACTTAATGCCTGCTGAAGTTGAAACCTGTGCTATGTGCAAGGGTAAAAATTTGAACTTAGTATAACAAACAACTGAGTTTTACAAGTGGAAGAAGTTTTGAGAGAGCACACAGTTGTATTTTAAAATTACAATCATTCAGGTAGCAGAAGTTCAAGAAGTTTATTTATTTATACAGGCCATTTAAAAAGTATAAACACACAGTATTCAAAACAAAAAAACATTTTCTTTAGAAGTATAAAAGGCTGGAAGTAAAAAACCCAATTCTGTTTATAAAGTACAAAAAAGTGATAAAATTTTCAACATGTGTTTCAAAAGTAAAATACTTCCAAAAGTACAAAAAACTGCTCTGTCACTCCTTCAGATATTGTGGTCCTTTCAGCAAAATGTGCTTGGTCAGCACTCCAACAACTGCAGGTTTGAGCCTGCAGACAGAACTCTTTGTTCACTCACACTTTGTCCGTCAGTATAATTTGACATTGGTGTAAGCTGGAAGGTAAATGGCAAATCCTGCAATGTGCTGGCCCTGTGTCCAGGACCTTGGGATTCGTCCAGTGTTGGCTCAAGGGCCAAATAGCAAAACGTGCACCTGCCAAATATTCCACTGTGGGATAAGAGCAACGTTCCTTTCAATAACTTATCTGGACACTTACTTGGATATTTATATAGCTCCGTTTAGAAAGCCTATTTCATACAGCCCCTTTTATATACTGGGGTAATCATGATCGTGAACATGCTTGTGCTTCTTCAAGAGAAAACTCTCAGAGATGCGCCTGACCTGGTAACACACAATCACGATCAAATAGCACAGTGTCAAGTGCTTGTGGAAAAATAGGCAGAGATAGGCCATGGAGCTCATATTGCTAGTTGCTAGACAACCTATTCAAGATAGGTGGCTTGACTACTGCAAAGCTTCAAAGCTTCACTGTGGAATTTCGGGCTGGAGAGACAACCAGGTCATCCTTCATAGAACAGCAAAGGAATCTGCAGCCAGGCATGGAAGAAAACCTAGGCACACAGTTACCTAAGATGAAGCACAGCCTGCAGACACTTAAGTATAAGCATTAAGATCTTAAACTCACTGTGCTTTTGCATAGGTAACCAGCGCAGTTCCTGCCGCATGTAGCTGGATATGTGCCCAAACCTAGACATACTGCTGCTCAGCTATCAGGTATCTATTAGAGAAGTTTTATTAATACATTAAATGCCCTTTCTCTTTCTCTATTCTGCCGTCGACTGAAGACCATTCTGTTTGATCATGGTCTTGTGTTAACAGGTCGGGAGCACTTCTGGGGAGTTTTCTTGAATAGGTGCTACATAAATGTGCAATTACAATTAAGATATGTAAATTATATGTAAATAAACTGTTGCAACATGATGTGATATAAATGTTAATGGCTACAATTATTACACAAGCTACAGCAAAGATTCCAAATTCCATTCAATGCAATTCAAAAAATACAGAAATAACAACAGAATGAAATAAAACAACCGATTACCACGCGAAAGCTAATCACGGCCACCTAGTGCTCATTCAAAGAACTACGCACAGTCTACACATGCAATGCAAACAGCAGTCTCCACGATTCATCACTTCTTTTGGAAAAATCTTTGGCCATCTTGGGCAACACACATCAAAATACATAGAGCCCCTTAAAAGATATCGCAGAAACACGTCAATTTTTGTCTGGTGGTAATGCACACCAACTGCAGTTCATAAGAACTTAATTTGGCTTTCTGATGTTTTTGGTGGCTGGTCCAAAATTCTGTGTGTTTAGTTTGTTCTTTTGCATCGTTCAGTTCTAAACTTATGACTCATAGGTTTCAACTTCAATTCCTCAGTTTGTCCCTTCCACAGTTTAGCAAGCACCTGAAGTCTGTATTATTTGACAGTGGTCTCACTGGTTTGGGTCGGGAGTGCCTCTGATGAGTCTATTCTTGAAGTGGCGCTTTATAATTGTCAGATTACAATTACAATTACAACTTGCATACCCATCATAGCCTGGGCATCACCATCATTTTTAGGACAGTTTTAAACTCCCAACTTGCACTGACACTCATATACCTTTACCAAAAGAATGGAGGTAAGAGTTGGCCCAAAGAACTCGGATTCCATGCATTCCGCTATAGGTAGTAACATGGTTCAATGTCGCTTACTTCACTGCGCTTGCTAGTGTTGTATCCACAAAGTCAAGCCACAGCAATGGATTTATCATATTACAGATGTACGTGGGATGCGGTGGTTTAGTGGTATCGTTTGTGCCATGTAACCGGAGGGTCGCAGGTTCGAATCTGCCTCAAGCCACTGCAGAGCAACCTTGGACAAGTTGCTCACCCAAAGTGTCTGTGAGAAAGGCAACGCGAAACCACTTCACTCATGTCATACCCAGGAGGCATAAAGCAACAGACCTGCCTTCAGGCAGGGAACTCATCATCTCAGATGCATGTACATATATGAATGAATGCATGTATAGTGTATGCATGTAAACATCTAAACACTTAGTAAGACACCTCAAAACACTGCAGTTGCTAATTAACTAATCGGAATTAATTAATCTCAACAAGTTCATTTGTAAGCAGATTATGCTGGGCTAAATAAAAAGGTCACCACTCCTCTGTTACAACACATTCGTTCAAGTGTAGCAAGAATACACAAAAAAGAATTCACAAATATGATGAGATTTTCTCAAACAATATTCTGACAAAATGAACAAAGGACCAACTCAAAAGAGAAAACACTTGATTCCTAAACACTAAAAAAATGCCCAGAAAAGAAGTTTCAAATTCAAAGCACACTGCAACCTCCTTCTAACATGACACTTGCAAGCCATAACAGTCACAGGCCTCTAAAATGAGGTTGTGTTCTACAGCTGAACGAAATTTGGACCAATTTCTTGACTAGGATGTCAGAATCAGCGTTAAAATGATGTGCAATATATGGAGACTACAGCTTAAATATGCCCAAACTTCAGCACAATCAAATGGAAAAAATACATTAAAAACTAAAAATACAAAATAAAATTAAATAAATAAAAAATAAAGTAAAAATAAAAGATAAAAAAAGAAATTTTAAAAGAAATAAAAATAAAATAAAACAAACAAAATAAAAAATACAAAACATTTTTAAAAAAAACAGGAAAATAGAACATAAGTTGGCAAAGACAGACAGAATCAACCAAGGTCGAGTGCTTCACAAGGCCTCCATGCAAAACGCCGACGTTAGAGATCACCTTCTTCGTCCTCCTTCAGAGCCAGCTTCATGCTGTTCGATTTTCGAAACTGGTAGTGGGGCTCACGAATGTCAAGAGGAAAGGTTGGGCTGGCAGTGGCACCACCTGCAGCACCAGCAGGGGCGGTCTGCGGTTGGAACTTCGGAGAGTGGACGCTTCCGTCTGTGTCAGTCGAGACATCGCAGAAGTAGCCAGATGTGAACGAACTGGAAGCACCTGGGAACGACTTCCTGTATCGGTCTGTAATGGCATCAAACCTCACCAACACCAATAGAACAGATCTTCCGCGGAAACCCGCCAAATCAAACTATCGCACCATCAGTTCAGACACTCGGTTGCTGCTGCCATCGTGCTTGCACTGCGGTCAAAATATCCTTCAACCCCATAACCTCATACGTACCTCTACTGAGAGGTACTTAAAGGTATTTTATTAAGTATTTAGACTACATGCATACACTGTACATATATGCACACATACATCTTATGTTGCATTTTCAAAAGTTCTGTTTGTCATCCAGCATTGTTAGTAAGAAATGGACAAAATTAGAAGCACACAGGAGCTGTTGCACACAGAAAAGCCCTGTGAAAAATTATTCTGCTGCAACAGATAACAAAATGTGTAAAGGATACTAGCAACATTTTTTGCAAACATCTGCTATAACCCCACAAAACAGCCAGAGGAAATTTCTCTGAGAAGGCAGCAAAATAAGCGAAGTTTCCTGTCACAACTAACTGAACAAAACCACACAACTCACCTGCATAACCATTTCGTTTCACCTTGGCAAGGTTCGGCTTGATCAGATGTTCTGTGTCCTGGCCACCGATTTCACTGTAGACTTCCTCGTAGATGCTGCCATCGTCATGGACCTGGAGCGATGCAGAGCTGTCTAGCGGATTGGGATCGCTGTCGGAGGCCGGCATATTGGCGGATGGCTCAAGAACGGCAGGATCAGATTCATCAGCACTGCAAAATTTCAAAACCTAATTCTTTCCCTGTGCAATTTATTTGCTTTTCCTTCAATTTATACCAGATAACTTCAAGTATCTAATCCCTGGGGAACTTACTCTAGCTGAGCTTAGCCATACTGATGATGCAACACCACACCTTCCTGTCCTGACCCGTAGTACTCCATGCAGTACTGAGCCCAAAACCACAACATTCGAGATCCCTTTCCACTGCTCTAGTCCACGCAGTTAATTACCTAATGCACTTCAAAATTTAGAAATTTACTTCCAGTTAACTACTTTCTCCTAAACACTCGGTATTTTATGCTTATGCCCCTATACTTGAAATTTATAACAAAAAGTAACAGTCAATTGTACATTATCTGGTAGGTGACTTGCTGAAGTTCCCCATACGGTAACTTTCAACCACAGCTTGCAATCCATGTGTGACATGGGTAGTGCCAAACCAACTGCATACTGTGATATGGCTAGTGCCAAACCAACTACCTAATGTGATATGGCTAGTGCCAAACCAACTGCATACTGTGATATGGCTAGTGCCAAACCAACTACCTAATGTGATATGGCTAGTGCCAAACCAACTACCTAATGTGATATGGCTAGTGCCAAACCAACTACCTAATGTGATATGGCTAGTGCAAAACTAATCGCCTACGGTGTCAAATACTTGGTTATGATCCCCACAAAATAATTTGGTTGGAAGGCTTGAACATACTGTACACACCAATCGTGACAAAACTAGGGCTAATCCAATTGCCTACTGTGTCAAATACCTACACAATAAATTTCACAGAAGGCAAATGTATAACCCGTATTCACATGGCCGTTCATTGTCGTTCAGGTCCAAACTTCTGGCTCATCTGTTTCAACTTGCTCACCCACAGTGACCTGACTTCTGGATTCCCTGACCTTTCGGATTTCAACTGCACTTCTCCAACAGGCTACACTTTTTGACTAAAGTTTCACTTGAATTGACCATTGATTGGATTAGATTAAACATCTGTGTATGTATGCATCTGAACATTTATAAAGTGCCTTTTCATACCTGTTGCTGGTACTGCTCTTGGCGAGGGTGTAGGAAGCGAGAAACTTTGGTAGGACCGCAGGCGGCCGAGTCTTCATTCGTTCGTGTAGACTTCTGTTGGGAACTTTGAGAAGACCCCCAGTTGCACCGATGTCCTTGGCAAACGTGAAGGCAATCTCCGTTTCGGTCTTCTTATCCCAGCACTTCTTAAAGAAAGGGGTGTAGGAAGCGACTGGACGTTATCCAAAGTGCACAACCAAAAACATACGAACCACAATTATTATCACATATGGATTACCATTGGTAACGCAAAGGAAGACAAGGTAAGGTACATGTAAGTTAGGGCAAGGTTTCAAATTTCAGTTAGGTAAGGTAAAGTAAGGTAAGGCACTTATTGCCCTTGTAGTGGTGCTACATAAACATCTGATTACATCTAATTAAAGTAACAAGCAGTTAGAGTAATTCAAGTAATTGTGTAATTAGAATAACCAGTCATCAATGTAATTAGTGCAGTAGGAAGAATTTGCATAAGTAATGTAAATAACCTAATTAATGTAATTATTTTTTTATTACTGTAAAGAAGATAATTAATGTAATTGCTGCTTCAACATAATTACTGCCACCAGAGAGACTCAGAATAATTTTGAATAGGAAAAGGCATAATTAACGTAAATAAACTAATTAATGTAATTCTTGTAATAAAAGTAAATAAGAGGAGTAAATAGTCTAATTACTGCTTCAGTTTAATTGCTGCTTTGCCACCATTAAGAGACAGAATAATAATTTCAGAAGAGGAAATCTTACTCTGCTGTTGGAAATTGGTGCATGTAGTCATGAAGCTGGCCTTGATGGAGTCAGCAAAGGCATTTCCCTCCATCAGAAGACTCTGCATGCTCTCGTTGGCAAAGAAAGCCGTGGCACCAGTCTCCGTCACCGCCAGAATTTTCACCGGAACCGACAGTATTTTGGAAGCAAAAGCTCTGTCAAGAAAAGAGGATCACTCAAATAACTGAAGTCGGGAAAGTAAAGCTCTACGATATAATCTAATCTAGAGACTTCTATAACGCCATTATCATAATGCCCAAGGCATCAGTCGATGGTCGTTTGATAATATTGAGCCCCAGAATGTCAAGAGCACCTCTGCTTACTTTCTCTTGAAGCGGACCTACATGAATTTTTAAATTCAACTGCATTTTACAATGGAAGATGGTTTGAACCAGTGAGAAGAAAAACCAATACGCAGGCACCACATCTATGGTGAGAATGTCTCTTCAACGGTAAAAGTCTCAAACACCGAAAAAGGTTGTAAACACTAAGAGCAAAATGTATCTGGAAATGTATCCTCAGTGCCATATAGCCTTAATCACTGGGCAAGACCTATAGTCAGGAGTGAAAAGCATGGAAAGAAAGTCTCTACACTCACAGGCACATAGTCCGAACCACTGGCAGGAAAAACCTATGTAGCTGAAGATCCCATGTCCTGTACAGGAGCTTAAGGAAGGTGCTCATTCCTTCCTGTGGGCTCGTGGGACAGTGGATGAATCCCAATGTGCTGGACATGGCACCAGTGCATTGCAGGACTTGCTATTTACTTCCCAGCTTATGCCAATACCAAACTATACTGTATGACAACAGAGGCATATGTGCACAAACAACTTGCCCAGGGTCATTACACAGAGTTGACCCTGCAACTGCATGATCATTGACCAAAAGCATTACCAACAGACCACTGTCACACAGGAAGACAATTCATATGCACGAGAAAAATGTACCTCTTCCCCCACAAATTGCACCTTACCACACCATCACCTTGTCACCTTGTGCTGTCAGCTCTTTGAGCTCTAGCGACCGTCATGATCAATCTTCTCCATTTCTTTCTTTCCAATGTCGCGTCCCTTAGTTGTGCCAAGTTCATTCCAGTTGCTTCGTGTATCTTGTCCATCCATTTTTTCCTTGGTCTCCCTTGTTTTCTCTTTCCCTCTCCACAAGCCAGCATCATTTCTTTTTCCAATCCATCTGATCTCATAACATGTCCAAAGAACCTCAGCTTTGATTTTAGCACTGTTTGTTGTAACGTCTCATCTTGCTCAATTCCAATCGCCCTACGTACGCATTCATTAGTCCTTTTCTCCGTCCATGATGTTCTCAGCATCTTCCTCCATATCCACATTTCACAAGCATTGATTTTTTTCTCTATTTTCTTGGTCATTGTCCACGTCTCACTGCCGTATGTTACTGTTGGTATAATCAAGGCCCTCACCAATCTTTTTTTCGTGTCTGTGCTCACATGTTTGTCTTTCCATATTTTTTCTAGTCCATTCGTTGCGGCTTTTCCAATCGCCACCCTACGGTTTATTTCCATGTCGCACTTTCCTTCTCTTTCTACTACTGATCCCAAGAATGTAAAGCTTGTTACCGTCTCTAATTCCTCTCCATCCACCATAAAACTGCCCTCCTCAGCTGTTGTCATGATCTTCGTTTTCTTTATATTGAAGTATAGTCCTGCTTTCTCGCTCTCTCTCTTCAGCCTTCTTATCAGTTCTACCAGATCTGTTTTTTTACCTGCTAATAGTGTTGTGTCATCTGCGTATCTCAGATTATTCAGTGTTCTTCCCGCTATCTTTACTCCCTCTTTTGCTCCATCCATTTCCGCCATCCTCATTATCCTTTCTGCATATAGGTTAAATAGGAATGGGGACAGAATGCATCCATACCATACCTAACTTTAAAACACCATACCATACCTTACCACACCATACCTTACCACACCATACCATACCTTACCACACCATACCACACTATACCATACCTTACCACAACATAATCCATATCTTACTTGAGATTGGCAAGCGATGCCTTTCGTCGTACACTGTACACAGCCACATAGCCATGGTAGAGATACTGTCGTAGTTGGGTGGCACCGTGGTAGGAAGTAGCTGTTACTTCCACCTTGCGCTTAGCCTCATCAAGAAACGTCTCAAGCGTGATAGACATGTATTCGTCCGAACTGACGTAACAGAACTGGTGGTTGAGAAGCGGAGCAAGTGGTACGTCGACGTTGAAGCCATCGCCACACATGAAGCAGATCAAAATCCTTCAACAGCAAGAAAATTCCATGCATGATTTGCAAGTTGCTCTGTGAAGTAACTGTCATTTCAATTAGAATATAAAAATTGAAAACTGCGTGTAAAAAGTGATTTTGTAAGTGGGCTCTCATGCATTCCACTTTGCTACCCCGAAGTAATGCATTTGTTAACTTGCCATTTGGATATCAGCTGAGTGGGGAATCGTATGCATAGGTGAGTCAGAGTAGCTGGACAACAAAAGCAAGATGGTACAAATATGTCTTATGCCACTTTATGAATATGTCTAGCAAGATACTGTTGCAAGTTATGCATATAAGGAGATTAATCCAGATGGCTAAGGAATGGCATGGACTACTGATTTCTTCAAAGTTTGAATTCTTTTCTTTTTTCAAGAAAAGACTCGAAACCGCTTCGTCTCACTGTCTTCAACACGTTTGGATATCACCCAGCAGCTCACAAACTGCACCTCAGATTCACAATGTTGTGTGACACAGTGCACGCTAAAAAAAATTTAATAATAATAATAATAATTATAATAATAATAATTATAATAATGAATTATTCAGCTGGACCTTGACCTTTCTGCATTGTCCTATCGATACCAGCAAGCCTGTTTGCTTTGTGATAGTTTGTGATGGAATTTATTGGCAAATCAATAAACGATTTCATTCATCCAGCAAGTTTCACTGATAAACACAATTCGTAAATAGGTTTAAGTCCAGTTTGTACCATCTTTGTTTAATTGTCTGACCACTGTAACCCACCTTCACCTACAAGCCCTCGCTCAGGTGATGGAGTTATGGTGTGTTAACATATGCGTTACATATCTACTTATTGATACAACACATTAAACCTGATAGCTTGTATCAACTGTACTACACCCACCACAGCTGTCACGTTTTCTGCTGTCCATCTAATCTTTTCCAATCTAATGACTTCTATAACACTATTATCACTCAAATGAAACAGTAAGTCAGACTGTAATCTGCTGGAGAAGCCCAGTCAAAATCCAATGGTAAAATGTGAGACAAGAAAACATCAAACAGTGGCCACCTTAGAACTTGCTACATTTTCTAGATAACTGACCAACTAATGAAACAGTGGTCTACCTAAGGTCTGGCTCAATGCTTTCGGCGTAATGCGGCCATGGATTGGTCAGTGATGATGTTGATCGCTGTCGTTTGATGCAGAGGACGAGATTATGCATGGCCAGGCCAATCTGGTCCTCGTGGAAACTCTGGTTTGAGTGGACCATCATGCTCGAAGGAACATCGACAAACGGACACTGCAGCCTAAAATAACGAAAGATTACAGCACAATGTTTACAGGTGGTAATAAATTTCTTTATTTTATTATTTCTGTATTTAATATAATTTCTGTAGTTAATATAATTTCTGTAACAACTATTATTTCTCTATTTATTATTTCTGTTGTATGTATTTATTATTATTGCTTTATTTATTATTATTTCCATAATTACTATTATTTCTTCATTGATTATTTCTTCACTGATTATTTCTTCATTTATTATTTCTTCATTTCTTTATTATTTCTTGTACTTGTTTTATTCCTGTATTTATTAATTATTTATTGTTTCTGTATTTCTGAAGTGCCACTACTTGATGAAAAAGCATCAGCTGATGCCACAGAACAACTTTACTTCAAATTCAGAGGTTCCTGCAGATTACTTAAATGGGCCCTCTTCATACTTAATCGCGCTCTGAGTGGGCCCCCCGTTTTTCAGATTCGGACTTGGGCCCCCACGGTTGTAGACCCATTGGTACGCTACTGTTTGATTGACTTGATCAAGGTTCCTACACGGTAACTGTCTCCAGGTGACTCGAAGCCACATGTCCCATGTTATGACTCAAACCCACATGTTCCATGTTATGACTCAAACCCACATGTTCCATGTTAAGACTCAAACCCACATGTTCCATGTTATGAGGAAAAGCACTCAAACCAACTGACCTGGTGGCAGCACCAATGGTCACTTTCTTCAATACAAATAATTAGGTCAGTTGAATAGTCTGTCATGTAATGACACATTTATATAGCACCTCAAGAGTCAATTACAAGGCATTATATCAATGTGCAATTACATTACTGTACATATAGTGTATTTCAAGTAACTCTCGCAGGTGCCAAATACAGGCATTTGTCAAAGATGCCGTAATCATTCATTATGGCAGTTGAAATCCGATGTTATTTCTGCCTTGCTTAAGTGCCATTATCTAATAACTAAACATCAATCAATGGCGCTGTCTCAGGAGAGGCTTGAACCCATACTCTCCAATTACCAGCAAGCGCTCTATCCAATCAGCTACTGTGCCCCACCCGCACCACATAAATCTTTGGTTACATTGCAGGATTCTAATCTGCGACTTGCCTGTCGGCCAAGGCCTGTCCCTCCTCTCGAAGCAGGACCAAGTCTCGATCTGTGGCAACCGGATTATGGCCGAGGACGAGGACAATTGGCAAACTGCTGATCGACACTCGATCACCACTTCGATCGGCGGCGTTATCCAGTAGTGCGCGGTCGAGACTGAACCGAATGTAGTCGAGGGAGGGCATCGAGTTGTAAACGCAAAAACAGCCTGAAAAAAGAACCGGAACAAGAACATTTCAAAACTTAAGTTTCAGCGGCACGTCAACAAAATTCTACAAAGACATTCAAACAAGGAGAACGTGAGAAATGCTGTGCTATACCTTCCCGTCTTGTATCATCTTTGGCAACTTATATAGCACCTCTTCACAGTATGCACTACTTCGGGGTACGTTTTAAGGCAACGAGTTGTAACAGTCCTGCCTCTCATGAACACCTGAAAAAGAGCTGCAAATGGAAGACTGCTCAAAGTAATGAACCCACTACAGTGAAAGCCTTATGCTGTGCCATATAATCTGAGAATATATATAGCACCATTATAATAATGCTCAATGTATTAGTCGATGGCTGCTACAAAGACAAATCATTGCACAAGCCAAATTCTGTGGCTAGTCCAAAACAGCCTGAATCCAGGAAGAGACAAGATTTTAGTTGAGATCTGAAGGCCACGACAGATTTGCAGAGCGACGTTTACAGGAAGAGAGTTCTCGAATCTAGCCCCAACATCAGAAAAGGTGCGCCTCCTGAGAACTGTCATTGTCCAATCTTGAAAATTATTCACTCGTCTATGGCAGCCAGTGCAATGATATTAGGATCGGTGATATATGTTCTTAGTTTGGAGTGTAAGTTAGTGATAGCTCTGGCCAAGGTATTTCGGAAGTCCTACTGTCCTAGTCTTAGTCCATGCCACTCCCAACAACATTAGTTTTCAGAAGCAAGAGTGACTGACCTTGTAACGGTAGTAAACGTTTTATACAATGGTCCTTTTGTATTTCAGGCCACAAACTTGAGGCCACAAACTTGGAACCGAAATAGTCAGTTGCCGTTAGAAGCACAAGACAACAATTTCATCATCCTAGGGAGTGGCCAGCTGGCCGATCAGATGGATCGTGAAATCAGAAGTACCGATATCTTTCGACTGTGTGCTGGGATTGTTTCATTACATTCCAATAAAACAACAGACAACTGGACAGAACTGAAAAGCACAACCATCCGCATTTCTAAAACGACAGACTCACCATGCGGAAGGAAGTTTGGTGCTTTGAAGGAATTACTGGGAAGACTAACATCTCCTCCGATCGTTCGATAATTCAGCGTGAACAGTTCACCGTCCAACATATACTCGTCTTCTACGCATTGCATCTACAAAAGATGACAACACACATTTTCATTTACTAATCAGTCACATTAAAGATTCCTTTTGCTATTCTTCTTGCAGTAGGCTTCTAGAAAAGTCACAACAGCAAATAGGAAAAATTAAAAACTGTGCTTCAGAAGTCATCAGAATATATGAAAAATAAAACTGACCCGTATTTCACGAGCCAACTGGTCGGCCAGCTGTCCACTCCCTAGGATGACGAAATGCAGGCTGTTGTCTTGTGCATCCAACAGCAACTGACTGTTTCTGTTCCAAGACTGTGGCCTGAAGTTCAAAAGAACCCTCATATAAAACGTTTATTACCATTACTAAGTCAATCAGTCTCATTTCTGAGTTTCGGTCTCGAATTAACAGTTACCTTATCACCTGTCTTACCCACTGTAGCCTTTCTCTGTCTCAGCGGACTGACCTGGATACTGGCTTGATTACAGCTTGGTTTTGGTGCACCATCAGTTGATGCCTTGTGCATTAGACACCAGCACTACAGAAGTTCCAATAAATAATAAAAATCATCATATTTTCTCAGAATCCAGCATTCTGAGCCATGTAAGCAAATGGCTTCTATCATCATCATCATATTGCATTTAACTAATGTCAAGTTCATGTGCGCCACAGCGGCACGGTGGTCTATCGGAAATGCTTTCGTCAATTATCATGAGGTTGCGGGTTTGACTCCGTGTAACGACCCTGGGCAAGTTGTTTGCACACACCGTGCCTCCGTCACCAAGCAGTATAATTTAGTACCAGCGCAAGTCCTGCAGTGCACTAGCCTGTGCCCAGGATTTTGGGATTCATCCACTGCCGGCTCAAGGGTCAAAAAAAGGAGATGAGCACCTCCCCTGCGTCTCACTTGTGGGCTATGGACGCTTTACTTTTAATGTCAAGTTCACTGGTGGAGCTTTCTCACCTGGAAGCCCTCAACGACAAAACTTGTTCGATAAGGATTTCTGCACAGCGGTCACGAAAGTAACAACGATCCCTGTAGGAGTGCTGAATGAAGCCAAGATGATTGAGGAGTATTGCTCTTCGATCATCTTCCATTCGACTCAAAGCCTGGTATCTACAAAGTCGATCAGCTGGTTAAAAGCTGGGTACCAAGAAAGTGGATCATTTGGTTAAAATGTGCTCATCTGGATATCTCTAAATTTATTTCAGTGGGGCATGGTAGCTTGGCTGGTACCGCAGAGAGTATGGGATCGAGCCTCCTCTGAGACAGTTATTGAGCAAGTCCTTCATTCACAGTTGCTCAGCACCATTGATTCATGCTTAGTTATTAGATTGTGGCGCTTAATAAATAATGCAGAAATAATAATCCCATCTATTATAACCATTAATAGAGAGCACAAGAATATTACATCTGAATCTCAGATGCTAATCACTTGTTGATGATTTCTTTAAAACTTGGGTAATAGCAAGTCATCATATGGTTAAAAATTGGTTGTACAGGGTACATGGTAAGCTGATCAGTTGGTCAAAAGGTAGATGTCTACTAAACTGAACACCTGTGACCTGAACAGAGAAAAAGGACTCCATGCCACTCCTCAGGTTTGCCAGAAAATGTTGTTTTCACTCATACTATGAATCTCTAGAGTACTGGTTTTTGTAATCAGTGAATGTTGGGCTCAGTTTACTACAAACTAATCCTCCACATGTTATGTTTAGGTTAAGGCCAAACTCCATAATAAAATACATGGATTTTAAAAGTGATTTATGACTACTGATATTCTGCATAATCATAATAATAATAATAATAATAATAAGATGATTTACAGCGTGCCATAGTAAGGAAAAGGGTGTTGTACATGTACAGTTATTGGCAGAATGCAAAAGGTGCATTTTATGTCCAAAAGAGCTGCAATGTTACACACAATTTCCCGAATCTACCATTTATGGAAAACGCTTAACAGTCAAGCTGAGACCAATGGCCAATATTCTTGGCCGAGGTCACATTTGGTCACATTTTTGCATTACATTAAAACACAATACTACATTTATATATAACATAATACAGTCAAATCCACCAACAGACCGTGGTTCCTGCTGAAGCCGTTGGTTGACCTCTGTGATGTCATCATTGGTTACCATGACGTGCTCGAACTTCATGAAAATTTCTGCGTTTTCCAGAAGCAGTTCCTGGAAGTCTCGCTTTGCCCTGTCCTTCAGCGCCCTCTGGTGTTCCTCATAGATCTCCTGCTTGTCCTTCTCTGATAGACTCGTGAAGCATTCGCGGCCGAGGAAAAAGATGGCCACTTCGTTCAGCGACTTTCCCGGACAGATGTTGTTATTGTCTTCGAGGAGCTGACGAAACTGTTTCTTCAACCTGTTCGACATTTCATTAATTCATTAATCATTGCATTTTAGTTTCTTATGAAAAATAACTCATGAACCATTGGGTGCCATGTGAATTTGAGAAATTTCTGAGAAACGACTCAACATGAGAATTCTGGAAGAATGTAAGAAATGACTCACAAAAGGTGAATTTTGGAATCGTGCAACAAAATGACTTGCAAAGCATTGTTCATCAGATGTGAATTTGAGAGGTTTACGAGAAACAACAGAATATGAGAATTTTGGGAGTATGTAACAAATGACCCACTGGGTGAATTTTGGAATCACGCAAACAAAATGACTCATAAAGCATCGTTCATCACAGGTGATTTTGAGAATTTCTCACACATAAATCGCTCGTTCATTACTCTGATTTTCGGTGTTCCGCTCTGAGAAGGTTGACGTAGTTGCGGAAGATTGTCTCTGCTTCGGGGACGTCGAGCAGATCGAATGGGACTCTCTCCTCTCCCGACTCAAGGAAGTCGCTGTCCTTCCACGGAATGTCATCTGGCATCACCACAAAATACTTGTCAAAGAAATCCTGTTGCCTCAGCCACGCGATCACCGAGTACCAACCTCTGAAAACAAGAGCAAGTCAGACTCCACTTTACAAAATTCGTTCATTCATCATCACCATCACCTCATTTAATGACCACAAAACTGACAAGAGAAGGAGGAAGAGGAAGAAGAAGAAGAGGAAGAGAAAGAGAAGAAGGAAGAGAGGACGTCAAAGACAAAGACAGAAGAGCAATCTCTTGAGTTGGCTGCCAGAGGCAGCCACGGGCATGAAGTATTTGTAATTTCATTTTCTTAGAATACCCAGTGCCAGGAAGACCAAGGAATATGCTGTTGCTAATGGATAAAGGAAGAAGACAGGGCTACAAAGAAGTCAAGGAGAGGACACAGAACAGAGAAGAGTCGCACCGTAGGATTGTTAGACCTACCTAAGGACAGAACACTGAAGAAGAAGCCGTGTTATTTGAGGAGAAGCACAGAAAGTAAGAGCAGACTCCTGAGCCAACACAGAGATGCAGCCATGGCTACGAAATCATAATGAATTCATATTCTTAGCCTTCAAACAAGAGGGATTATGGAGAAAGACGAGCAGTCCCTATTTTCAGCCACCCCATGAGGCAGCCAGAGGCATGGAGTGTTAGTGACTTCATTTTCTCAGCTTCAGCATAAGAGGGCAGATGGCCAGTCCTCTTCCTAACCTTCTGACCTTCCCACCGTCAATGTACAGTCAGTGCACTCATTTTATGGCCGAGTTCACAAGGGGCACAAGTCCTGCAGAAATCGTGAACCTAATTTCAGCCCTAGAGGTGATTTTGAACCCTGACCTCCCCATTGAGAGCCGAGCACGTTAACAATTAGACTATCGCACATCCCACAAGATGCTACGAGTATCTGCAGATTACCCCTATTCTAAGTAATGGGGGAATCATTCAGCAGACCTATTAGAAGCAACTTTAAATCCCATTCAGAACAGAATATATTTCAAGATTTCTTATCCACAGTTGTTCCCTAGAGAATGCAACAGGAAAGTGTTGGTGAGAAGGTCTGGCTGCATGGGACAGGACTGGCCCAACGGCCTCATATGCCGAGGTTAAGAAAATGAGACTGCTAATGCTTGATACCATGCTGCTTTTGGTTTTAGCATGTCTTCTGTTTCTTCTTTGTACTTCTCTTCTTCTCCTTCTCTTCCTCCTCTTATTCCTCCTTCTTCTCCCTCTTCCTTATCAACTCCTCCTCCTCTTCCTTCTTACTTCTCTTCCTCATTTTCTCCTCCTCCTTCTTCTTACTCCACCTCCACCTCTTTTTTCTCCACCTCCTCCTTCCTACTCCTCCACCTCTCCTTTATCTCCACTTCCTCTTCCTCCTCTTCTTTCTCTTCCTTCTTACTCCTCCTCCCCTTCTTTTTCTCCTCTTTCTCCTACTCCTTCTTACTTCTCCCCTACTCTTCCTCTTCCTCTTCCTTCTCCACCTACTCCTTCTCCATCTTCTCAGACGTCCAGTACAAGATTCTGAAGCACGCTTAGCGGAAAGAGCACTTAACACCTAAAGAGGAAAGGACGTTTTGCTTAATTTAACTTCAGCAGCTTCATCGATTTCGACAGCTCATCCATCAGACACAGACAGCCTAAAACAAGACCTAATGGCTTCCTTCACAGACATCAACTGCTTGGTCTACTGCACTCGGTCACTACTCCAACGATTGTGGGTTTGAGGCTACTGAGCTGACTCCGTGCAATGACCATGGACAAGTTTTCTGTGCAAACTCGTCTTTCACCTCAGATTCAAAAAATAAAATGCAGCCAACAAGGAGTTTTGTCTAAATACTTCAAAAGGCCACCATATTGTCTAGTTAGAGGCCACACTGACTGCAATTAAATATAACACTCTCACAAGTAACGTCTGGAAACAGCAGGCACCAAAGTAACCTGAATGCACACACATAAGCAGTCACTGTGAACTCGAGCCACACTTAGTGTAACCTTATCTAGTATTTGCACACAACTAGTTGTCTGGTAATAGGTAACACAGAATGTGCTCTGACCCCAGACAGTTTCTGTCTATAAGCATTACAGCAACAGTTACTTTAGTTTATTGCATTATTAAGCAGTGCCTCATTTAGTGAACCTAATCTAGTTTTAAAAGGTGTCTAAAATTATCAGAAATTACAGCAGAAAAGGCGGTAAACCTGACCCTCAGAGGCCTAGCCACACCAATGTCTGCTCTCAGCAGACAATATCAGAGTTAAAAGCTACTGACCACATAGTAATTTCCATACTTAAACGATATCTCATGGCTATTTATGGCTGCCAAGGCCGTTGACGTCGACCTTGCATGTACCTCCCCCCATCATGTAGGACCAAAATGCACTGGACTGATGACCAAATGCATGACGTCATTACTCATGAATATTCATATCAGAATTCGTATCTAGAATGTTAATATGCAAACGGGGACACTCTGTTCTCTAATTGAGAGTTAAGCAGTTTTTAAAAGGTGTCTAAAGTTATCAGAGATTACTTTTGAAGAGGGGGGTAACGACCCTGGCAAGACTGCTACATGCCTGCCATTGGCAGTTAATGATTTAAGAGCACAAGCAGTTGATAAGATAATTTTAAAAGACGGATTCTCGCCGAGGCAATTAGAAAGCCGATACCATTAACAGCTGAACGGCATGCCAATCAAACGTCACATGATGACTGTCCCACGGCATTTTACCTATGACAGGGACCAAAGATTCCGCCCAAATCACTTCAGACCATCCGCCATCTATGCTTCAATCATCATCATCATCATCACCACCACCAACGTCAGTATCAACTAAATCAGAAAGGTATGTATGTATAGGAACTAGGCAGACATACAGATCAGTAAGTAGATATTCAGCACATGGGTACGTAAAGCAGACAGGTAGGTATGTAGGTAGGTAGCCACATGTACATATTGTGTGCAGGTAGGGAGAGAGGGAAATAAGAAGATAGAGGGAGCTAGATAGGTAATTAGATGGGTACGTCTGTAGGTATATAAGCAGGCAGGCAGGCAGATAGTAGGTGGTATGTAGGTACATAGGCAGGTAGGAAGTAAGTCAGCTGGTAGGGAGGTAAGTCAGTACGTGTCTGTAGGTATGTAAATCAGTAGGTAGGTAGGCAGGCAGGTAAGTAGATAATTCAGTCGGTACAGTAGGGAGGTAAGTCAGTAGGTAAGTAAGCAGATAGGTCAGAAGGTACTATGAGTGAGTGAGACAACTAGGAGAATTCAGAAAATGGCTTAACAGCAAATCAGTAGGTAAGCAGGCAGGCAGATAGGTAGATAAGTCAGTAGGTAGGTAAGTCAGTGGGTAAGTAGGCAGATAGGTAAATCATAGATAGGTATGAAGGTAATACATGGGAGTGAGGTAACTCAGGAAGTGGCTTAACAGCCCTGCAGGTTAATGCAAATCAGTAGGTAGTCAGGTAGGCAGCCAGGTAGGTTGATAAGTCGGTGGGTAGGTGGGTAAATCAATAGGTAAGTACGTTGAAAAGTAAGCCAGGTAAACAAGTACGTAGAAAAGTAAGCCATAGATAGTTATGACGGTACCATGTGTGGCTTAACAGCCCTGAGGGCAACGGGGCTAAATTTCAAGTTCAACTAATTGGCTGGGTACAGAGTTTAGAGAGCAGGCAGCATTAACACGACGCCACATGGCAGCATCCGAAGCCAAGTAACAACAGCATACAGTTACTCGCGGTTGCCAAGTACACTGGCACCAACACGCGGCCATAAAACACATTTCAAAGTAGCCTCTGCCAAAGCTGATACCATAGTGTGGCTAGGTCACTAGGGGTCATTTCACCGTCTCTTACTTCAAAAGATAAAGGCGGGGAGAGGCAGCTATTTACCACCGGCTAGGTTTACAACAACACCAGAAAGTGTTTCCTATTTCGCAGTAAGTAAAAAGTAAAGTATCCCGTGTCCCACAAATGAGGCATAGGGGAGGCGCTCATTTTCTATCCTTTAGGCCCTTGAGACGGCAATGGACGAATTCCAAGGTCCTGGACACGGGGGGGGGGGCAGTGCATCGCAGGGACACGACCTTTACTTACCAGCTTATGGGGTTACCAAATCATACTGCTTGGTGATAGAGGCATGGTGTGCGCAAACAAATCGCCCAGGGTCGTTACACGGAGTCAAACGCACAACCGCATGATCACATGATCACTAACCAAACACGTTCCTGAAAGACCACCGTGCTGCACTGTTTTGTATACAGTATCAAACAAGTAAGGTAAGGTAAGTCATTGACAGCCCTTGGCAGTCACAAGATGTCATTAAACACCTAATACCGCAACAAACATCAGGCTTTCTTTAGACAACTTTAAATCGTTTATTTGACTTCGGCAACATTTGTGTCTGCCAGTTCAAGACATTGCATTCACGAGATTTGGCCACAGTGACCGTACAGTGTACATCATCAGCAGACAACTGATGACCTAAGAGCCTATGGGCTTCATAAGTCTCTACCATCTTCAGACATGACTAAAAGAGCGTAGGCTAAGCAGAGCACCTCATCACCATCACCATCAGCAGCAGCAGCAGCAGCAGCAGCCAGCATCCGCCCACATCTTCCAGTGGAATGGAAGAGCTGCCTCTGCCCTTCTGCTTCCTCAGACAGCCAGACAGAGGGCGAGTGTGTGTCACCGTTCAGGCGGATGACTAAATAGATAAAGAAAGCGTTGGAGGAGATAATAAAAGACATGGGCCACAGCGGAGGATTAGGGTTTCCTTAGGTGCAAATACTGGCCAGCCATCTGGAGGCCATGCAGTCACTCAGCGCCACGGACCTATTTACCTACTGTAAAATAAACATACACACACAGACATACATACATAACGGAACATACTCAAAGACATACATACATAATATCAACACACCCATAAACATACATAGGTGCGTAAGTATATGCATAAATACATACATACGAACAAACGTACATACATATATACACACCACATACATCACATACACATATATAAAGGAACATACACAAATAATTATATACATACATATTAACATACATTTAAACATATCTACAGACATTCATACATACATAGGCAGACACATACAAGTGCTAATGCACACCCACACCTACACACACCAACACCCACCCACACACACAAACAACTAGAAAAACTTTAACCGTGTCAGCCATGGGTTACAATGAGGTAGCAGCTACATCTTCTTAGCCTCGGTTTATGAGGGCAGGTAGCCAGTCCTCCCCCTGCAGGCTGATCTTCCCATATACACACATACACACACACACACACACAAACAGACATACATAAAGGAACATACAAAATAATACATATATACAAACATATCAACATACATGCATACACATATACAGACAGACAGACAGACACACATATACAGACAGACAGACACACATATACAGACAGACAGACAGATACACGTATACAGACGGACAGACACATATATACAGACAGACAGACAGACACACACACACAAAAGCCTTAATGCACACAAACACAACTAGAAAACTGTGCCAACTGTGTAGTCAGTGTACTCATTTTATTGCTGGGGGCACAAATGCAGCAGAAATCTCCAAATATATTTCTGCCCTGACAGGGATTTGATCCCCCAACCTTTTGGTTGACATTCAAGCACCGCTAACCACTAGCCTATCGCACATCACAGGAACAATCAAACAAGCAGAATAAATCACTCAGCAAAAGCATTTCGATTTGCTCTCAACGAACAATGAAACGGTTCAACTCTTCTGCAGCAACTTTCAATATTCCTGTCATCATCTGTCAAACAAATTTATCTCATTTTCAACAACAAAAAACCCCCTCTGCTCCAATCCTATTTTCTCCTTGTTTGCCAAACACTGTGGTGGCCAAGTGATAAACAGAAGTCACTGAGTCAGATAAGATTAGAGTCGCTTAGAGTTGATAAGCCATGCACAGACAGCAACCAAAATGCTACAGAGTTTGATGTAGTTGAAAATTAACATAGCGTCTTCTGAGAACTCCCCAATATTAGTAATAATAATAGTACCGGTAATAAAAATAATAATAAAAATAAAAACGCTGCTGTACATGCTCAAAGGTGAAATGTTTCTACCTTTACAGGGATTTGAACTACAAACCAATGGACTCAATGTCCAACACGCTAAGCGACTGAGGCGCTTCTGAGATGTATTTGTGCTAAATTAACCATCTAAATACATATGTACATAAACATACATACACTCAGCTGTACTATAGAGAACTCTAAAAATCATCTTATTACTATTACACACATACATATATATACATACATAAATGCATACATATGTAAACTCATATATGCATACATACATAAATACATACATACATACAACTTACATAAACACACATACACAAAGATATGCACATACATGCATGTATATACATACATATATATACATACATATGTAAACATATACATACATACAACATACATAAACACATACATACATATGGATAAACATATACACATACATACACCAGATAACTGTATAACGTGCGAGTAGAAAAAGCAAGTACATTAAACTGTTGCACAACTCCCACGCAAGATACCAGAAGAGACCCACAAACCTGTCTGAAATGGTGTTCAGATCGGGCAGGACGTCCCGAAGGGTCAGCTCCAGCCGATGCAGATAAATGGACTGCTTCTGCCGGACAAATTCGTCCTTCAGAAAGCTCACGTGCTTCCGGAACAGTCTGACCGCCTGGTCCGTCCCAAACAGTTCGACAAAGTGAACAAAGTCCGAGTCGTTCTGCAGTTTCTTCGCGACCGCCGTCCACGATGCCTTATAGTCGCCGACGTGCGACCTCACGAGACACTGATACGCCTCGCGAGCGACGTCCATGACTTCGCGACACGCCCGAGCGGCGTCCGCGTACGCGACGAGCTTTGGCCGGTTCTTGTTGCTGCGCTCGATCATGTACGCGAGCGTCAGGAAGGCGAGCTCGACGTTGACGTTTTCGTGCGCCGACGTCTCGACGATCGGGATCGCGCCGCGCTCCTTCAGTTCTTTCCGGTTGACGAGGCGTTCCGCTTCGCTGACGAACGGCCGGTACGCCTCGTCGTTCTTCGTCGTGACTAGAACGATGGGTTTCTTCGTCTTGATCAGGTGAAGAAGGATGCAGGCCGTGTAGTCGACCTGACGCTCGATCGGGCGGTGCGCCACCTGGCTCACGTCAAAGAGACAGAGGAAGCCGTCGATCATAATCCGTCCCTCGGGAAGCATCTTCTGCTCGAACTCATGCTCCAGACCTGCAGTTGCAGCATCAGACCAAATGTAATGTAAATAACTGCTATGTATTCATTCATTCATTCATTCAGAACAAAGGTGTACGCTTATCTGCTTCAAATCACTTAGCTGCTGCAGCCAGACTTCTTATCTCTCCGACCTATCAGATTTTGACTGGATTTTTCCAACAGGTTACTGGTCTTGACCATTGTTTCACTTGAAACGTAATCATAAATGCACATTTATATAGCACCTCTTTAAGAAAACTACTCCCAACCTGATAACACAAGACCACGATCGCTCAAACAGAATGGTCTTCAATTGGTGGCAAAATACAGCCAGAGAAAGGGTAGGAAGCTGATGTAACATAACATAACATAAGACCATGGCCAAACAGAATGGTCTTCAATTGGTGGCAAAATACAGCCAGAGAAAGGGCAGGAAGCTGATGTAACATAACATAACATAAGACCATGACCAAACAGAATGGTCTTCAATTGGTGGCAAAATACAGCCAGAGAAAGGGCAGGAAGCTGATGTAACATAACATAACATAAGACCATGGCCAAACAGAATGGTCTTCAATTGGTGGCAAAATACAGCCAGAGAAAGGGCAGGAAGCTGACGTAACATAACATAACATAAGACCATGACCAAACAGAATGGTCTTCAATTGGTGGCAAAATACAGCCAGAGAAAGGGCAGGAAGCTGATGTAACATAACATAACATAAGACCATGACCAAACAGAACTGTCTTCAATCGCTGGCAAAAGAGTGGCAGAGAAAGGATACAAAGCAGGTCACATGGCAGACTGTTCCAATCAAAGGATCAATCACGGCAAAGCTAGGGCACTGCAGTGCGAAAGTACGGGATCGAGGAACAACGAAAACACCTTGTGCTGCAGAGTGAAGAGATCTATGGTTAGGGACAGATGACACTGAAATGCACTGAAACGACTGCTGATCGATGCCTTGTACATTTTGGCAACAGTACTACACAAGTCAGTAGATTAGCTTAGATGTCCAAGGCACAAGCAGAAAACTTGCCATTTCTTTGCAGTTCATATCAACACCAAATTCCAGTCTAACCGAACATGTAATTTAGTCTCTCGTTGCTTCAAATGAAACTATAGTCAGAAATCGTAATCCATTGGAAAACTCCAGTCAAAGTTCAAAAGGTCACGGAAACCAGAAGTCAGGCTAGTGGGTAAGCAAGTTGAAACAGATGAGCCTTCTGTTTAGACCTGAATGAAAGTAAAGAATTCTAGTTATATTCAGATGCATAATTGTGTGACATACACAGAATTAGGTGTTATGCGCCCATGTCCTCAACAATAAATCTGGCATAATAAGCATTGGTATCCAGTCTCCTTGATTACTGTAACTCATTCCTTACTGGTATTACAAAGTCAAGCATGCAGAAACTCCCGATTTCAGAACTCTTTGGCTAGAGCCATAACTAGTACATACATATGTACATACATACACAGAACAATATTAGGCAGAGACAGTTTTCCCAGACTGAGCTCAATGGGTCCTTAATATGCTTCATACAAAATGTCCCAGAATAATATGGTTACAAACGTTGTCAAGGATATAGAGCAATGAACTCCAGTGAGACAGAACTGCAGATAAGGAGGTTCGCGGCAAAGATTAGAGGAAATTTGGCTGGACACTTTTTCCGTCTTAGGAACGATCGTTAAAAAGACAGCCCAGACAGCCACGTTCACTGGGTCCCAAGTGGCCCCGCATTGTGCCCTTGTAACTGTAAGTAGTAACCTCTCGTGTCCGTGTCTAATGCACAGGGCATCAACCGATGGCACATCAAAGCCCAGCCGCAATCAGGTCAACAGCCTGAAGAATAGTCTACTAATACAGACAGGCAGCCTAGCAATTTGAAAAAGTCTAGAATGAACTGACACCAGTGATTTAGCCGAACTAACAGACACAGTGCAGGAGTTCCAAAATCTAGGTCCTGCTACCAAAAAAGCACATTCACATGCCCAGTTAGCTACATCGGTAAGCGCGTACACCAAGAAGTCTCTGTGCGTGAGGATCTCCAGTTCGCGTCCCGGTTGTGGCTTATTTCAGAGATTTAAATCTCGGGCTAGTACGGTCCATGCACGGGCACCCATTCAAACGGCAGCAGTGGTGAAGGATCTCACCCGATCAATTCACTGCAAAATGAGCAGGGTCGAGGCCATACGGTCGCTATAGAAAACCTATACAATCACATTTACATTCAACAAGAATAGTTCTAGTCCTAGATATGAAAAGAGAAAGGCAGTCAGATGACCAGAGGGGCAACTGGTGGCCCAGTGTTGTGCCAGTGAACATGGCTATCAGGGAGCCGAGCCATAAGGCTAAAAATATATGTGTTGTTGCAACAGATTTGCAACTGTATCTAGCAATCAATCACTCTGTTCCACGTCCATTTTCAAACTGCCTTGAAACGGATTTCCTTAATAGGAAGGAGTGTTGACAAGCGCTTGAAAGGCGCTATTCAAAGTGTCTTGGTACATGCATACTTACAAAACAAGAGCACATACATACACCCATACAAACATCCAAACATACACACATACATACACCAAACATACACATACAAACATGAATACATGCCAACATGTACATATAAATACATATGTCAAAGTTTATTTTCTTCTGATTGGTTAAGTGCTTGGTTTACAAAGTGGTGAACATGGATTCAACCATGGGTGTATGTATGCATGTGTGTATGCATGTAAGTGTGTATATGTTGTTTTTATGTATGTGTGTGGATGTAAGTCTGCCTGCCTGTCTGTCTGCCTGTCTGTATGTATGTATGCATGTATGTATGCATTTGACCGTTTACATTGCCTTTTGACAACCTCATAAGGGTGCTAAAGGGCATCTAAACCAGAGTAGGGATGAAGCACAATGCATTATGGAAATCTGAGAGAAGGATAAAACTGAGGATGATATAAGGTTTGCAACAAAAGTAGCCACACAGTAAATAACCGGTTCATGAACTTAACAGCGAATCAAAAAGTGTGAACAACTAACAGAAAAATGATCATAAGAAATAAGAAAATCTCAGGAAATGGTCTTTCAATGGCCAGTGACTGAAAAGAGGTCCGTATAATTTCTTGACTTAGCATCCACCAATTCTCAAAGTCTGTATCCACCAATGGCTGCAAAATATGCAATGCTTTCCCATTAGCAAGGGGAAATGCATCACAGTCCTCAGGAGGGAATGTGCCATTGGCTTTGGGGGGGATAGACACATCCGGGTTTTGCCATTGGCTTTGGGGGGATATACACATCCAGGTTTTGAGTCTCTGTACTCTTAGTAGTAGTTTTAGATACCTTTTTAAAACAATTAAAGATTACTACACGAATGCAAAGCATCTCAAGTGTATGCACTTATAGCGGTTGAAACATCAGACTCTTGTTTGGCATGAACGTTTAAATAGAACGTAAACTGTCTGGTGTCACTGCAACTGGTCTTTGAGTGTTCAGGCTAAATTAGTGATTTTATCACCAGACAACTGATGTCTTTGAGTGCTCAAGCTAAATTAGTGATTTTATTACCAGACAACTGAAGTCTTTGAGTGCTCAGGCTAAATTAGTGATTTTATCACCAGAAAACTGATGTCTGAGTGCTCAGGCTAAGTAGTGTATGCAGTCTCCAGACACTTTAAAAGCACAGGCCACAGTGACTGTGCTGTATCACCAGACAACTATGTCCTGTGAGCACTCGGGCAACATTAGTGTACCCAGTTTCCAGACATTTAAAGAGTGTAAGTCACAGTCACTGTGCTATACTGCCAGACAACTTATAACCTCAGTGTACGTTTTGCTCATACATTTCATGAGAAACAATAGCAACTACTGTTGTCATATTTTTCATGCCACTGACAAACATTTTACAGTAAAGTTTAATCCAAAGACATCTCCCACCCACATGCAATCAAAGAGAGAAAGGAAGTGAAGCTGTTTCTGCCATTTCAGCATAAGAAAAATCCTACATCCAGCTTCCCCATTAATAGGGGTTTTCTGGTTGGGTATCCGGCCAACAGCATACTTCTCGACCCCCATAGTTTAGCTTACATCTATGGGTGCTTCTAACAATGACGATCATCTTCAAAACGACAGCATCACTAATTAAACTTTAAATTCAATTAATTATAAATTAATTATTAATGATTAATTATCAATTAATTAAACTTTAAACTCAAAACACTCAGTAAACAATCTGCCTCTGCCTACCCAGCTGGTTCTTGCAGATGTACGCAAGCTTCTCAGCCGACTGCAGCTTGCACATGGTACAGCGCTTGTAGTACGGTTCTGTTTTTCCAATGCGAAACGACTGGAACGACGAGTCATCGATGAACTCCGTCTGCTCAATGACGTGGAACCGGAAGTCGAAGCCGTCATCCGTTTTTGTAGCGTCGCCCCAGTACAGGAAGTGGTCGTTGTTGACGACGCGTCCGGCAAAGTCGCTCTGGCTCAGCACAGATATGTGGTCCGTGTAGTAGTCGTCTGCCATTGGACGCATGAACCGGTTGATAAGGCACGACTTGCCAATGCCACACGCGCCCTTCTCCTTTTCCGTACCCGAGAGCCCAACGACCGCGACATTGTAGGTTCGGTTCTCGCATCGTTTTGATGACATTTCCTTTCAGAGCCGGTATTTCCCCTCAGCCTGGAATTTCCCTCAGGCAGAATTTCCCCAAAGCCAGAATTTTCCCTATATCTGACCCTACTTCAGCCTCAAATTCCCTTCAGCCGGTATATCCCCTCAGGCTGTATTCCCCTCAGCTGGTATTTCCCTTCAGTCAGTAATTCTGTTCAGCCAGTATTTTGTCAGCTGGTATTTCCTCTCAGTGGGAATTTTCTCTCTGGGTATTTCCCCTCAGTCGGTATGTATTTCCTCTCAGCCGGTATTTCTGCAAACAGATGCAAGATGTGGACTGCAGAGGCATTCGCGTTTGTGGAAGTCGATAAGAGCGCACATGGCAATCAAACTGAGTGGATACGATCTATAAGACATTCAAACCAGTCGCCACGTTTGATGACTATCAGCAACTACCAGACACAAAACGCATTCAGCATTTGGTGTCCGCTGAGGAATGTGTTTTTGCGCACCACAGAAAACCGCATCATCCCTCGAGCATTATCTGTAGCCAGTTATGACAACCAACCTACAACAAAAACAATTTTTTAACGTTTCGTACACTTGGGCTAACATGTCAAAACACTCACAATCCATGATCAAATGATCGAGATGATTATGATAATGAGATACTGATGATAGTAGTAATAAAAATATAGAAATCAAAATAAAATAATTACAATTTTTCCATTAATGGACATTTTTAGAAATCTCAATAAATCATTGCCATTTGCTATGGTGGGTGAAAAGGAAAAATTGTAACAATAATCATCATCGTCATCATCAACATCATCAGAATACCAGAAAAGAGAACAGATTTTCCCTCGCTATTTCCTGAGAACCTGACTGATCTATACTACTTTTGATAATAACAATAATAATAATAACAATAATAACAACAAAGGAGGAGGAGGGGAGGAGAAGAAAGGAGAAGAAACAGAAGAACAATAAGATGAAGAAAAAGAATAAGATGAAGAAAAGTAATAAACTCAATTTAATGCAAAGTACAATCACTATAACTCATTACATCTCAAATTCAGCCACAACGCTGCCAGGCACAGTTTTCAAAGCTCGCTTCATGACAACATGATCTCGTTAAAACACAGAGGTTCTTGAGATGGCTCCCATAGGTAGCATCATAAGGAAGTTCCAGTGTACTACATTGCCCCAGCTGCTTGTTCCAAGAGTACTTGAGGCTTATTTCAGCATGTTTATTACTGGTCGTGTTGACGTTATTATTTTTCAATTTTCATAATTGTTACTATAATTTTTTATTGATGTCATTAATATTAATATCATTATTATCATCATTTATGATCACTATGATCGTGATCGTCATCATTATCATTATTATTATTACTATCATTTATAAGATAGAACTGATCCCTCAAGGTCACAGAAAATAAGAAGTGAATGGCTAATTGTCATTGGCATCTTGCAAATTATTATTATAAACAATAATATTAACATTAATTTTAATACAAATATTAATGTTAACATTAATGCTAACGCTAACATTAATATTGACATTACTACTGATACTAATATTCGTATTAGCATCAACATTAATGCTAACATTCATATTAGCAGTTTAGTTTGTTACTTTTTATTAGCCAGAGAAAGGCGAGCTAATGACTAGAGCTGGCTTTTAAATGAAGTCATCTGTGGACTGAGGGAAGCAGTTGTGTGCAAAGGACTTGTAAATGTCTCAGGAGAGAGGGCTTGAACCCACACAATTCAGTAGCCAACTGTGGGACTGATTAATTAGAGCTCAGCTGGTAAATCCAACAGTATGTGTTCTGGAACTGCTACTGTGTGTAGGGACCTTGAGCAAGTCCTTCACTCACAAATGCTAAGTGCCATCAACTGATGCCTTGTCACTGCAAAGTGGTGCTTAACAAATGCAGAAATAAAAAGAATAATTCCACATCACGAGGCAAACGCTCAAACCGATCGGTTGATGAGTTGCACTTTTAAGATGGCGCCACTTTAAAGTTTAATTTTGTAAGTCCCATTTGGGACGCCAGCATTATCAACTGCGATTAGATCACAACAACGTACACCAGATGTAATGTAATGTCCTCATTCACGGCACTTCTGTGATTGCAATCTAAGCCCAATTTTCAAGCTGTAATCCTGTGACTTCATTGCAGTATCTCACTAGAAATATTTGTAAAACAGCTTAAGGCCTATTTGCACCATCTTGCTTTTATTGTCTGACTGCCGTCACTCACCCACACCTACGATTCCTCCCTCAGCTGAAAGACACATTGCATGTCAACAAATGCGTTACTTACTTGCTTATAACAGATTACAGCAGATTACACCAGAAGAAAATGTAATGTAACTGTAAATAGTTGTAAGCCAATGGCTTTAAATTTTTATTTCAAATAAAACTTGCACTTCTGCAAAATAGTAAGAATTAGAGGCCCAGCACTGTGCCTTTTTAAAAATTGCGCGATAATTCTCCAGAAACAGCTGCCTTTGGTCGCCCAACTTATAAACAACATGCTCATCCCCTTTTGCAAGAGAAATTTGAGCACTGCAAGCTACCAGAAGGATTCCCAATAAATAAATGCGTAAGTGGTTGCCAAAACGACCTGTGCAGTGCCATATAAATCATTCATGAGTGTTGAATTATGCTTACACAGTTTCTTAAGTTATTGATATGAATAGTGGCTGTTTCTCAAGAATTACAAAACTGCATTACCCATGCTACACCTATTACAAATTACAATTCCAGTTGGCTATCTAACTGTCCACAGACGTATTTGGTCACATCATATGGGGTATTGTCACACCAAAAGTCTTGTACTTAGCTTTCAACTATATGGTCATTCGTAACAATGCTCATAAAAGGCTATTCTTTAGACAGGGCCCTAAAACTGCCATAAAAATACTCAGAAGCACTAATATACTGAGTTGTAGTTTAAATTGATTACAAACTCAACAAAGATCTGATACAAACAACAGTAATGAGACAAAAACTAGGGTTATTCAGGCATATATGCAGAATGGACAATATCAGAAAATTAAAAGGTGTGATGATGGGAACTATGGATGGAAATGAGTTAAGAGGAAAATCTAACAGAGTGGATGGATGATATCAAAGATTGGTGTCAAAAGGATTTACGCAGCCTGAGCATACTGGCACAGGACTGCAGAATATGGAGACAGATGATAACACATCTATTGGTTTTCTCCCCATGGATCTTAATGAGGAAGTGAAACTAAATAACCACAACAGTTAGCCCAGACAATTATTGTTGTACTGGCTACTTACGCACTGTCGATTTCTTTAAAAACCACACGACACATTAATATCGAGATCGAGTAAACAGTAAATCTTAAGTAATGCTTGCGAAAAATAGCGTTTTTATCAGTAATAGGTTACAGCCCAAATTCACAAAAATCTTACATAAATGACAAATAAACACGAAGTACGACTAATACCATACCACAGTTCGACTTAGCGAGCAACTCACTATGATTAACTAAATGAGTAATGATAATAATCGTAGTCTAGTATGACGAATAGAATCATCACAGAAATCTTTTCCTACTTATGCACGTTGTGATGTATGGTCGACGATCTTAGACGAGCTGTAGGCCGATTCTCGCCGACGTCTTTTAGCCGCCGAAAAGATAAAAATCCAGTAATCGGCGATTATCACACAAAAAGAAGCGACAACTGCGGCAAGAAATTCATTGGATGATTTTGCCGATCATAGAAAAAACAGCTTTTGTGTAAATCTGTAATACTGTAACACAACATGGCCATCATTCGGAATACCACAGATGACGCATTATTTATAGAGTTGAGCGCCATCCGATTATGTAGGGTTACGTTCTGGTGCTATCTAACGATTAACTAAATTCAACTATGCTTATCTAATCTTTGAAATTTTAGAACATCTTTATATGATTGCATTGAAGTGCGCGATAGTCTATTGGTCAGCGTGCTAAACTGTCAGAACTTTGTAAGGTGGGTGGTTCAAATCCCCGCTAGGGCAGAAATTTAATCGTAATTGTAATCGTAAGCTCGAGATGCCTACAGCGCCCGACGAAAGCTAAGTCGCGGGAAACAGCTTATTCATAGGTGCTCAATAAAAAAAAAAAAAATTGGCAAAAGGGTTCGGATCCAGGAGTCAGACAGTCAGACGGCTATGGGTAATAGGTAATTGGCTACAGTGGATGGTGTTTTGAATTTAAGATAGATAAGGGGAAGAGGAACAATTAGGGAAAGATTTTGGGAAAGTAATGTTTTCAGTTTTGAGTGAAAAACCAGTGCAGAAATTACAAGAGGTGAAGTGTTGGTGAGTTCGTATGACGGATCAGATAATTGTCGTAATTCTTGCGGGAGTTTATTCCAGAAGGATGGAGCAGCTATGACTATGGAGCGATTTCGAAATTTTAAGAATGAGGTGACGGGAGGGCGAAGGACAGAAGAGGAGAGGGTTGAACGGAATGGTTTGATCGTAAATAACTGACGAAGATGCGAGATTTGGGAGGATTGGTGTGTTATAAGGAAAGGATATTTTGCTGGTTATTTCACGCTCCACGTGTGTGCGTCTCCTATCAGACTCAGCTATAATGAGTACATAAGGAATTAACTTAACTCATTCACACTATGTAAAGAATACTCTACAAATTGCTTAAATAAATATTAAATTAAAATCACAGCATTCGACTTACATTGTGCTCATTTATTTAACAGACTCTTTGGATCTTGATCTGGAACCGAATTCATCTTGCCTTTCGATTTTGTTTTGACTGAGCGCCAGTGAATAAGCTGTTTCACGCAACTAAAACTTTCGTTGGGCGCTTGAGAAATCTCGAGATTACGAATACGAATATGAAATTCGGTCAATCGCATGGTGTCGCTTTCACTTCTTGTTCTGGCACGGAATCGTCTGCATCTTCAATTGTTGAATCTCGATACAATCTTATGTACTCTTTTGAATATCACTCATTTCCTATGGCTCAGAGACGCTGGTTCCCTAACTTACAAGGATACGCGAGACACGTCGAATTCAATCCGCAACCAAATCGAAGCAAATCTAAGCACGTAGAGAAGATTGATGAGAACTGACGTTGTATTTAACTACTCGGTAATCGAGTTTACGATTACTATTACTTAATCATTCCTTTGCAGGTCTACATATCGAGAGAAATCCGAGCAGAAGAACCGAAGGCTTATGATCAAGGCCTTATGATCAAATCGAATGTTAAAAATTTAAAATAACAAAATTTGAAATTTGTAAGTCCAATTAATAGAGCACCTCTTCGTCTGACCGTCTCTTGAATCTTGACCTACCGTAGAACCGAATACTTCTCGCCTTTCGATTTTGTTTTGACTGAGCGCTTGTGAATGGGCTGATTCCCGTCACATAGCTTTCGTGGGCGCTATAGAAATCTTGAGTTTACGATTACGATCTTCGAGAAAAAATTCATCATAAGTGCTCCCGACCCGGTGATACAAGACCACGATCGAACAGAATGGTCTTCTCCCGAAATAGAGGTACAGAAAAGAGAAGAAGCTTATGTCGTAGGTTGCACGGAGGCCTGTTCCAGATGAGGGGCCTACAATGGCGAATCTTCCATATTGCATTGTGAAAGTACGGGTCTGGGGAACAACCAAATCACCCTGCGGCCAGATAAGGATGACACTGAAATACATACCTCACTAAGACAGGATGTAACAGTACACACACATGCACAAACAAAAACACTTAGGTGGTTAGGCGCTATACAAGTGTTCAGATACATACATACATGCATACGTACATCTATACATACATACAAACATACAAACATACATACCTACATGCACACATACGTTCATACATTCATACATACATTCATACATGCATACATACAAACATACAAAGAGAGAGAGAGAGATAGACATACACACACACAAAATGCAGACAACACAGGAAGACAGATGAATGATATATACTCTGACGGACTCGCAACGCCAACTGATAGACACATACACACATACAGAAAGAGATACAGATAGACAGACACCCAGTGAAACGCAAACTAAAGGATACACATGCAGGAAGTAACACAAACAGGGATGTTCAAACAGCAATCTATACAGACACAAAGCAAGCAGACGGCCACTCTACCTCGTTGGCAGGCAGCCGAAATAAAATTGAAATTCCAAAGACTATAAATAATTGAGGAGCCAACATTCGACAGCAATCACCAGCTGGCGCCAGCAATACGGCATCGTCACGCTATCCGCAGAAACACAACCCCCTGGCAACGCGCGAGAATACACAGAGCAGCAGACAGCCAAAGAACGAACAGAGAGACAGACAGGCAAAAGGACACAGTAACAGCGTATCTAGCGCGTTTCAGACGCGTTAGAAAGCCTCTACAAGAAAGCAGTTTGCAGTTACGTTGAGCTCAGAGTTAATTCTATCTAACTTTCTTGTCTAAATGCGTCCTGACGCCACTAATGTCTACTGTAACTAGAGATTTAGGCATTGTGGGTCTACCTATGCAGACCATGAGAGAATTTATTTGGTTGAATAAGGGGCTTTAACATAGAGTGTGGAGTTCGTCGATAGTGAATTTCTTATTAAAATAACAAAATATTGCACTGCGCTGATTAATTATTTCTGCAGAAGAAATAAGAAGTAGGCCTATACAGGAAAAGTGCAACAGGACTCGGGTGATGATCTATAGAGATAATCGTAATATCTTCAGTGCTCATTTATTTAGCGCCTCTTCAGGGAAACTCATCAGAGGTGCTCGCCACAGTGAGCAACACAACAACACCACACTCCTAACAACATAAGACTAGGCCTACAATGGAAATGAATGGTCGCCAACCACTGGGGAAATAAAGGCAGAGTTTGGACAAGAAGCCTATGTCGCAGGTTCATGGCAGCCTGTTCCAGAGTGAAGGGCCGATCACAATGCGCCATAGATAGATGGTTAGCGTGCTGGACTGTCAGTCTAGAAGTAATGGGTTTGAATCTTAGCCAGGACAGAAAAGTATTCCAAGAATTCTGTTCCACTAACGCCCCAAAGCGAACTCGATTATAAAATGAGTAGGCCTACATTGACCTTTACTCTTAGTGTGAAGATCGTAGGGCAAAGGAGACGAGTGGCCACCTGCCCCCATACGCCAAGGCTAAGAAAATGAAGTCGCTAACACTTCATATCTATGGTTGCTTCTCGGGGTTGGTTTAATAGTAGTGGTAGTGGTAGTGGTGGTGGTAGTAGTAGTAGTAGTAGTAACAATAACAATAACAATAATAGATAGATAGACAGATAGATAGATAGACAGACAGATAGATAGATAGATAGATACGTACGTACGTACATACATACATACATACATACATACATACATACATACATACATACTAATTAGCATTTCCTAGACTGGAATCTATTTCCAGGAGGCGACAGTGTTAAAGAAGACGTGACTGCGATGGAGGATGGAGGCGGAGGTGTGGATAGTGCGAGCGTCGCCAGTGGAAAGGATTGGAGCAAAACCTCATCGACGAGAATGGCCGATCCTCAGGGACTCGAAGGAGAGGACGGAAGTGGAGAACCGAACCATTCGAACCTCACTGTCAAGGGTAAGAAATACACTCGGTTACTATCTCTCTTTCAGTGTCGCAAGCAGGGCCCCAGACCAAAATGTGTACGTGTTACGTTTGGGTTCTGCATTTGATGCGATTTATTTGTTCCTCATATTGATGAATGGAATAGCGTTAAAAGTTAGTGAACACGATCATCTCCTGAAGGAAGAAAGGGATGGAGGAATGAAGGAAGGATGGAAAGATTTAAAAAGGTAAAAAGGAAAGAAGGTAGGTAGGTAAGTAGGTAATTAGTTATACTTTTTAGGGAAATTATAGATCTTAAGGGTCAGATGAACTCATTTATGATTCTCATGAAACCAAGAGGGTTTCATTTGTAGGTTTAAACGACAGCAAAAGTCGTCTGACGGAAAGACGTCACTCACAGAAACCGGTGAGGAACTAATCACCCATAATCATATTCATTCACTTCATCATCATAATCGTCGTCATAGACTACTGCTGGTGGTGTTGGAGGTGGTGGTAACATTGGTGTTAGAGGTGGTGGTGGTATTTGTGTTTGAATTGGTGATGGTATTGATATTGAAAGTGGTGTTATTGGTGTTTGCGGTGGTGATACTGGTGGCTGTGGTGGTGATACTGGTGGCTGTGATGGTGGTGGTAATGTTGTTAATGGTGGTGTCTGAAATGGTGTTCATTGTAGTGGTGGTATTTATTGGTGGTGACGTTGGTGATGGTGGTGCTACACGGTGGTTTAGTGGTTGTATATGGTAGCTGTGGCGGTGGCGTTGCAGATGGCGGGTGGTGGCTGTGGTGTTGGAGGTGGCGGTGGTCGTGGTGGTGGTGATAACTGAGGCCCTAATTAATGACTTCTTGCAGTCGAGGGTGGTCAAGACAAGCGCCATGATCACAGGGGAAGCAACGAGGAAGCTTCAGCAGCAACTGAAGGCGAGCAAAGAGGAACGACGACTCACAGTAAGTCAAGAGTCATGTCAACACCACAGCCCTCGTCGACTTTACCTTACCCCGTCAACAAGTCATAAGTCATGAAGATTAAGCCAAGAGTCAAGTGTCATGTCACAAGGCGTGAGTCATGATTTGAAAGTGAAGAGAGATTACGATTACGATTACGATTATGAATAATCATATACACACATGTAAACATAGGCTACATACATACATACATTACACTCATAGGCCTACATAGAGACTTACATACTTACATACATACGATTACGAATTCAGCTCCGAACTTGATGTAATGTACACGTATAGGCCCTATTTATGTAATAACACTAGGTCCAGAAGAGTTCTATTGCTTTTTCAGTTGGACGCGCGACATATATTCCTGTTTTCCAAGGTAATTTTAAATTAATTTACTTCTTAAATTTAGTCTTAAATATAAATGTTTTCATGCGGAATTTCTTAATTTTAGTATTATCAGACCAAATTTTAATAGTTAAACTGAACATTTTAAGGGCATTTTTGAATATAAAGGCGCTAGAAAAACGTGACTGCCTGGCCAAGCAGAAAACCGGAAGTTATCGAAGCGTATCTGTCAAATAGTTTTACATAACATAAAATAAAGTTTGATAAAGTTTTAAAGTTTGATAGAGTTTTAGCAGGTTAGCTAAAGTGAGCAGTTGAAATAATGTCAAAACAACTGCATCTGAAACTCTTTTGATGCCATGAACTTAAACGCGGAAGCCACTTTTGAATCATTATAGACCTATTTAGAATGACGGCCTTCGAGTTGTTTACAGAAACAATGTGGTTTGTAATTCACGTTACCCTGGAACACGGATGGATAAATTGTAAATGCAAATGTATAAGTTTTCTATAGCGACCGTATTGCCTCGATCCTGCTCACTCCACAGTGAATTGATCGTTTGAGATCCTTCACCACCGCTGCCCGTTCGAATGGGCGCCACGCCATTTAAGGTCCCCTTATACGGACCGTACTAGCCCGAGATTTAAATCTCTGAAATGAGCCACGACCGGGATGCGAACCAGGGGTCCTCACGCACAGAGGCTCCTTGGCCCACACATTTACCGATGTATCTCCTATAGTTTACTGAAGGGTGTCAAAGTGGGGTTTGGGGCCCTAGTGGTGCCCAGGAGCAGAGCTCTGGTCAGGAAGTGGCAAAGCTCTCTGAACCTGAACGGGATTTCGGAAGCTAAGGATCAAATTTGTGCTGTTTTGTGAATTTCAGCTTAAGGGTATTTAGGATTATAAGCCAAAAAATGTGACATGCTTTAAAATAATGTGAGATTTTGGTCTGGCAGAGTAGAAATTTGCCTGTTACCTTTACCTCTACATTTTTATTGTCATTGTTGGTTTGTTACCTCTTCCTAATTACAATAATATAATTATAAAATTTTGTTACCTTTCTTTTTGTTATTATGTTACATTGCAGTTGGCACCAGCCTTGGACATGGAAGTTGGTCAAGTAGAAGATGTTATCCTTGGTGACGAGAAGGTATCTTCTTCAGAATATTAACCACCCAGGAATGACATGTTGGTGAAATGGGTTAATATTCCAGGATTAGTATCCCCCACTGGTTCAGCATATCAACCAGAAAAATGTTTTAGTATGCATGGATAACATATATAGAAAAAATACAAACAAATAAATACATAGAGAAATATATGAACAAGTAAATATACAGAAAAATTTCCAAGGAAATAAATATATAGAAAACATACAAATAAATATAAAAATATTTTAAAAATTAATGTGTATTTAGTGATGTGGAAAATATTTGATTTTGTTTAAGTAAGGAGTAAATGCTTGTCTGTTGTTTGTGGTAGTTCAGTCTTTTGGAGGAATTTCTAGCTCTGAACGGGAGCCAGAAGCTTATGTTCTTCCAGCAAGATGCACCAGTGAGTGACCTCAATCCTATTTTTTACTTGGATTCTGCAGAGTGAGGCCAGCAGGGCCATTTGGCCCAAGCCTCAAATAAAGAAGAGGCCTCAGACTTTTTAAAAAGTGTGTATACAATAATTTTTAATATTTATTTTCCTTGTTTGTATTGTGTTTCAAAAATGTGATTTAGTTGGCTTATGAAATGCCTGCTTCGAGATTGGGGCCTCGTGTTTGCAGTGGCCTGGGTCTGTCTGAATCTCTGAAAGGCCCTGACTGGATGATAATGTTAATCATGATGTTCATGTCAAAGATGATTATGATAAAGATCATCATGATTAGATGATCATGTCATATATTATTCATGACAAAAGAGGATCAGGGCAATTATGACATTATTCATGACAAAGGTGATCATTTGTATGTGTTGCAATGATCTGTATTTATGATGATCATGGCAAGGATTATGAGACTGAAGATAGGATTTTTATCTAAACTTTTTAACAATAATTTTCAGTGATCTTTGATGATCGTAATTTCTTATTTGATCTAGAGATCAGATTTTGCTGGTGTCCAACAGCAGTCTGTTGCAGTGCAAAAGAAGCTCTTCATCACAACTGGCACAGTTGAGGTATGACGTCACAATTTTATGGGTATGATGTCATTATTTTATGAGGTACTGTCATAATTTTATGAGGTCTTGTGTCATAATTTTATGAGGTCTTGTGTCATAATTTTATGAGGTACTGTCATAATTTTATGCAGTCCTATGTCATAATTTTATGAAGTATTGTCATAATATTATGAGGTCCTATGTCATATTATATAAGGTACTAGTCATAATTTTATAAGATCATGTCATAATTTTATGAAGTCCTATGTTATATGTTGAATTATATATTGTGGCATAAGGTTTCTGTTGAACTGTTGGTGCATTTTTTCTGAATTTTATTCCATCATTATTTCAGTAGAACCCTTGCTTAATTTTTAAATAAAAAGGATGTGATTATTTGAATTTTTTAAGCAGCAAATTAAAATTATGTAGAGAGCAGTGATTCTAGTGATCATCATCTGTCAGTTGACTGTTTTCAATGGCAGCTCCAGAGGGCAATCAGGCCACACTCTCCAATAGAATTGAGTATGGCATGCCCTTTTTTTTGGCCCACTTTCTGTATAGAGGTGTGTAAAAAAGTGAGTTATCAATACCTTTAGGCTTCTGAGAAGTTTCTATATGTGAAGTTTCTAAAGCTTTCTATGTAGATGCATGTAAACAAGTGAGCTACCTTTACCTCTATGCTTTTAAGGAGTTTTTATGGAAGTTTTGTAAACAAGTGTATTACCTTTATCTTTATGCTTCTGAGGAATTTCTATAAAGATGTGTAAAAAAGTGTTACCTTTACCTCTATAATCTTCTGAGAAGTATCCACAGAGGCTTGTAAACAAGTGTCTGTTACTTTTACCTCTTACCTTTACCTTTGGTTGTATGTGCAGGGTGCCACAGGAATGTGCTACTTTTTTCTGCGACCCAACTCGCGTCGAGCGCTGACCCCTGATAACATAGCAAGCGAAGTCAGCTTTATGTTCATGGACGTAGCCGATGGAAAACTTCTCGAGAGCCTGGAACACATGATGTCCAAGATCTTTGCCTCCTTCCTCAGAGCGCAAGAGGTCAGACACTATGCATTCAGTGTGTATTGTTACGAGTATTGTTTAAGTATTGTTATATGGATAGTCATATGTGTTGTTTTATGTATTGTTACATGTATTATTACATGTATTGTTATATGTATTCTTTTATGGATTGTTACATGTATTGTTATCAGTGGTGTTACTTCAAATTTCGGGCCCTCCTGCAGATTACTTATATGGGACCTTCAGAGCTTGTTATTAGGCTACTTTATTAGGGCCTGAGTAAGCCCCATCTTTCTCAAATTAGGCCTTGGGCACCCCACAAGTAGTGCATCACCTTTGAGAGCCATTGCTAACTGGCTGTATGAATTTTCTACTACGGTTACAATTACTATTACAATTATTATTATTCTTACACTTACTATTATTATTAGAATTGCTGTTGAAGAGCATGTTTCTTTTGTGCAGAGTTGGGGAGAAATCGCAGAACAAAACAGTCCTGCGCTTAAGTCGAACTTTCTGGATATGTTGGACAAGGTGACCTACGGCATGTCTAGCGCTAAGGGAATCATTGTGAGTGACGTGGCACTCACAGAGATGGAATGCTGCGCTGTACTGGAAAAAATGACATCTCCTGCTGACTACGTGGCTGCCAGTAATTGTAATAGTTTTTATTTGCAAAGTTTTATAGCGCCACTAGAATATAAACTCCTCAGAAGTGTACCCGACCTGACAAGACAAATCCATGATCGAGTTGAGGGGAGAATGAATTTTAAAATTTGTGTAGCTGCATATAGGACACCGCATTCTTGTCTGCCGCAGTAGCTTCAACAGATGATGACACCTCAGGCTTTCCATGATTCCACTAGATCCTCTGATTGCCTTTCTCTTCCCTTGTTTCAAGTGAATATTGCACTTGGCACCAGAGCTTTTTCTGTTGCCGGCCCATGGTTCTGGAATGTGTCCCCACAATTTGTTTGCTGTTCTCTGTCCATGGTATCTTCATTCTCCACTCAAGACGATTTTCTTTCAACGTGCTTATCCTCCTTGGGCTGTCATTCTGTCTCATAGGGCTAACTTTTGGAACTGACAGGATTGCGATTCTGTTTTTGAGCACCATCGATTAAGCCTGGCGCATCATTATAATGGCATTATAGAAGTTCTAAGATTAGATTAGATTACGATAACTATTATGCTTTTGATTACCATTCATCCGATTACGATATTACATCGGTCTGTTGTTACAGGTAAGAACAGTGAATTTCTTGAGCAACTGGAACAGTTGTTTTCCATGTGGTACGGACAGATCGAGCAGGTTTTGGCCGAAAGCGAACAGATCCGGAGGGAAGCAGACGACATCGGCCCAAGCGCCGAACTCCTCTACTGGAAAAACAGAATGGCAAAATTCTACATGTATGGGTTTATCTTAACTGAACCAAAGAGAAAATTTATTGATTTCCACTGGAAATTTATATGCGTTGATTGGCAAAGGTCATACTTACTGCCTGTGTCAAAGGGAAAACTCAAAAGGGACCTTGTGTACAGCTAAATGAGCTCCCCTACTTCATTAGTATATATGAGTTGTCATTCTCACTTACTACTATTGCTACTACTACTACTATTACTACTACTGCTACTATGGCTAGTAATACTACTATTTATATGATTATTATTTTTAATATTATTAGCATCATCAACATACTATATTATGATTATAGTTATTATTTTTGGCACATTCTATATATTTTTATTATTAGTATTCAGAATACTTAATATTTATTTTTAATCATATTCTGACCGTTAATAAAATGTTTATGTTAGGCTGTTGGACCGAATCAAGAGCGTAAAATGTCGTGCTCTCATTGGGACGCTGCAAGCAGCTAAATCAAAATCAGTGGACAAATGGAGGCGCTTGGTGAGCAGTTTTTTACTGATTTATTTAAAAATTTTTATTTAGTACAGGTATATAATGAATTATGATTATATAATAATGTATTTACTATGAAAATGTTTTATTTTAAAATATGCTGATTTTATTGAGGAGTATTGGGTACATTGCAGTTGTTTCATTTACCATGGTAACGGTTGCTATGTATGATTTAGGATGCACTAATCACGGATGCAGCGAACGAGGCAAAGGACAACGTCAAGTATCTCTACACACTCGACAAGTTCTTCTGCACGCTGACCCAGTGCGACCCCGTGAGTGACGGAGTTTCTGTTGGTCACCGTGGTAGCGGGTGTTGCGCTTTGTGTAATATTCATGATACACAGATGCTGGCATGTCCACTGGACAAGTTAGACATTAGTAGCTGCTAGGAATCGAGTTGTTTAGAACTACGATAAATATGTTGTTACTTTCAATAACCTGACTTTTCCTTGCTTTACCTTATCTGGGCTTACCTTGCCGGTAATTTGTTTTGCCTGTGCCTTTACCTATCCTATCCTACCATTCTCTATGGCTCCCTAATGTACCATACTTTACAGTTCCATACTGTGCTCTACCCTACCGTAGTTGGTAACACAATGACTAACAAAATTTTATTTATTAAGGAAAACCTTTAAAAGTTTACCATCAAGAAATTCAAAACTAATGCCAGCTTTTTTGTGGAAAATGTAAACTGGAAATCTAGCTATGCATAGATTACACAATAAAATTGTGAAAAAATTAGATGAAGTTATTATTATTTATGAAGTATTTATTTATTTTATCTACTGACAAAGCATCACTTTGGACTGGAACAATTGTGCATGAATTGTTATTATTATCAATCAATCAATCAGTTACTGATTAATTTCAGGAGTCGATGATCGAAGTCATTTCTCGTCTGATGAACTCGATCCGTATCATCTACAGCATCTCGACATACTACAACACGTCACAGCGACTGACTTCCCTCTTTGTAAAAGTCACAAATCAGATGATTACAACCTGTCGCTCGTACATCTATCAAGGGGTGTCACGGATCTGGGATTTGTCTTCAGCAGATCTACTGCGTCGACTGGAGTACTGCATCCAGCTGAATCGCGAATACCAGAACCAGTTCCATCAGACAAAAGCGCATTTGCAGATCTCTCCTGAGGAAAGGCAGTTTGAATTGAGGTCAGACTAGCGAATTCGTAATTGTAATCTCGAGATTTCTACAGCGTCCTAAGTTCCAAAGTCGCAGAAACCAGTGTATTCACAGATCGAGATTTCCAAAGTGCCCAAAGAGTGCTAAGTTGTGGGAATCAACATATTTGCACACACAGGCACTCAGTCAAGACGAAATTGATGGACAGATAAGGTCGATTCGGTTCCAGGTCAACATCTACGGGTGTTGCAGGTTACCAGTCAGTTTACGTTCGTAAACTTCTATGATGATGATCATAGATAGCATTGTGCTCTCAGGCGTTCTCAGTGTCTGTTCCAAAGCTTTGGAATTCACTGCCCAGTTCTGTGCATTCCATCAGTTCTCTGAAATTCAGCTTTATAATGTAATGTAATGTAACAAGCATTTATATAGCGCCTTTCAAGCATCTCTCGTAAGTGCAAATGCTTACACGCCATAACCTGACTTCTGGTTTCGCTGACCCATTGGATTTTGACTGGATTACGTATGATTTTTACCTTGATTTTGCTTGTAGCGACCATTGATGATGCTTTGTGTTCATTATGATAATGGTGCTATAGAAGTCATTAGATTAGATTAGGTTAGTATCTGTTCAAGATAACTCCTCAGAGATGCTCCAGATCTGACACCACAAGACCATGGTTGAATAGAATGGTCTTCAGCTCATTTCTGCTGTGAAGATTCTTCTCTCATCTTGCTTTTGCATTGTCCAGCTGATCCATTTAGATCTTCATCTCATATATATGTCCCTAGTGGAACTTGGGACATATTGCTTATTTCTCACTCTTCAGCCCTTGCGTTAGCCATAGATGATTCCCAAGGTCCAGGACATGGTGCCACGTCACTGTAGGACTTGCTGTTTAAGCTTAGGCCAGTACCAAATTCTACTGATGAGTGACGGTGTGCAAAAAACTTGTTCAGGTTCATTACTGGGAGTTCGTTCAGTGAGCTCAAACCCAAAATCAATGCATTATATACACCATATAGACTACCATGCTGCACGTGTGTAGGGTAAGACTGTAATGTAAAGTTATATAAGGAAGTTAGAAAGACTGTAATGTAAAGATAGATAAGGAAGTTAGATCTATTTTCGAAATCTGCTAAATACTTGTTTTAATAGTTGTTTAAATTGCTTGTAAAATTATAATTAAGCATCAGTCTGATTGATGGGGTTGTTTTTGTGCAGTGAAAACTACATTTTCGGTAAATTTGACACATTTACGAAGCGCCTGGAGAAGATAATTCTTATGGTTACGACTTTTGAGAAGTACGCTGGAATTCAAGACGTCAAGTTAGAAGGCATCGAAGAAATTGCAGAGAGCTACAAAGTTATGGTCGAGACTGTCAAGAAGAAGAGTCACGATGTCCTCGACTTTCACAGGCCAGATGTAGGCTTGTCATTGTGCAGAAGATAATCTAATCCTTATCTAATCTTATTATGCAGTTTATTATCTTATCCTAATATTATCCTATTCTAATTTTATGCAGATTATGATCTCACACTAATCTAATCCTAATCTATTCTTACAAATTTATAATCTAGTCCTTGTTCAATCTTATTATGTAGTATATAACAATACTGGCTTGATTCTAATCTAATGTTATTATTCAGATTAAATTTTTATCCTGATCTAATAGTAATGCAGTCTTTGTGGATCATAATTCAGTCCTAATCTAACCATAATCTAATCTTATTTATTATAATCTAATCTTAACCTAATACTTATCTGATCTTATTACACGGATTATATATTCTTATCCTGTTCTAATCTTGAAGATCAGTTACTATATCCTATTCTGCATTGTGGTCTTTCAGTCTCTGAAATGTTTATTGATGTTTTCATGTGAATATTCTGTTCCAGTTTGATCTCGACTACACGGAATTCTGCCGACAGTTTGAGATGCTTCAGCAGTTGAAAGAGAATTTAATTGATTCTCGATTCCGTAAAAATCTGTCGGTCAGTCTCCCCTTGGGATTTGTATTTTTTGCTTTGCAGATTTTTTGCTACTGTTTCAAATGCATGAAGTTACAATGGAGTAGGAATTTTGGGTTGACAGAAAGCTGTGTTGAAAGAGCGCCGATGCAGGCATTTATATCCACTACTATGGTAAACATCATTTATTTGAGCTTCCCTCTTGTTTGCTTTGACTAACTTCAGTCTTTTTTAAATGTATCAGCTTGGCTAATTGGTGGGATTATGAAGTTTGATCGTATTTCTTAGGACGAGATGTATAAGTTGCCCATGCATTGAGTTTAAGATTCTTATGGTGATGTGTAACTGCCTGGCCAGTTGTGCTCCTTCCTTAGGGAGCTATATATTTCAGTGTTGTAGGTGGGCCGCAGACATCTTCGCTTTGCAACACAGATTGATCTGGTTGTTTGATGTTAGCATTAATAGTCAGCTTCTTATTTGTAATTGAAATAATAATGGAGATTCATATAGTGCTGTAAGTGATGAGGGTCAACAGCTACCATCTTGCAAAAGAGCATGGTGCACAGTTAAATCTAATCTAGTGACTTCTATAGCGCAGTTTTCATAATGCATCAGTCAATGGTCGCTTAAAGTCAAAATTGCAATAAAAAATCATGAACCATTGGAGAAGCTGGGTCAAATTCCAGAAAGTCAGAGAAACCAGAAGCCCAGCTGTGGTTGGTAAGCGATTTGGAAAAGACACAGACACCGATATACAAGAAGGCAAAGTCCTTAAATACAAGTTTGACTTCATGCATAGTGATTTAAAGTTCTTCGCTTCAGTGTTTTCTGCAAATAAATCCTGATTTTTTGCGTTTTTCATATACAGATCGCCCAGTCCATTGAATTCCTCCTGAAGTTCGAAAACATTCCTGGCCTTGACCTTGACCTTACGGACAAGTACGTCTGTGCCCTGAATGCCTTCGTTCGAGATGTCAGCCTTGTCGGGGCAGTTTACGAGCGGGACAAGCACTGTCCCGAAATCCCACGAAATGCATCGCTCATTGCAGGAAGAATTGCCTGGGTGAGACAGCTCTATGCAAGGATCGAATCACCAATGAATGCTTTCCAGAAGAAACCTGAAATTCTTAAGGTAATTGTAATTGTAATTACAGATTTATGTAGTGCCTTTTTACGGGAGAATACTCAGAGGCGCTGCTGAGTTCATGACACAAACCTTGATCAAATGACTGGCTTTCAAGCACTTACAGAATAGAGGCAAGGAAGCTGATTGGTTAGAGTGCTCGGCTTGTAACGCGGAGAGTTTGGGTTTGAGCCCCCGAGACAGTCACTGTGTAAGTTAGTCACTCACAGTTGCTTCCTGCCTCAGATTCAGCTTTACTGACCTTGTGCTCATAATAAATGCAAAATAATAATAACAGTAAAAGCCAAGGAGCTCATGTTAGTGGGCACCCATTCCAGAAAAATGGACTGAACACAGCGAACCTTGGATGGTGGGCTGTGGAAGTTTATGCTGGTGGGAAAATAAGATCACCTTTCTTATGTTATCTTTCTTATCTTACCTTATCTCCTCCTTTCTTATTGTTTTTTGCTGTTCTTTACCATGCCTAAGTTGAATTGTTTCAGACGAAGGAGGGAAGAAAAGCTATTCATGTCTTCAACAAAATGGCTGCTGTACTTGTAGAATATGAGGTAAAATCAAGTTATGCTGTCTTTGCTTAATGGTATCAATTGAGAGATTTAATTCGTGCACTGCTAAACGAGTTTGGTTGAATTATCATTCTGTAAAAATGTTGAATTATTAATTACAATTCATTTGTTTACAATCTAATATCTGATCTTGTCTGGAAACTTCTATTGCGCCATTATCGTATTGCAGAAGCAGTGGTGTAACTTGTTTGGCACTGAGAAATTTTTTGAGTTTACATTGCTCTTCTCTTTCTAAATCTTGCAAAAATAATCCTAAAATTTCATACCAGGTGGTATAGCTTAATTTCCATCCTGTACGATCTCTCGCCTCTTCTGTAGTTAAGTGCTCCTTTGAGAGACCTCTAGGTGCCATGCCATAGCACTATTTAAGTTTCCAAGAATACTTATATACATCCTTATAAATTTGTATGTGTTTCTAGCTGATCCACTCTCGTGCCTGGTCACGGACGATCGAAGTCACTCTGACGGGTCTCAGTGCATCCCTTCTTGTCCAGCATCCTCAGAAAACGAAGCTATTCGTGAACTACGACCCCAAGATCCGTGAGGTCCTGCATGAAGCAGACTGCATGCTGAAGATGGGAATACAGATCGACCAGTCGGTCCTGAAGCTGTATACGAATAAGAAGAGGATCAAGACGATTCACGATGCGTATGTTTCATGTAAAAATTATGTTATAAAGCTATGTCATGTAAACCTCCAAAATTTCTCAACGACACATAATAGCTGCATCGGGGAGAGCAGCTTATTCATCGTTGCTCTATTAAACCAGGTCTGCAGGAGCCAGAATGTTGAATCAGTGAATCCTGACATCCTCTAATGATAATCGACAACTACATTGCCGTAATTCTGTTGTATGGGCAGTGGAGGCTTCAGGATTGCTTGCGTGGGGGCAAGAGCATTTCCAGAGGGGCGCCACATTCTGGCAGTCCACCATGCATGGGTTTGGTCTGATTGGCACCAACAGATATAACCAAGAGAGGCAGAGGGGGAATCAATCGATGGACGCTTTTAAGCAAAACAAAGTTCCAAAATCATAATTCTTTGAACAGAACCAGTCAAAATCAAAGCGACTTCAGAGACTGGATGACAGCCTGCATAGGATAAACAACCCTAAAAAGGCTCATTAGAACAATCCGTCCTGAAAGGGTGTTATACAGATGTTCCTGCACAAATAGCCTCTCACATACAGTGCTGGTTCGGCAAAATTTCCCTTCTGGGCAAAATGCCCTGTTGCTCCTTGTTAGCTAAGGGCCATGAAAGCAATTGCCAAAATCTGTTCCGACTTTGAGAGTTTAGCCCCAGCCCTCCGCCTTTTCTAAACAACCCTTTTGTTGAAAAAATTATTTGCCAGACAGTGTCAACGTTCAGCATTACACTCGGCCAGACCACGCGCGCGTCTAAGGCTATTGTTATATAGACTGCAGTTAGGATTGTGTTTGTGTAGGCTTGAGGGTATACTGCAGGACTACGAGGACCTTCAGAATGATGTTCCAAGTTGTCTCGTCCACGTTTTCAAGCCGTACATTGATCGAATCGAGAACGTCCTTAAGCCAGGTCTAACGACGCACAGCTGGACTTCAATGATGGTTGATAAGTGTGAGTCACAATTGGCCAGCATCTGCTTCAGATTTTCAGATTTATTCTTTATTTTATTTTTCAAGTCCCTTATAACAGCGCTGGGCTTTTTTCACAGAATTTGGGCTCTTTTTAATGCTACTATCTGGGGACACAAGAGAAACAGGCCATCTTTTTCAGTGTGTATTGGTTGCCATGCAACACTTTAATGCTGTTGCTCTTTTTTGGCAGCACCTTCTCTGTCACAACGTGATGAGATTTAGCCAATCCAGACGTTTTATTTCTCCAGAGCCTTTATCCTAAGTCCCGAGGAATCATATGTACCTCAAGGAAAAATAATAATATTAGTAATAATAATAATAATAGTAATAATAATAATAATTATAGTAATTATAATATTTTAAATATGAATTATAATAATAATAATCAAGAACTCCTCTCTATTGTCTAACACTTCAGACATTTCCAACTGTCACGAAGTCTTGGATGAAGTCCAGCGACTCTACAGTCAGTCGAAGGACGTTCTGCATTCTCGAATTGAGTCAGTCCTTGAGGAGATGTCGCAGGTTCCACTCTGTGAACTTTCCAAGCACAAGCCAATCACAACAGAAAACTTTCTCCTGCTGACGGAAGAGAAATGTGAAACGGCTGCGCAGGTGCTCACCAAGTGAGTCTTGTACCGGGGTTCAGATATATTCAAAGACTGTTCAAAGATAGTCTTTGGTGAGGTGATGTGATGTAATGTGAGAAAAAGTAATAAAAGAAAACATTTATATAATGCCTTTCAGGCAAATTAAACTGTAGAGTTTGTTACTGGCATAAACTGGGCAGTAAACTGCGAGTCCTGTGATCCTTTAGCCTGTGTCCAGGACCTTGAGATCATCCACTGAGGAGAGAATCCAGTTTAAAATCTCTCTTTGTTCGTAAAGTAGAACATGTAAATTAGCTGACCTATAATCAATCAAAACAAATAGTACACTTGACTCTTGTGTTGCCACGCACCACAACGGTGTTGAATGTTCTTGAATGTTCTTGAATGTTCTTGGTAGTGGGTCCAAAGCTTTGGAATTCGCTGTCCATTTCAGCTCGTTCTGTCAATTCTTTGATGTCCTTCAGCTCTAAACTTACAACTAATTTTTTTCAGCTTACCCACTGTGGTCTAATTTTTGGCTCAAAAATTTTAATTTGCAACTAATTAATTATAATAAGCATAGTCTTTGAAGAAGAAATCCTTGGACAAAGAATTTCAGAGGTACTAAATGGCGTTAGAGGCAGGCTGAAAGAGAGGAACAGATAGACAGGCAGATAGGCAGGCAAAAGCAATTGCAATTAATTGAATAATTAGTTAATTAAATGACTGCTAGGATAACTTCTGGTAAATTGGATTTCTGATATTCAGGTACAGCATGGCCGTTGAGACTTCAGTGTCTCATCTTCTTGATCTAGTGAGACTTCCTCTGACGTCTAAAGAACTATCGGCTATGATGACCACTGATCCGCATCACAACGAACCGGATCCTTACTCTGCTCTCCTGCTGCACTTCATCCAGAAGAACACCGATGCACTTATCAAATGTAGGCAACAAAACACCACAAATATCTATAACTCTTCTTTGGTCTTTTTGCTGGTTTAGATTGACTATTCAGTTCTGTGTGTTCTGTCGGTGGTTCTTTTATGGCATTTAAGTCTAAACGTGAGACTCGTCTTTAAAATGCGTTAAAAAGTGGTGTTGCATTTACTGTGTATCTCTATCTCTGTGGTATATCTTGTCGTTTTAGTGGAATTCACTACACAGTTCTGTCACTTCCCTAAAGTCTAACCTTAAGATTTATGGTTTTCAACTTGCCTACCGTCTACTTTCTGGTTTCTCTTGCCTACCTACTACCTTCTGGTTTCTCTTACCTATCTGATTCAGCCGTGCTTCCCTAACTGATTATGATTTTTCTTGATTACGGTTTCATTTGAAGCAACCATCAAGTGATTCCTGGTGAATCATTCATTCATTCCTTCGTTTGTTTATTTATTGAGCTCAGTACATGATAGTAACAATATACAGCTTATCTATTTCATGGTATACAACAGCAGAACTGAAAGGCCAAAAGTCCCACTTAATGGAGCCACCTATAAATGTATGTATATGTATCTACAAATCTGTAAAAACGTACATATATACATACATACATGCACACCTACATGTACAGATACATACAACATGCATACATACATATATACAGGCACTCGTTTTAGCAAACAAAAAGGAATACAACGGGCCAATAGTTAAGCTTAAGGGACAGGAAATTGAGGTAATAAATAAGTTTGTCTATCTGGGAAGTGAAATGAAAGCAGGGGGAGGATCAGAAACAGAAATCAAAAGGAGAATAGCGCTTGCAGGGTCAACCTTTAACAGGTTACAAAAGGTCTTCAAACGACATGATATAAAACTGGCGATAAAGCTAAAAATCCTCAACACATGCGTGATCCCAGTACTAATCTATGGATGTGAGTCATGGAGTATTACAAGAGCAATGGAGAAGAAACTGAATGCAGCAGAAAACAAATGGCTCAGAAGAATACTAAGAGTTAGCTATAAGGACCATGTAACGAATGAAAGTATTAGACAACGAACACAGCAACCATTGATAAGTAATGTGATCAAGAAAAGAAGGATGAAGTGGGCAGGACATGTCCTGAGGATGGAGGAGAACCGCAATCCAAAGAAAATCTTTAAATACAAACCGGACGGAAAGAGAGCAGTGGGAAGACCGAAAAGAAGATGGATAGATTGCCTTGAAGAGGATCTGAAAGGTGCCGGAGTTACTATCTATGGGAAAACGGAGGGCAGACGGAGAATGACCCTTGAGGAGATGGCCGGGAAACGAGATTTGTGGAGGGGTGTCATAGAGAAATCAACGACTGGATCCAGTCCAGAGATGATTACATGACATGACATGACTCGTTTTAGGCATACGACTTTCACTGGACGCCATTCGCCGACGAATTCAGAACAGTCATAACAGGACGTTTGTTGTCCACCAAGTTCCGTTGTTTCAGGTCGACGTCAACCTCTCCATCCCAAAGGTCGTCATTCAGCCAAGCCTTGAAGATGTCCAGTCATCACTGACCAGGACCACCCAGATGATCGTCAAGGTCGTCGAACATATTCCACCCTGGAGCTCTGTGCTTCAGCCACAAAAAGTGACCACGCTGTCGTTGGTAGGTTTAAGTCTCTGATATCTAATCCAGACTGATCTGATCTAATCTAATCTGGTGACTCTTAAGTGCAATTATAATCACAAATTTATATAGCGCCAATTCAAGAGAAAAAAAATCAGAGGTGCTCCCAACCGAATAACAATCAACTACAATCAAGCAGAGTGGTTTTCAAGCACCTATGGAATAGAGGCAAAGGCCATGGAGCTCATGTTATAGTTTGATGGGCAGCCTATTCCAGAAAGATGGGCCGACCAAAGCAAAGCTTCTATGCCGGACTTCTACAATGCTCTTACGATATTGTACAGGGTTTCCATCGATGGTCGCTTCAAGTGAAACTGTAGCCAAATGTCAGTATTCAGTGGAGAAGCGCTGTCGAAAACCATTAGGCCAGGGAAACAGATCTGGCTAAATTGGGTAAATAAGTTGAAGCAGATGAGTCCTGAGCAGAGGCTATAGACCTGAATGAAATTTGCTGCAGACGAATGAAAGGTTCTTGGAAATGTGCTCTCTGAATTTCTAGACAAGAGTAGATCCCTGCATAACTCCTGCACTGGCCACAACTGAATTTAGGGGCTGGATTGGCCGTCCATGTTTACGTGCTACATGTTCTTTGCACATGTTTCTAAATGTAGATAGAGGCCATGGCTTCCTGATTCTGCCCTCATATCTAGGTGCATCTCTAAATATATCTAGTGTAGCTTATCCCAGGCTAGTCCTAGCCTTGTCCTAGTCCTGTTCTTGTGAACTTGTTTTTTTTGCTGTATAATCATCACTTTGTGCTGCTCTGTTCAAGGTGCAATAATTTGCAGTTAGAAAGACCTGTTGGCAGAAGCAAAATGTATGGGGAAAATGTTCATTTAATGGGAGATAGTGTGAACCAAATGAGAAGAACGACCTTTGGGCAGGAGCGAATTGTATGGGAGAAACAGTATCTTTAATGCAGTAGAGTCTGAGCCAATAGGGGAGTTCCCTTACCCCTAAAAACTGGCACACATTGGAGATTTTGCCTATGAGCAGGAGAGAAATCTACTCTAAAGGCTTCTGTAGCATTGTTATGATAATGGCCAAGGCATCAGTCGTTGGTCGCTTCAAGTGAAAGTCACAGTTGAAAATCATAAACTGGTGAAAAAGCCGGTCGAATTCTGAGAGGGGAACCAGAAGCCAGGCTACAGTGGGTAAACAAGCTGAAAGAGATGTGTCTTAAGGTTAGACCTGAATGACATCAAAGAATTGGCAGAATAAGTTGAACTGGACAGTGAATTCCAAAGCTTTAAACCAGCTACCAAGAAGGTCCGACACTGTTCTGGTATAGGGCACAGCAAGAGTCAGTGTCCACTTAAATGTATGGGGGCAGTGTATTTTCAGTGGGAGGTTGTCTGAACCAGTGGGAAAAGTTCCCCAATCCCACTGTAAATTACTCTCTGTTCGCTGCTTATGATAACCTAGTTTGTTGTCCCTCTTCAAACTAGGATGCTGAGTTGAAGGCAAGTGACGGAGATGAGCTGAAAGTGCCAGCCATGGTTCCAAATAAAACGCTGAGCAAATTGGTGGCTGAACACAAAGATGTGATGAAAATCTCGATGCAACTAAACTCCTTGATTTTGTCGTTGCGTACAGAAGTGACAGAACTGCTCAACGGTTTCAGCCGGTATGATGGACTCTGGAAAACGGTGAGACTTAAAACTGTAATAATGATTAATCCTTTAATTATTAAATAATTAAATAAATTAAGAAATTGATTCAAAAAATTAATAATTTCATCATGCACAACTTTGACGATAAACTTTAGCTTCTTCATATGTAATTCTGTTGTCAAAAATCTCTTGATAAAGTCTGGTTGAAGTTCGCATTTTCTGCTTTGCATTTTCTTCCCTGGACGAGTTCTAGCTGTTCCAGATAATTTGTTTAGTTTCCGATCGATTTTGTGTCTTGCTTAGCTGCTTTGCAACTTAGGTTATTAAAAACTTATCGTAAAAATTAACATGTAGACATTCATTTAGATAGGGTATTAAAATGTTATTAAACTTGGTGTATTAAATATTATTGCAAAGTGTAACATATAAAGGTTCAGTTGTCTTGATTACTGTTTTTGCTTTTGTCTACTTATTAGGATATGCAGACAACAGTCAAGGAGTTCGTTGTATCACAGCCAATCATGTCTGAATACGAGTCACAGTTCAGACACTATGCAGTAAGTAGACAATGTCTATTTGCACAGACTGTTATACAGGTCTAAAATGAATACTCAGCTGTTTCAGCTTGTTTACCCATCGCAGCCTAACTTATGGTGTTCCTGATTTAAAAGCTTTAACAACTGCCAGCTCTTTGGAATGAATTTCCGAAAGTCTTCTGCCAGTTTGAGATGATTTCTGTGTAGGGTCATTGGGCAAGTCCTTCACACACAATTGCTCTGTGCCAAAATTGTTATTTGTCATTGGTGCTTAATTATTACAGAAAGATTTATATGTTTAAAATTCTTTGTTCATAAATGTTGTTAAACAAAGTGGACTGTGCAATAATATTTATAAGTTTGTTCTAAACAGAGTGGATTTTGTCGAATTCTGGGGTTAAAATGTTAAAGAAATTGTATTATGCCAAGTTCTGCTCTTTCAGGTCTTTCATTCAAAACTGAACACTCCTTTTCCACAAATCTTCACCTGATTCATCCTCTTCCCCTTATCTCACTTTCCGGTTCAATTCCAAACACCATCCACTATAGCCATCTGGCTGTCTGCCTGCCTGATTGTTGGTTCTTGACTGGAACCGAATCTGACCCTTCCTGTCTATCGATTTTGTTTTGACTGAGCGCCTGCGAATAAGCTGGTTCCCATGACTTAGCTTTCATTGGGTGCTGTAGAAATCTCAAGCTGATGATTATGATTATGATTAATTATGATGCTCAATTCCAGAGCCTTGAAGATCAGATATCGGACATGGAGCAACACTACCGCATCGGTCCAATCATGTTCCTCACCGAACCACTGAAACTGGCACTCCTTGTTGAGTGCAAGAACTGGAAGAACTGCTACGGCCGGCACCTGAACGCTTACTGCTCTCACGAGATGGACGAACTGCACAAGTACTTCACGATCATGCAAAAGCGTCTCAACCACCCACTCAACGATCTTGATGACATACGGGCCCACAAGATCGCAATGACTGATGTACGCGATGCAGAGATAAGGATCGACATGACGATCATGCCGATTGAGGAGGCTTATGTCATGCTGAACAAGTATAGGATGATCTTCAATGATGGTAACGCGGAACGCATTGATACGATATCATATGCATGGAAACTCCTGAAACAGCAGGTGGGAAGTGTTTTTATTTATTTTTCTATTTATTTGTATTTAATTATTTTCACTCAAGGTAGCTATAATCTCTTGAGTTTAAAAAAATGTCTGGTGATGAAAGAATTATAGCTAATCTTTATCAAACTCTGGTTGGGTGAAAGCGTTTATTTCCTATGTTTTTTTTAAAATTTAATTTGATTATTATTGATTAATTATTATTTGATTAAATGCAAAATGAGGTTTGTCTTTAGTTGAGGAGTGTTGGCATAGTTTGGAGAATGTATTTTATTGCATAAAGCTTAGCTGCTGTTCTAAACGGAACATGCTGCCAAAAGTTAATGATTCTAATGTGGTGGTCAACTTGTTCTTAAATTTTTACGAATGGTTTGAGAGGTTCTTAAAAGTATTTTGTTGAGGGGCATTTAGACGGCGCTCTGTATAACTATCCACATATACATGTATAAATCTAGATATGAATATTGTGATGGTTTTCTGATGTTTCTTGGCCTTTGAAATGGCAGCTGAAGGTGAGCATAGATGTACTGTGTGGTTTTTTAACTTTGTTGATTAATAATCGACGTGTGGTGTGTGTGCAAAGAAATTAGTTTAATTTAAGTCACTTGTGTGTTTTTAAGACGAATTCTTTGTTGCTTTTTGTATTCTGGTTTGTATTTTGTAGCAGTGATATTTCTAACATATTTTTGTATCGTAGAGTTTAACGTGGCTGTTATGTAGTGAAGAGTTTGCTATTGTGGAATTTCCAATTATGTTTCCAATTAGAAAATACACTGTTTGACTTTACACGACGGCTGGAGAAGTTACAGTTACATTTATGATTGCATTTATGATTAGAGAATTCACTGTGTGGTATTGGTTCACGATGGGGAATTTACAATTACATTTATGGCCTATGATTACATTTACAACTAAAGAAATACACTGTGTGGCATTACAGAATGCTTGTGTATCAAAAATGTTTGTCATTTATATCAGTTTTAAGTTTGTAAAGTTTTGAAAGCATGGTTATATTTTTAATGAGCTTTCAAATCCATATTTCGATTGTCAGACATTTTGGTCAAAAGTTTTGCAATATTTTGCCTTTTCAAATTATCGTAATGCTGGTCATCATATTACCATTATCGTCATTGTTGTCATCATGAGAGCATAATATTCAACGTCTGCTTATTGTCTGATATGATCACCCTCGTTTTTACTTTACTTACTTTACTTGTTTCTAGAGTATTACTTATTATTGTTGTTGTTGTTGCTGTTGTTATTATTATTATTATTAGAAGTCAATTTGTATAGTGCACGATAATGTAACCAATGCACTGCAAATGCACAAAATGTGTTGCGAATGTTGCTGGTATATCCTGCTTGTGGTTGTAGAATCTCGAGCTGAACAACACTGTGATGTCCATACAGCCAGAGTTTATGGCTAAGCTTGTGGCTAATGTTGAAGTTTTCAAAGTTCAAGTCAACGATTTTGTCGACGACTACGGAGAAAGGTTGGTATCGTTAAAGATGTTAGGGTCACCTACACTAACACTTGACCTTGGGCATGATTGCCAGTGGGTCAGAGTGCTCGGCTTATAACATGAAGAGAAGGGTTTGAGCCGCCTCTTTACTTCTCCTCATCAGTTGCTTCTGTCATTTCATTCTCAACTTAAAACTTACCTGTTTCAGATTGCTTATCCACCTTAGGCTGCCTCTCTGTCTTGTGGACTGACCTTCTGGATATTGACCTGATTGTGGCTTGGCTTTGGTGCGCCATCGGTTGATGCCTTGTGCATTAGACACCGGCGCTATAGAAGTCACTAATTATCCTCTGAGGTGGTTACTGTATAGAGACCTTCAGCAAGTCCTTAACTCACAATTGCTCAATTACTGAAAGAGTCAAATGCAACAGCACATATGCATATGCGTTGTATGTTCACTATCTGAAGCTCATGTTCTTTTTTACCAAGGATTTCCCTTATCTTAGAGCGCGTGCAATAGTATCTAATTTAATCTAATGATTTCTATAACACCATTATCTTAATGGATAATGCACCAATCATTGGTTTGTTCAAGTAAACTCATAGTCAAGTTATTACCTTTACTATATATTGTATATTCATCTTCTACTCATTGTCTGATATTGTCACCCTCGTTTTTCCAATGCATTTACTTTACTTACAGTACATACTGTGGTTACAGTACATTACATGATTCACTTTCTTACAACTGCCATCTTTTCGCCATGCTTAGTGGACCAATGGTGGATGGGATTCTTCCGCAAGAGGCATCGGATCGACTTGCGATCTATTTCGCTCGTTTTGACGATCTCTGGAGAAAGTATGTCACTTATTCTGGTGGCGAAGAGATGTTTGGACTTCCAGTTAATGAATATCCAGAACTTCAGCGGATTCGTAAGGAGTTGAATCTCCTACAGAAGCTCTACTCCCTGTACAACGATGTTCTAGAGAAGGTGAATGGATATCAAGACGTCCCATGGGCCGAGATTAACATCGATAAAATCAACACAGAGCTGTTGGAATTCCAAAACAAGTTAGTTTCTTTTCCAGTTGTCCAGTAATGTATAGTAAGTCAAAATATTTCTTAGTGCCTCACAAAAGCTGTGTCAGGGAGACCGGCTTACAATTCAACAGTGCTTAGTCAGATCAAATCCTGAAGAGCCATGTTGTTAGGTCAGTTTCAGTGCCAGGAGAAGTAAGGCAGAGTATATATATATATATACACACACTGCCTTACCTATTGTTAGGTCAGTTTCAGTGCCAGGAGAAGTAAGGCAGAGTATATATATATATATATACACACTGCCTTACCTATATATATATATATATATATATATATATATATATATATATATATATATATATATAGTTAAGGTTAGGTATGCCTTATTTTAATGGCGCTAGTTACTGGATTATAATAGATTAACGTTGAATAAAGATTATTATTATTAATTAGAAACTTCTATCAGGTCTGTTAGGTCTTCCACCCAAAACTGAAAACACTCCTCTTTGCAGATCAGTTACAATCATGTTGGTGTTTAATGCTCAGTGTATCAGCTGATGGCGCACCAAAACCAAGCCGCAATCCGATGGGTCAGGCTAAGACTACAAATGTTCCGTTACAATTAGGCATACAGTTACAATTACTTGACAGTTGCTATTTTTGTCACCAGATGTCGTAAGCTTCCGAGGGCCCTGAAGGAATGGCAGGCTTACAAAGACCTACGCAAGACCATTGACGACTTCAACGCCACCTGTCCACTGCTCGAAATGATGGCAAGCAAATCGATGCAGCCACGTCATTGGGAGCGAATTGCGCAAATTACTGGGCACACCTTTGATATCGATTCCGATAACTTCCTCCTCAAGAACCTCATGATGGCGCCACTCCTTCCGAACATGGAAGACATCGAGGTGAGGTGGATAAGTCTCCACTTCTCACCTATGGAACAGTTCGTAACTGTAATCGTAATCATAAACTTGAAATTTCTAAAGCGCTACTTAAACGATAAGCACAGGGTACCATCTTATTCATGAATGCTGCGTCAAGTCGGTGGGTTATACAAGGATGCCTTGTCAAGAACCAAGTCCCATTGCTAGAAGACCAGAGAGAAGGGGCAAAGAGCTGTTATGGTGGGTTGTGTTTAAGCTGAGAGAAATGGGAAGGCAGGGGATCTGATGGATCAGAGTGGGATTCAGACGAGTTACTATAAACATTCAATTTGTGTGTATATATCCATACTAGCACACCCACATAGAGATAATGTTGTCCCAGTGTTGTCCAACTTTGTCCAAATATGTGTGTGCTGGCTGGGTAGGAACTCATGGAACTCTGTTATATAGCACGTGGAAATGAGTTACTGTTTATTGGGAGCAGGGCCAGGTCTTGTTTTTATACCTGGCTCCTGTTGCACCTTTCCTGTGAGCCTGTTGCTGTTTCTGAGATACCATTATAAGTGCAATAAATAATTTATGCTTTGTTGGCAGACAAAGCTGTGATGGGTAATCAAATAAGCATTAACATGTTTCTCTAATTTTTTGTCATTAGAAATTGGCACTTAGTAAATGCATAATCAACAACCCTCACATTTCTAAGCCTACCTTACCTTGCCTTATCCCACCTTATTTTGCCTTACCTGAACTTTTCATATCCTCCACTATCCAGTGGTGACTTCTTGGTATCTGCACTTTATTATCTTATGGGTGAACTTAAGATATATACCTTTCAAGTAAGGAAAGGCAATATATTAAGTTCATGGATACTTGCATACGTATCTTACCTTACCTTTCTTACCTGGCCTTATCTTACCTTACCTTTCTTACCTGGCCTTATCTTACCTTACCTTTCTTACCTGGCCTTATCTTACCTTACCTTTCTTACCTGGCCTTATCTTACCTTACTTGTTTTAGGACGTGTGCATATCCGCCGTGAAGGAGAGAGACATTGAAGCAAAACTGAAGCTTGTTGAGAACGAATGGAGTGCTCAGAAATTTCAGTTTTCCAGTTTCAAAACAAGGGGAGAATTACTCCTCAAGGGTAGGATGATAAAATAAGCTAATTTAATCTAATCTAATGACTTATTATCAAAATGCACAAGACATCAAATCGATGGTTGCTGCAGGCAAAACTGTAGTTAAAAATCGTAATCCATCAGAGAAGATTGGTTCAAATTTGATAGATCAGGTAAACCAGAAATCAGGCTACAGAGGATAAACAAGTTGAAACAGCTGAGTCTTCAGTTTAGATCTGAATTACATTAAAGAACAGATAGAACACAGAACTGGTTAGTCCCTTTCAAAGCTGTGGACTTACACAAGGTATCAAGTGATGCTTGCTTCAAATGAAAGTATTGTAAAAATCATAATGTATGGGATAAATGTTGTATATATTTGTAAGACCTTTGCAGATCACTCTTCTTGTGTCTGTTTTGACAAAAATACACTCACGCTTACAATCTGTTTTACAGGAGACCAGACTGTGACGCTTATGGAAGATAGCTTGATGGTCCTTGGGTCACTTCTAGGCAACAGGTATTTCTTTGACTATGGCTCATTGAGAGAAGATGAAAGAGATCACTCACGGCCTGGGAAAGTGAAATTTAATGATAACTTAAAGAATTGTGCCAGAAATGCCAATAAAAATATAAAAATGATTTTGGCTGCCCTGAATGGTTACAATCCCTGGGCTTGTATGTATGAACAGGGCTTAAGTTACAGGTTTTTCAACTAATAACATGGTCGTTTGATGATGCATGTGTGCAAAAGGGATTTTGTTGAGAAAACATGAGCATTATTCATGTTCTCTCTACTAATATATTAATGTTCATGATGTTTGTGATGTTGTTTATTTATAGCATTTCTAGTTAAATTAAGTTCAGAAAGGTATTTATGTTTTGAGTTTTGTTGTTAATATTATTGTTGGGAACGACTTTAGGTGGGATTAATTCCAGCCAGAAGGAGGCCATGAGTTCAGGAATAGATGAGTTTTAGTCGAGATCTGAACTAGCCAATAAAATCGGAATACTCAACAAGATCTGAGTGATTTCTGGGATTCCCTTGACTTTTCGGCTGGACTCTCCACAGAATTTGGCTTGGACAGCGATTTTGCTTAGCAGCGACCATCGACTGATACTTTGAGCATTATTACAGTGGTGATGTAGAAATTCTTAGATTATTATTTCTTATTTGGCCTAAGTCAGAATTGATTAGGGCCTGGCAGTTACTAGAAGGGCATGATTTTGCACAGAATGTGTCAAAACACAGTGATAAAAGCAGCATGCGTTAGCAATAATTATATTAAGGCACCATTGAACTCTAAACTTTTTTCAGGTACAATGCTCCATTCAAGCCAAAAATCCAGGAGTGGGTGTCAAAACTGACGACTACAATGGAAATAATCGAGAACTGGGTCGTCGTACAGAACCTCTGGATATACCTGGAAGCAGTCTTCGGAGGCGGTGACATCGCTAAACAGCTGCCGCAAGAAGCCAAACGATTCTCAAACATCGATAAGTCATGGCAGAAGATCATGCAACGTGCACATGACTATCCTAACGTTGTCCACTGTTGCACTGGAGACAACACGCTAAGCCAGCTGTTGCCTCACCTACAGGAGCAATTGGAAATCTGTCAGAAGTCACTGAGCGGATATCTAGAGAAGAAACGATTCCTGTTCCCGCGATTCTTCTTTGTGTCCGATCCTGCGCTGCTTGAGATTCTGGGCCAGGCCAGCGACTCACATACTATTCAGGTAAATGCAAATCTAATTGTAAGTTCATGTTTTTTGCATGAGTAAATGGATGATATGATATCAACTATGAATCATGAATAAATGAACCAATATTATAATCAGAATAGTAGGTAATTCCTTGAATGTAAATCATTTCTGCTTAGAATTCTACCCGAATGGCATTTAATGGTACATCTGATTCATTTGTTATTTACCTGAATCATGCAATCAACATTTTTGCATTCAGCAAATCATGACTCAGTGCAAGTTTATTAGATGCAAAATCCTAATTACAAGATTTTTTAAAATTGGTGTTGTAGGCTCATCTGTTGAGTGTTTTCGACAATATCAAGACTGTCACTTTCGAGGAAAAACAGTATGATAAGATCGTAGCGATAACCTCACAGGAAGGAGAAACTGTTTCACTGCAAGAACACGTGATGGCTGTTGTAGGCATTATCAACTCTTTCTTAGTATTTCCAGTCTCTTTCTTAGAATTTTCTATCTCTTTCTTAGTATTTGCAACTTCTTTCTTAGTATTTCCAACTTTTTTCTTTGTATTTCCAATCTATTTCTTAGTATTTCCAATCTTTTTTGAACTATTCTGAATCCAAATTATTCATGAATATATGTAAATTGAGAATTTCCTATCTTTTGTCATTATTTTGTAGAATGGGGGGGTCTATTCTGCAGCATGTTTAGTCTGTAATTCAGGGATTGTAAGTTTGAGTTGGATGGGTGGACTCCATGTAGTGACCCAGAACAAGTTGTTCACACACACTGATCTTTGTCACAAAGCTGTAGAATTTAGTAAAAGTATAAGTTGGGAAGTAAACAGCTAGTCCTATGATGCACAGGCCCTGAGTCCAGAACCTTGAGATTCTAATCTAATCTAAAGACTTCTAAAGCGTCGTTATCATAATGCCCAAGCAATCAGTCAATGATCACTTGAGATTTGTTCACTTTAGGCTCAACGGCTGGAGAGTGGACTTGAATGTCTTCTGTTCATCCCACTATGGGAATGTAGAGAAGGTGCTTATTAACTATTATTTCCAATATCTTACTGATTGTTACTTATTTGTTCCAGATAAACATTCAGTTTGTTTTTGTTTATTTCTGCTTCTAAGTACATGTATATTGAGTTGGTTTCGTTGTACATCCAACCTTTTTCAGCTGTATGTATTTCCAACCTGTATTCTTCATTTACGATTTGCTATATAATAATTCGTTCTTTTTATTATTTAACAGTTTTGTACTTAACTGTTTGTGAATTTCAATTTTCTAGGGAAATGTTGAGAACTGGTTGGGAGATCTTCTGAAGAAGATGAGGCATTGTGTTCATGGAGTCATCTGTCGAGCGGCGAGCGCCATTTCCGACATCAACTTCAGGCTACTGGAATTTGAAAACACATTTCCTGCTCAGGTTGCATTGAGTTTCTATCGTTATTGTTACTCCCATAGGCTTTAAAAAACTCAAAAAATTGATGAAACTAGACTATAAAACAACTGGAACTCACTAAGATCTGGCAGAGCAAGGTGCTTTGGAAAGTGATGGCATTGAAACATTTGATTGTTACACCACACTCAGTTCAGAGAGAAAAACTGTATCTTGATTAGGTGCTACTTGTAGGTGTCTGGTAGTGGAAAGGTAGGTCTTCTGGATTGGAAAGCGACTGCGTTAGAGTGCAGGATTACAGTTGTGGAGTGATATGTATGTATGTATGTATGCATACATGTATACGTATATCACCACAATTGTAGTCCTACACTATTTGAATATTCTCCATAAGAAAAGTTTGCTTTTTCATCATTTTCGTTGTTGGTCATTTATTCTAATAAATTTCTTTAAAAACCCTGAACAATGCATACAGTCAGTGAATCTGAATCGCAAGCATGGAAAATTTTAAATGACGATTCGCTGGGTGGTTTTCCAGGTAGGATTGCTGGGACTTCAGATGATATGGACACGAGACGCGGAGATGGCGCTCCAACTGGCTCGGACGGACAAGAAGATCATGCGCCAGACAAACGACATTTTCCTCGAGATTCTGAACGACTTCATTGAGGTAACAACTCAGCAGCTGTCGAAGATGGAGAGAACAAAGTTTGAGACTCTCATCACGATTCACGTTCATCAGAAGGACATCTTTGACGACTTGGTAGCTTAACAGTACTTCTTTTGCTGTAATTGTAATTAAATTGTAAATGCAACCGTAATTCATTTGTAAATGCAGTTGAATTTGTTATTGTAGTTGCAGTTGTTTTTGAGTTATAATTTTTTTATGCAAGGCATATATGATATCTCATTTTTGTGAAATTGCTGTATAATTATTATTATTATTTTTATCATCATCATCATAAAGAAAAAATTGGCAGTGATATCTATAATGGCTACATCTCATCCGGTACATGGAAAGTACTGCAAAAGCAGCAATATTGAATCGCTGAGTCATTAGAGGCATTTCTCTTATGTCTCCAGAAATGCAAGTTAGGCGTCATCGCAAATCCATATTATTTCGCAGTACATATTATTTCTCTTTTCATTATTTGCCCTTGCAGTGCAAGTTGCACATAAAGTCAGCGACTGACTTTGAGTGGCTGAAGCAGGCGAGATTCTATTTCAAGGACGACGAAGACAAATGCACCGTTTCAATTACAGATGTCAGCTTCACCTATCAGAACGAATATCTCGGCTGCATTGAAAGACTTGTCATTACACCTTTAACTGACAGGTAAATTATAATCAGCCTGGGTTTATAGGTAAATAATCACCTTTGGTAATCTGATATAATCTTAGAACTTCTATAGGCTATTGTAATAATGCAGTAGGCATCAAATGATGTCAGTCCAAAACAGATTTGCAGTCCTGTAAATTCCACAGGTCAGTCCGATGAGGCAGAAAGGTGGCCTGAGGAGGATAAAAGTGCTGCAACTAAAACGTCTTAAGTCGAAAACGGAAAGGGTTGGGAGGTTGGGAAGTAAGATAGAAGGGAGAGGTGGAGTGAGTGAATAGATGGTTGGGTGGATTATTGAATAAATGGGTGGATGGATGGTGGACGGATGGGTGAGTGAATGACTGGCCGAGTGGATGGATGGGTGGATGGATGACTGGATAGATAGATGAATGGATGAGTGGATGGATGGATGACTGGATGGATAGATGGATGAATCAATTGATCAGTCGTTTGATTTATTAATGAGCAAATGAACGAGCGAAAAATATAAATGATTATATTCTGTGCAGGTGTTACATAACGTTGGCTCAGGCTCTTGGAATGTCCTTGGGTGGAGCTCCGGCTGGACCAGCTGGAACTGGAAAAACGGAAACCATCAAGGATATGGGTCGCTGCCTTGGAAAATTCGTTGTCGTCTTCAACTGCTCAGACCAAATGGACTACAGGGGACTCGGCCGAATCTTTAAGGGTACTGCAAATGGATAGGAAAATAGCCTTAGATGTGTGGTTCATGGTACATTTAGTACATTTAGAAAAGTCGACATATTATGTCGACACCATCTCGCGAATAATATGACAACAGAAGGCAAGGTAAGGTAAGGCAAGGTAGGAAGGCAAGGCTAGGGAGGTTATGAACGGTAGGGCTAGGCAAGGCAAGGTAAGGTAATGCAAAGCAAGGCAAGTCAACATAACACGAGGCAGCACAAGGTAAGGTAAAGAATTTGTAAGGTATTTGATTTGTGCATAGTTTTAGCTTTACGTTATGCAGATATTATTACATTTTTATTCTTGTCTCTCTTTGATTTTAGTTAATTTTAAAACACGTTGTTGATAAAAGTTTTGCTGAATTTGTATTTGCTAGGCCTGGCAAAGTCTGGATCCTGGGGTTGTTTTGACGAATTCAACCGGATCGAACTCCCTGCTCTTTCTGTTGCTGCGCAGCAGATTGCAATCGTACTTTCATGCAAGAAGGAACGCAAGCCTCAGTTTGTCTTCACAGATGGTGATACCGTCGCAATGGATCCAGAGTTTGGCATCTTCTTGACTATGGTGAAGAAGCTTTATGGCTTTTAAGTCATTATTATTGTTATTGTTTTTGTATCGTATCATATTTATTCTGTTTAATGTCAAAAAGATTTGTTGCCAAGAACATTTATGTTGTAGGTGAACATGAGAAACACAGATACAGACAAACGGACAGAAAGACAGACAGATGGGCAGATGGAGAGACAGACATAGAGAAGAGAAACAGATGTTGATGGTAGTGGTGGTGATGGTTGCGGTGGTGATGATGGTAGAGATAGTGGTGTTTGAGGTGTGGAGATGGTAGTGGCAACAGAGGTGGTGGGAATGGTGATGGTGGGTGTAATGATAGAGTTGATGGTGATATTGATAACCAGTGAATGACATTCATTCTTTTTCTTGCATTAGAATCCTGGCTATGCTGGGCGACAGGAATTGCCAGAGAACCTGAAGATCAACTTTCGATCAGTGGCTATGATGATCCCAGATCGTGCAATCATCATCTGTGTTAAGTTGGCCAGCTGTGGATTCGAGCAGAATGTCGTCTTGTCCAGAAAGTTCTATACGCTGTATAAACTGTGCGAAGAACAACTGAGCAAACAGGTTTTCATCTAATCTACGAACAATATAAACTAATCTCTTATCTAATATCTGAGAAATAACCTACTATAGTGTAACTGAAACAAATCTAATCTAATCTGAGTTCTGGGAGAAATAGTATTCTAATGCATTCCAATTAAATCTCTGAGCAACAGGTATTAATCTAATTTGATCTAATTTATTCTAGTAGAATCTAATTGGATCTAATCTAATTGGGTCTAATCTAATCTAATCTCTAAGAAATGATTTAATTTAATTTCAGAAATATCTGGTGATATTCATTCTATTTGAATAAAATCCATTTTAACGTGCCCATTTTTTAATTTTTATCCTATAAGTCCTATTGTATGTAATTCATGTTGTATGGTTAGTTATTTTATGCTGTTCTTATTCCATCAGAAATTCTATGTTTTTTGCCATATTCTGTGGTTAGTTATTTATGCGATTCTTATTCTGTTATTAGCTATTTTATGTTTACCATATTTTGTGGTTAGTTTATTTTTTGTTATTTATTTCTGTAGTTAGTTATTCTTTGATCTTCATTTTCTATTGTTAGCTGTTTGTGGTTCTGTAGGTTCATTATGACTTTGGACTTCGCAACATTTTGTCCGTTCTTCGGACTCTTGGTTCAGCCAAGCGGACTAACTCTGGTGACAGTGAGACGACAATCGTGATGCGGGTCTTGCGTGACATGAACCTCTCAAAACTGGTTGATGAGGATGAACCTTTGTTTATGTCCCTCATTGAAGATCTTTTCCCTGGAATGGTCCTCGACAAAGCCGTCTATCCGCAGATGGAAGCAGCAATTGAGAATCAGGTCAGATGCTCATTCAGTAACTTAGAGAAGAAGGTAAAGGTAGCATACTTTCAACATGCGTCTATAGAAGCTCCTCATTTTTAACCTCCCAACTTGCATGGTACTCATTCTCTGACCCTGAGATTAGTAAAGAAGGCTGAGTGGGCACCAGGTGGCATGATATTCCCCAGAGGGTGACTCATCCATGTACTAACCCAACTTGATGTTGCTTAACTTTACTGTGTCTGCCAGCATCCTATCATTTACATATGAATGAACTTGTTAGTCTTAATGAAGTATATCATTTGTCTTTGTAGCCTCCATTGTAATAGTCCTGCTAGCTTATAAACGCTGCTTCCGTGTCTCTGTATGTGCACTAAAATATTGTATTATTATGTTATCGTTTAGGATAGAGAGGAGCGTCTTCGAGAAATACTAAGAGGATGCTATAAAAGTTACATTACATTCGAGTAAAAACATTTCTGATGAACCAGGTGAAGGAGATGGGCTTGATCAACCACTCTCCATGGTCCCTGAAGCTGATCCAGCTCTACGAAACGCAGCTAGTCCGCCACGGAATGATGACGCTCGGCCCAAGTGGGGCTGGTAAGACCCAGTGCATCCACGCTCTCATGAAGGCAATGACGGAGTGTGGAGTTGTCCACAAGGAGATGCGGATGAATCCAAAGGCCATCACTGCACCGCAGATGTTTGGGCGCCTTGACGTTGCAACGAATGACTGGACAGATGGAATCTTTTCAACGCTCTGGAGACGGACGCATAAAGCGAAGAAGGTGAAGCAACGAGTTTTGCATTATCTTTTAAGGAGTTTTCATTGATGTTTGAAGTTAAATATGTGACTTAAGATTTACTCGCACTTAAACCAACGAATTTAACCAGGAACTCTGAATATGTTGTCATGTGTGAACTCTAGATAGGAAGCCGAGTTTGCAGGAATCTTGCAGTTATATGTGTATATGCTTACTTATTGATGAACTTTTGTTATTTATGAACGTTAGCATTATTTATGCTAGCGTAAAGAGGTTTAACATTCTTAGTTTATCTTAAATTACACCTTTTTTGTACTATTAGATAGGCATGTTTTGGCACATTTGTAGTCCTAAGGTTGTAAAAATAGGAAATATAACTGTTAGATACATTTTTGTGCCACACTGACTGTTGAGACCCATACAAGGAGAGAATCTTTGCTGTGATTAACGACTTGGAGCCAGTGAAGTTTCTGTCATAGTGTTTATTGTGTTCTCATCAGGGTGACCACGTATGGCTCGTCTTGGACGGTCCAGTTGATGCCATTTGGATTGAGAACCTCAATTCCGTCCTTGACGACAACAAGACCTTGACTTTGGCCAATGGCGACCGGATTCCGATGTCACCAAACTGCAAGATTATCTTCGAGGTCCATAACATCGACAATGCCTCACCGGCCACTGTCTCCCGGAATGGAATGGTCTTCATGAGCAGTTCAGTCCTTGACTGGAGTCCAATTCTTCAAGGTTGAGTCATCATCATCATCATCATCATTATTTTTTTATTATTAGTAGTAGTAATAGTAGTATTTCTGCATTTAGTAAGCACTACTATCTAATGACTAAACATCAGTTGATGGCAATGAGTACATTATGAGTAAAAGACTTGCTCAGGGTCCCTGTAACTGTCTTAGAGAAGACTCAAACCCATCTTCTCCACATTTCAAGCCAGGTGCTCTAGCCAGTTGGCTATTTTGCTCCAAAAGAGAGAGTCTGTTATCTAGAAATCCTCTTGGTGATAAATCAACTGTCCATTTGTTATGCAGTTATTCTGGAATACGTTGCCTAGGAATCTACGACATGAACTACTTGGCCCTTCTCTGACTCTTCCGTAAGAACTTGAAAACTGTCTTGCTTGATTGTGGTCTTGTGTTGTCAGATCGGGAGTAACTCTGAGGAGTTTCTCTTGAAGCGGCGCCATATAAATTTGTGGTTACAATTACGATCACTTTTGTCCAAAACATAACAAACCACCACAACTACAAAAGAAAGCGTAAGAGCTAGTCGAAAGTCAGCCAACAGTGTTGGCATCAGAATCCATTATCAGTTAGACCTGAACCTCACATTAACTGTGGTGTTGCAACCAGTAAGTGAAGTTTTCCAAGCATGTAAAATGTATAGGTTTTATATACAGCGACCATATGACCTCGACCCTGCTCATTTTGCAATGAATATCTCGGGTGAGATCCTTCACCACTGCTGCCCGTTTGAATGGGCGCCGCGCCATTTAAGGTCCCCATGCACGGACCGTACTAGCCCAAGATTTAAATCTCTAAAATAAGCCACGACTGGGACGCAAACCTGGGGTCCTCACGCACAGAGGCTCCTTGGCGTATGCACTTAACCGAAGTAGCTAACTAGGCATGTAGGAAATTACCTGAAAGCAGTGCAATTCACAGATTGCAATTACATTTAAATTCAATAGAATATACATAGAATCTGATTGGAGATTATCAGAACAGATTCTAAATAAAATCAGGAACAGACTGGATATAATTAATAAACATCACTTCTAATATACCCATACGGAACGTTGGGAAGGCGCTCATTGCCTGCTCTTTGGCCCATGAGTCTGCATTGGAGGAATCCCAAGGTTCTGGACATGGGACCAGCGCAGCATAAGATTTGCTGTCTCCTTCCCAACTTTACAGGTCTGTTGAATCCAGGGAGGTAAAGGCACAAATTCTCTTATTGAAGAGACGATATATAAATTATATCTTTGCGTTACATTAAGTTACCTTATGTAGCTTCCAAGTTTTCTACAGTATTGCTTTGTATTTTAACTTTTTCCTAGGTTGGTTACAGAAGCGACCAGCGGCTCACACGGACATCATCTTCAACACATTTAAGAGCATCTGGTCCGAATTATATCATTATGTTGTCCAAGAGCTCAGTCCAAAAATGGAGGTAATACCCTGAACATGAGGTAACAAGCCTTATTGAATGATGGATGCAGTTATGTTACCTTACCTTGTATTGGGTTGCAGATTGTGAGTGCCTTACTAACCTTCCACCCTAATTTGCCTTAGTTATATACCTTGCTTTAACTTACCTTGCTTTATCTTAATTTACCTCACCTTTACTTTGCCTTACCGTACTCATCTTAATTCACCTTACCTTATCTTATAATGCTTTATCTTACCCTACCTTTTCTTACTTTATCTACCACATGCTCAGCTTACCATACCTTACATTATATTACCATCCCTTATCTTACTAATCCTCACCTTACCCTACCTTATATTACCATACCTTGTTTACCATCTGCTCGACTTGCCATACCTGGTTTTACCTTACCTTATTTTATCTTACCTTATTTTTTCTCACCTTACCGTACTCTGTGCTACCATACCTTGTCTTACCATAGCTGATTTAATGATGATTTGCCTGATGTCAGGTGCTGGAGTGCATGTACGTGAGGCAAGCGCTCGATCTGCTCGAGGGACTGATACCAGCGGAGGAGGAGAACAAGGACATAAGTTCGGCTCATCTTCGGACTCTCATCGTGTTCGCCTTCATGTGGTCACTCGGCGCAATGCTTGAGCTCGATGACCGAAAGAAGGTTCGTTACGTTCGTTCGTCAAATCATTTGCTTCTTATGTTTATTATTTTAGTGTAGACCGTGATAGTGATTTATGTGGCGCAGAGATTGTTAAGTTATTAATCCACAATTAAAGAGATCATCCAAGGCACAATTCCTGGCACAGGGAAGGCCCAAGATGACATGAATAGACGACATCGAGTCATGGACTGAATTATCATTCGACCAGTTATTACCGAAGACAAGGGACAGAAGCAGAGGGGACCAAATTGTCTGTGGTGCAGCCAATACTGGGCTCGAGGACGGTTGAAGACAAGACAGTGCGCAATTAGAGATCAGCTGGTGCACCAGAAATTCCATACCAAGTACATGCACTGAGTGAAAGCGTTTCAGACAGGGACTGCATGAGAGAGGGAGAGCCAGAAATAGCAAGAGGAACAAGAGAGAACTTTCAGACAAGTCAGCTGGAGACAGAGATGGACAAAGATCTAGAAGGGAGTTGTTTATTATTACCTTATGACTTTTGGTGATGCCAATAAATAAACCTAAATGATATTTAACCAGTGATTATTATTATTACTTTCATTGTTGTTGTTTTGTTGTTGTTATTATTATTATTATTAGTACTAAATAAGTGATCATGTGGTTTTGGGCCTTTTGCACATTTCTTTCATTTGTCACACACACACTGTAGAATTACTGACTTACTTACAAATTTACTTATTATTCAAAAAGCTCAGTTTAATTTATTTAAGTGAAGTCATTTGGGTTTCATTTCTTGCAGCTGGAGGAGTTTCTTAAAAATCACGACAGCAAACTCCCTTTGCCGCAGACGTCAGGAGAAGATACGATCTTTGAGTTTGTAGTCGATGACAAAGGCAACTGGGAACATTGGCATAACAGGGTCAGTTCATAGGCTTACAGTCATGTAACCAGGTCACCATGATGGGAGATACTGAAGAAACTAGGTCAGTTCAATGACTTACATTGAAAGAACTGGGTCAGTACAAGGTGTTGCATTCTTTTAACTAGATCAGTGCAGTGATGCTATAGTAGACACATGCTGTTGAGTTTGAGACTCTGCTGAGGAATTTCCTTTAGTGTCTATTAAGCATTACACTACATTTAGGTACTATGTGCAGTTCAGTAGTCTGATTGGTAGTGCACTTGGTCGGTATTTTGACGATTGTGCATTCGAGTGTTCTGAGCGGATGTGTAGCGAACATGGCAAGTTGTTTGAAAATGCTTGTCTCCATTAACAAGCAGTAGAATTTGGTATGGGCATAAGCTGGGAAGTGAATTGCAAGTCCAGCAATGCACTAGCCTCATGGGAGCTACTTAAACATTCGTCACCAGAGCTCCAAACTCAATGTCATCAGGCATCAATGTATGGTTGAAAAAGCCTTTGATGGAATGAATATATTGATCACTCATGTGATTCAGTTACTATATATACTGGCCTAGTTAGCTACAATGGTAAATGTGTGTGCTAAGGAGCCTCTGTGAATAAGAATCCTTGGTGTACAAACTGAAGGTGGCTTATTTCAGAGATTTGAATATCGGGCTATCATGGTCCGTACATGGGGACCTTAAATGGCATGGTGCCCATTCAAACAGGCAGCGGTGGTGAAGGATCTCACCTGAGCAGGGTCGAGGCCATACAGTTGCTATAGAAAACCATGTGCATTTAGAGTCACATATACTGGCCCAGCTGTTACTGTATGTATCATACTGACCCTGTTTTATGTGTTCCATTGCACTGACATAGTTATGTAACTATGTCCTTGTAACCTACTTTTACTTTGCACTTAGGTACCTGAGTACAACTACCCGAAAGACACGATTCCCGAATACTTGGGGATTCTTGTTCCTAATGTTGACAACGTTCGCATGGACTTTCTGATCCACACGATCGCGAAACAATCAAAGGCTCTGCTTCTGATTGGAGAGCAGGGGTCTGCGAAGACTGTCATCATTCATGGATACTGCAGCAAGTACAATCCAGACAACCACCTGTACAAGTGCTTCAACTTCTCCAGTGCATCCACTCCACTGTTGTTCCAGGTGAGTGGGGCCGTGTCTTGTTGTCTGGGTTCAGATGTGGTAGTCGAAATGAAGGACGATGCTGAAAATGATATGATGATACTGGTGTTGATGGTGATATATCAGACAGATTTCTCTCCAACATATTTTCATATTACTCTTGGGATATAATTATTTGGATTTAAAATAATATTAATAATATGTTGTATGGATGTATGTATGGATGGATGGATGTTTGTGTGTGTAAATACATATATGTATATGTCATACATGCATATATATATGCATGTATTACACTGTGTGCATGTATGTATGTAAGTATGTATACATACATGTATGTATGTATATGTCAGTGTATTAACTGGGCTTTCGTATAGCGCATTTTAGGACCTCTCAAAAGTGTTGTGAACAAGGTAGTTTAATGGATCTAAGCAGGCGTGACTTAACATGAGCTGAGTTAGAATTCATCATCATCATCATCATCATCATGATCCATGGGCCAAGAGCCAGTAGGTGTTCACTGCATGCATTGTCACTTGTCTCCACAATTCCCGATCTTGTGCTGTTCTTATCAAGGTGTGCAAGAGTTAGAATTAACAATACATTTATTCACAGTAAGGCTGCTCCAAGTGATGGACCCACCACGCTAGGCATTTGCATTGTAGTTATTTATACATTCGAACAACTGCAATTGAAGAAAAGAACAACGGGATGTACAGAAAGGCATTCCAACCTAGTCCACCATGCAAACCGTTCTGTTTTGTTTTGAACGCAGCGTACGGTTGAGAGCTACGTTGACAAACGCATGGGAACTACGTACGGACCTCCAGCCAGCAAAAGTATGACGATCTTTGTGGATGATATCAACATGCCAGTTGTCAACGAATGGGGAGATCAGGTATGTTGTAAAGTTGTAAGTGTAGTTGTAATCAGAGATTTATTTAGCGCCTTTCAGGAGAGACTCTTTGGATGCACTCTCAACCTTCTCACGCAAACCACAATCAAACAGAATGACTTTCAAGCGCTTAAGAAATTACAGAATATAGGCAAAGAAAAGCAAAAGAACTCATTGTTAGCGGTTCATTCTCAGGTGGGTATGACAAAAGTTCAAAGATGATGGTCCTTTGTGCAGCACAGTGGTCTAATCTAATCTAATGACTTCTATAGCGCCGTTACAATGCCCAGGGCATTGGTCAATGGTTGCTTCAAATTAAAAGTCACAGTCAGATTCATAATCCATTGGAGAAGCCAGGTTGAATTCCAAAAGGTCAGAGAAACCAGAAGCTAGATTACGGTGGGTAAGCAAGTTGGAAGAGATGCGACTTTAGTTTAGACCTGATTTACATCAAAGAAGTGGCAGAATGAACTGAACTGGGCAGTGAATTCCAAAGCTTTGGACAGCCACCGAGAAGACTTGAGAGCCCAACATTTTTCGGTGTAGGCCTGTAGGACATATCGTCATTCGATGTTTTGGAAGAACAAGTGACTGAAGCGAGCATTTCTTATAGTAACAGACTATATCTTGATCTTTCCAATCAACACATGCTACCGTATCATCGTTCAGTTGTGAATTTCGCTTACAGGACCTTGAAAAGAGTATATTGAAAATATACGCAAAATGCTCGAACTTTTAAGTATTTCTTGACCCTTTGAGAGCAAAGCTATAGCGTTTTTATTGGCTAGAAAATACAGTTGATCACAAGGGCAACGGAACTTCCGTCAATCTATTCTAAAGACTTCTAAGCACGTTATCATAATGCCTAAGGCCTAAGGTTATCATAATGCCTAAGGTCGATGGTCGATGAGAGAGAGACAGAGACAGACAGACAGACAGAGTCAAAATTGCAGTAAATAATCGTAAACCGTTGGAGAAGCCTGGTTGAATTCCAACAGGTCAGAGAAGCCAGAAGCCAGGCTATGGTGGGTAAACAAGTTGGAAGAGATGTACCTTAAGTTTGGACCTGAATGAGATCAAAGAAGTGGCAGAAGGAACTGAACTGGGCAGTGAATTCCAAAGCTTTGGACCAGCCACCGAAAAGGCTGGAGAGCCCAACATTGTTCTGGCAGACCTATAGGACACAAAAAGAGTCACAGTGTCCTTTGAACGAGTGCCGTGTCAACTAGTGTTAGGGCCTTAGGGTGATTATGGAATGTAGATAGGTCGGCTGATTTAAATGTAGTACCTTGTGAACTATAATGAAATGAATTCTTTGCTCAATGGACAGCCAGTGCGGTGAACGTAATATTGATTTAGTATTCTGATTTTTAGGCGTCTTTGTTATGGTTCTGGCGAGGGAGATTTGACTGTAATTTGATAATTTGCCTTCCTTACAAGTGCAGATTGAAGCTGGGCAATAGGAACATTAAGAACCATAAACAAACCAGAAGAGAAATAACGAATTTATTCAAATTTCAGGTGACAAACGAGATAACCCGGCAGCTGATGGAAATGAGAGGATTCTACAACCTGGAGAAACCCGGAGAGTTTACAAACATAGTCGACATCCAGATGATGGGTGCCATGATACACCCAGGAGGCGGAAGGAACGACATTCCACAGCGACTCAAACGCCAGTTCAACATCATAAACTGCACTATTCCTTCCAACATGTCTGTCGACAAGGTTTTCCGAACCATCGGATGCGGATATTTCGTCCATGTAAGATGACCATGAAGAAATTATTTTCCTAATGACGTCAATGGCCTTTGAAGCTGGGCCATAAGATATCGTTAAACATTGGAGAGTACAACTATTCGTTTGTGCTGTTACGGTCCATATAACCAGTTTGAGGTAAGGCAGTGATAGCTGCAAGAAGTCATTTAACACTGGAAGTTACTCGTCTGTACTGTAATGAAAAGTGGTATCATCTGTGGCACTAGGTGTCATTACACGACTCGTGACCCACCAGTTTTACTGGGGCTAAGTCCCCCGAAGATTAAACCGATGAACTCTGGCACCGCTCGCCACCAAAGTTACTGAAGAGAAGATAGTGTCCGACTACTGATCTTTTAGTCGATGCAGACGAGCACAACAACAATCTTTCTTCCAGTACAGTGATGATGAATGATAATATTGACGATAATTGATAATGATGATGACTGATGATAATGAACGATGATGATGATTATGGTAGGAAAGAGGCTTTCCGAAGGCACTGAAGCGAACCGTGGACCGACTGATTCCAGCAACGCGTAAACTCTGGCAGAAAACGAAAGTCAAGATGCTTCCGACTCCAGCCAAGTTTCACTACGTCTTTAACCTACGAGATCTCAGCAGAATCTGGCAGGTCCGTTTTCTGCCAGAATTACAACGAGTATCTGACCCGTCATACAAACTCATTTTCTAACATTCCTGTGCAGGTGTTTCACTCAAAAGTGAAAACAGTTGCCTTCCATAAATCTTATCCTGATTCCACCTCTTCCCCTTATCTATCTTGCTGTTCTAATTCCAAACACCACCCACCGTAACCGTCTGACTATCTGCCTGCCTAACTCTTGGATCTTGACCTGGAACCGAACCCTTACTGCCTATCGATTTTATTTTGACTGAGCGCCTGTGAATACGGTGGTTCCTGCAACTCAGCTTTCGTTGGGTGCTGTAGAAATCTTACGATTATGATGTTCGGTGATGATGATGCTCATCTTAGTATGCTTTACTTTAACTTGGCTTCAGACTCCTCAGCTACCCAGTTTTTCTGGTTAACTTCCTGAATAAATGGCATTTTTTCCTTCTGCAGGGAATGCTGAACGCATCGCCAGATGTTATCAGCAGTGTTCCTACGCTACTGTTGCTATGGAAACACGAATGCTGCCGCGTCATCGCCGACCGCTTTACCTCTCAGGACGACAAGGACTGGTTCGAGAAAACCATCAAAATGGTTGGTTATGGTTATGAAAAAAGTCAGACTGGTTGGTTATAATTATGGTTCTAGAAAACCATCAAAATGGCTGGGTACGGTTTGAGAAAACCATCAAAATTGCAGGCTATGGTTACAAGGGACAATCCTATCTATTCTTTTTACATGAAGTCCTGCATTATAATAAGGTGATGTTGTTAATTATTAAAGCTAAAATGTTATTAATTGTTATGGTTACATTAATTATTAGATGTAGTTGCACCTCAGAATTCAGCTTCTGTGCATAATAAGTGCTTTCAATAAATAAATATTATTATAGTATTGGTCAACTGATATCAGATGTCAGTAGCCTCAAACGGAATCAGTTTCACCATCAAATAACCTGTTTTCTAGCCACCTTGACTATTGTAACTAACTTTTCACTGGTATCACAGAGATAGATTTGCACTATAAGTGGATAAAAATCACTCGCCAGAGCAAAGACAAAGACCCTCAAATATCAACTTGCATTATTGCATTCATACACTGGCTGCTAAGAGAACACAGAATCCAGTTAAAATCTGTCTGGTTCACGAGATATTACGTCTGAAACAGCTGACCTATGCACTTGGCATAAATGCCAGCTACTACTGTACTCGATTAACGGACACTTTGATTGTTGTGTCTCACACCAGGAGAATGTTGGGCTCTCGGGCGTTCTCGGTGGCTGGTCCAAAGCTTTGGAATTCGCTCCCCCGTTCTGTGCATGCTGTCAGTTCTGTACTACATTCAGGTCTTAACTTAAGACTCGTCAGTTTCAACTTGCTTTCCTGTCGTAGCCAGGCTTCTGATTTCGACCGAGCCATTCGACGTGTTTTGAATTTTGACTGCAGCTTTATTTAAGGGTGCCAACGATTGAAGCATTATGATATTGTGATAACGGCGCTTTAGAAGGTATTAGATTAGATTGAATTAGATGGCGCCTCTGACAGAACAAACTAATCAGGGTGCTCTTTATTATTTTTCAGGTTGCAGAGGAAGAACAGATAATGTCGTCTCCTGGCGAATTAGATTCTGAACCATATTTCGTCGACTTCTTAAGAGATGCGCCAGAAATTACAGGTTAACTTGAAATTATTTTTTAAAATTTTTTTAGAATTAATTAATCCTGCATGCAGAACTTTGAGACTTGCCCTATTCTGGCTCAGTCTAATCTGATTTATTCTAAACTTCTGTAGTTGTCTTTCTGGCTTTACAACGCCGTTATTGTAAGGCGCAAGACATTTGTCAATGGTCACTTGTAATAAAGCGATTTTGTATTTTATTTTCATTATTAATGTTCACGTTCCTTTTTTCTTGTTAATTTTTTATGTAGTTTTCTCATCCGTTTGATTCTATCTTCACTAATATTATCTTCTGTTTTAACTCTGTTTCTAATTCTGTTCAGTGGGCCCTGCTATTAATTTACTAAGTTGCCGCAAAGCAAGTTGAGAGGTTAAAACGGTGTCTCGTGTTGGATTACTGTGGTCGCGTTTCCACCTCAGCCGAATGGACCTTTGACTTCAGGAATACGATTATGAGGAGTTTCCATAGAGGTGTTTAAACAAGTGTGTTGCCTTTACCTTTCTGCTTCTGATGAGTTTCCATAGGGGCATTTAAGCAAGTGTATTGCCTTTACCTTTCTGCTTCTGAGGAGTTTCCACAGAGGCATTTAAACAAGTGTAGAGTATTACCTTTACCTTTATGCTTCTGATGAGTTTCCACAGAGACATTTAAACAAGTGTTGCCTTTACCTTTCTGCTTCTGAGGAGTTTCCACAGAGGCATTTAAACAAGGGCATTGCTTTTACCTTTGTGCTTCTGGGGAGTTTTCATAGGGGCATTTAAACAAGTGTGTTGCCTTATCTTTTTGCTTCTGAGGAGATTTGTAGAGGCGTTTAAACAGGGATGTTGCCTTTACTTTAATCTATACCTCTTGCCTTTTGTACTGGATAAGTAACGAATAAGTACTTTTGTGCACAGGTCGGCTGCAGTTTCCTAGTACTTAATTCTACTGACAAAATTTTTGTGTTTCTTTAGTTACTATGCTAGCAAGTAAGTGCTGACTCGTGATACATCGGAATGGTGTGACGCTATTTTTCGTGATACTGTTTTTCGATTTTCCTCCATATTGTACGTTTTCCTGCGTGTGAAATAATTCTGCGTCATTTTATGTCTGTTGTGTGTTTTTGTCTGTCCTGCATGTTGAAACACCCCTCGACAAGATTCGCGTTTCTTACAATGTTCGTGTAATATAGGCCTAAATGGGCATAGCGATATGCGCGTTACGAAATAAATACGTACGCCTAACTAAATAGGCGTTACGAAATGAGCACTGCATGAATCGTGTAACAAATTGCGTGTAACGAATTGCTCATAACGTAACAGGCAATAAAATGCACGTAACAATATGCATGTAACAAAATCCGCCTAAAGAAGTGCCACTTCTGACAGAATGTGAATGACGAATTGCGCGTTGCGTTATTATAGCTGTCTTGTTCGGCTGGGGCTCGGGTGAGAGCGCTTCTAACAGAAGAGGCGCTGTATAAATTATGCTTTACATTTTGTGACATCACGACGTTCCTATTTAGAAGGCCGTGCGTCAGTTGTGTGTGTTCTTAGTGGCCGAGATAATCGGTTAGAGGTCGTCGTTTTCTTAAACGCTGTCGTAGTGTCGCAAGGTTTTGTGTTGCCATGTTGGATGTTGTAGATTTCGCCACGGCCACGAACATTATGTAAAAGTCTCAACACAGAATTTGAATTACTTTAAGAGATTTTAGCGATCACATATTGAATAAGGAATTTATTCAAAAATTAATTCTAAATACTTTCGACAACTTTTCTATTTCGATTACTTAATTTCGCTCATATTTTACACGTTTGGCAAGTTTCTCTATTACACCAGTTTGACGTGATGCTTGACGTGGTCAGTTTTCTTGTGCTTTCTCAGAGTATGACAGCCTGTCAAAAGATAACAGGCTTTAAACCGTAAGGTAAAGTAATTGTTTAGCTGTTATTTACCTTTTCTTCATTAGTTCACGGATGTGTGTGTGGTCTTGAAGGCTTTTTTGGCTGAAAAAAACAGCAATGGAAATCAATTCTGCTTCAGGAGTATAATGATTTGCCCGTTTCACTTGATGTACTGATGTAGGCCCTACAGCAACAATAATAGTTACAACAATATTAGTCGTAGGTGTTTCAGATGCATTGTCTTTTCGGATTTTTGTATGAAATGATGATGATAATATAATAGTTACTTGTATTGCTACTACTACTACTACTACCATTATTGAGTAAGGTGATAGAGATAAATGGAGAAGCTGCGTTGCCTGATGTGCAGACCTGCACAGGAAGGAATAAGTACTGAGTACCGTTATTGTTATAAAAAAATTGAACTTTTTTGTGTCAAGTACCTTTCCTTTACAGATATATTATTTGCGGCGCAGGGTTATCGTTCCGTCGTCTCGTACTTCCACAGTGCGACATGGTAGCTTTGTTATGGTCGGTTCTTCATTCTGGAAGAGGCTGTCATGCAGCCTGTGACATCAGCTTCTTGTCTTTCCTCTGTCTCTATATCGCCAGCGGTTGTAGATCATTCTATCTGATCGTGGTCTGGTGTTGTTAGGTCCCAGCACTTCTGATGAGTTTTCTTGAAGAGGCTTTATGTAAATAAACACTTACGATTACGATTACTTTTTACTGTTTTACGACTTTAGCTATATTTTACAACTTTAGCAATATTAGTCCGGTTATTACACTTTTAGATGAAGCAGTTCTGTAATACTGTTTTAGCTGTATGGTAGTCCGATTATAGCAGCTTTTTGAATGCAGTAGTTCTCAGATAGCACTTCAGTTTAACAGTGCTGCAACAGTCCATTGTAAATGCTGGCCAAATTCAGGTACTTGAAATTTAGGTACTTTGTTGCACTGCCTAATGAAACGGAATTGAAATTGTTCAGAAGAGTTCTTTTGTTTTACAGCCACTGCGTAATAATGTTCCAAACTTTATCCCAACTTTCTCTTAAATGTTCAGATTGTGTCAGCGCAAAACTTATTGTTAACTCATACATCGAAAATCTTCGCCTTCAGGATTCGGCAAAATTCTTAAACTTTTTCTGTTACCAGAAATTGCGTACTCATTGGTCGCTTCTTGAGAAGCGTAGCACGACATTACTTGAAAAATGTAAAATAAGATAAGGTCTAGGTCAACGGCCCTGGCAATCATGAGATGCCTTTAAACACCGGAAGTGCTCAATCGCTGATCACGATTAGAAGGAGAACGTTATTGTGAGGTAGACCTAAAGTCGGCGTTAACGGTATGTCAGCCATAAGATGACACTAAACACTAAAATAATACTAAGATTAGGCCTACTACTACTAGCACTAATTGAGAGGCATTTAAAAGACGCTAAATAAACTCTCGGTCATATTGGGTTTGCGCAGGAGATGACGGAGAGGACACGGAGACTGATGCTCCCAAGATCTACGAACCGATTAGCAGCTTCCAGGAATTGTCCGATCGCCTGGAAATGTTTCAGCAGCAGTACAACGAAACGGTCCGAGGCGCCAAGATGGACCTTGTCTTCTTCAAGGTAGCTGCAGTTACAGCGGATCTTGTGCCGTGGGGCTGATTGTTGTACAGTACATTTTTTTTTTATTTCTGCAAATATTAAGTGCCACTATCTAATGACAAAGCATCAATCGATGGCGCTGAGCAATTGTATGCGAGGGACTTCCTTAAGGTACTTAAACAGTAATCCTCTCCATTGAGGCTCGAACCCTTATTCTCCGCAGTACAAGCCGAGTGCTCTAACCAGTCGGCTACCGTGCCCCACAATTCGATACAGTTCTGTATTACCCATTACAGGCGACACAGGTAAGTCAATGTTATGCAGGTGGGGATGGTTACTGTACAATACAATGCAATACAATACAAAGTGTTACAATACAATGCTAGCGGTCGTGTGGTGCGCGGTAGCCGATTGGTTTGAGCGCTCGGCTTGTAACGCAGATAGTACTGGTTTGAGCCTCCCTTGAGATGGGTACTATGCAGGAACCTTGAGCAAGTCCTTTGCTCATAAGTGCTCAGCGCCATTGATTGATGTTTAGTCCTTAGGTAGTAGCGCTTAATAAATGCAGAAATAATAATCATGAGTCATGAAACTAATGCCAGTAAGATCGATAATGCATCCTTCAGATGCAGCGCCATACAGTACTATAAAATACGATTAAAATTTGAAAATGCTCGCTTACAACGGCTCTCGTGTGCCCTTTGACACCGCGCAGCAGGAAACATTAGCAACCGTAAACAGACTGGTAGAAGACAGTTTTCAATTTAGAGCGAAAGACAGTCTTGGTAACAGAGTCGTGAACATACTAGCTTTCTCTTAAAAGCTACGTCGTTGTCCACTGAAACAATTACTTTTTGCTTTAAGGTGCTCATCAGCAACCTGTAAACGATGTTGGATTTGTGTGGCTATTTTCCAGGACGCCATGACGAACCTCGTGAAGATATCGCGGATCATCGGAATGCCCAAGGGACACGCTCTGCTCGTCGGAGTCGGCGGATCGGGAAAACAATCACTGACGAGACTTGCCTCCAACATTGCTGGATACAAGACCTTCCAGATTACGCTGACCAGGTACAAATGCCTTAATGGCAACAACAATAGAAGTTGCAGTATATGCTACTTTTGTGGTTGTTGAAGTAGCATAAGTAATATAATAGCGGCGGCAATACAAGTAGCAGTAGTACTATAGCAGCAACAACAACTGAAGTAGCAGCAGTTATATAATACCAAAAACAATAGGAATAGTAATGTATATGTTAGCAACAATAATAAAAGTAGCAATAGTAATACTAATAGCAAAAACAATGAAAGTAGTCATAGTAAGACATATAAGTGGAACGACAATGGAAGTAGAAATAGCAATGGCGATGCTCTTTAGTCTGGGAGAAGCAGATTAAAAGAAACGTTTATCGTGATTCGTGATTCTTTTATTGCTTCGAATTCTGAAGAGGAAGGTAAATCCGATTTTAAAAATTGGCTTCATAAATATATACACGTTCGTTGGTTTTGAGTTTCTCAGTGGTAAAGTCGGAAACGCACAGTACTGTTAGACCTTGTGTGGAAATACACTGGAACCTTATTGTGATGCTCTTCGTTAATATAAATTCATATTACGTAGTGTAACCTAGCACAATGTGACCTATTAACATAACATAACAAAATGTAATATAGCATTTAAATATAACAATGTAACATCTGCAAATTACAACGGAAGCATTATAACAAGGCTTCAGTGTATTAGAAAATTGTGTTTAAGTTTGGCGACGTTTTTCGTACTTGTAAATGAAGTTTTTGCCACTGTTGCTTCGACTGCCCCTTCAAGTTCATGAGCTGATGTTACTACACAAAGTTTGATCACTGTTTGAACGTGTTTGTTATGTATAAACAGTTACTATCGATTTTCGTACATGAACTTTTTCACCATTGAGTTTCCATTTGACAGTGTGAAAAGCATGTTCACATCGTGTGAATCGAAGACACTTAGTTCTTTACACTCCAGACACTGTGCTCGTTTTTCTTAAATTTTGAGACAGTTTGGTTTCATTTAGGAATTTTCATCGACTCATGAAAATCTTCTGTATTAGGATGACAGCGCTGTAGAAGGCATTGGATAAGATGAGGTTAGCATTGGGCATTGGTGTGACAAGGCAATTGATTTGTTGGGGCCATTTCTTTATGGCGCTTTTGTGTTCCAGACATGGTTCCAAGAACATATGTTACTTGTTGCTTCACATTTAATTTTTCAAATGACAACTTTAAAGTTTAATGTGAGTTTATAATTAATTTTATAAAAAAATTAATTTTTTATTTGATTATAATCGAGTTCATAATGATTTTAAAATGGAGTTACATGAATGTTTTTCTTTTGCTAAGAGAAATATAACACACAAAGGAGATACCGAGTGTTGCAAAGATCATAGTCAATGCTGCACGATGGTCTGCTCGATAGTGCGTTTGTGCTTGATTTTCCGGCTTAAGCACAAACCCGACAACGGCTGTTCAAAGAACTGGACATCCTTTCTTTGCAGGATTCATAACAATGATTGTAAATTTCATATTATTCATAACAATGATTGTAAATTTCATATTATTGCAAGTTTTCTAAAGATGTGTACTAGGAAACTAGCTTTAATTCGCACAGAGCAACAAGACGTCGGTCTCTAAAACCAGCGAAAAAACCGCATGAAGAGACAAACAAACGTCCACCAACAGACATTGACGAAAACGGCTCAAAAAGGACCGAAACAGCTCATAAGAACCCAGCAAGTCATCCACGTAGGGAATCAAAAAATGTGTTGTCAAGAGACTGGCAACAAAACAGTCACGCAGGACCAAAAACCACATTCTAGTCTGAGCAAAAGTTAAGCACAGCACGTTTATAATTATATGGTCGGCTTTCCCGGCAAAATGTACAGAAGACATAAAGCATACAACAACTTACCCCAATAGATCCTATCCTTTACCCCATATGTAACGCACTGGGATTCGAACCCAGGCGCAGAGGTGTAAGGCAAAAACTTTACCACTCTGTCACCTTAACTCGGAATGGTATTTGTTTCCAAAAGATCATACACTGTGTCGAATTTTATGGAGGACCTCAAGTATTTGTATCGGACGGCCGGAGCGGAAGGCAAAGGGATTACGTTCATTTTCACGGACAACGAAATTAAGGACGAAGGATTCCTGGAGTACATGAATAACGTCCTCAGCTCTGGAGAGGTAACCAACTGAGCCATTTCTAAATGAACATTTAGATGATACACTAGGATCTTGTTATAATACCTCGTCTGCAAAAATGCCCTACTTTGGACCCGTCTCTCCCCTTGTACTCATATGTGTGCATTGCGATGACCCCTTCCCTCCCCTCTGTGCGGACGTCCTTAAGGACGACCCCTTTAGACATGAATTATGATATAGTGCAGTTAGACATCATTATCGTTATGTGATCTAGTCTAATCTAAGGATTTTTTTATCATTATATGACTGCTCAGTTTTCACAGTACACAAGACATCAATGGATGGTCGCTTCAAGTGAAATCCTAGCTAAAAAATCACGACCTGATCGGTAGAAGCCAGATCGAAGTCCGATGGGTCAGAAGAATCAGAAGTTTCGCTGCAGTGGGTAAGCAAATTAAAACTGACCAGTTTATATCTTAATGACATTAAGGAACTGACGGAAAGCACACAACTGGACAATTGACATAAAAGCTTCATACCCGGGAACGCCCGAGAGACCAAAACTCCTGGTTCAAGGCAAAATAAGCGTTCCTCTAACACTCTGGCTTCGTGTCCAGGACCTAGGGATTCGTCCACTGTCGGCTCAAGGGCCGAATAGCAGGGCATAACCGTCTTCATATACGTTCCAGTATGGGGCGTGAGAGACTTCGCTGTTTTAGTAAAGAAATTTCCAAGTGCAGTTGTTTCCGGCCTAGGTTTCAAATTTGTTTGCTCGTGACGAAATGGACGAAATTCTTGAAGAACTGTTGCCGATCATGAAAAAGGAATTTCCCAGGCGGGTCCCGACCAACGAAAACCTTTACAACTACTACAGTGCAAGAGTTCGACGAAACCTTCACGTCGTTCTCTGTTTCTCACCCGTGAGTACTTTTGAGTTCTTTCACTGGCTTTCCCAATATAAGTACTTATCGGCGTTTTTTACATGTGAGGAAAAGTATTTGAATACTCTGCATATTCTCTTGTTGGTACTTTCGATGGTAATTCTCGTGCAGTAGTACTTTCGCAGGTTTTTCTCAACTGTAAGTACTTCTCGGCTTTCTTACACGTGAGTACTTTAATTCTCTGCTTTTTTCTTCTTTCAGTACTTTCAATCGTGTTATTGTATATCTCACCTGTAAGTACTTGCTACATTTATCTTGTCTTTGAGAGGATTGAGAATTTAATCGAAGAATTACTGCCCGTCCTAGATTCACACGATGTGAATATGAGTTTCAGCTGTGAGATGGAACTTCAGTGTTGAAAAGGTTTGTGTATGAAAATTGACAACAGATGTCTGTACATAAGGGAAATGTTCAAACAGTCGCCAAAAGTTGTGCAGGGGTATCTTTTCCTAAGCCAGAAGCATCAGTGCTAGAATATGCATTCAAAAGAAAAACTAAAACATCGCGAAACTTAAGGATGAGTTTCTAAGACATTGAAACCTTATATTAAAGCTTTCTTTGGAAGCCTCATCAAGTATAACGATGTTTTTCTTACAATGAAGTTATGTTCTGAAGCTGCATTAAATTTGGGAGCTGATTCCCCAAGTGCGTCATTTGCGACTTTACATCGTACATGGGCAGGCATTCTTAGGTGTAGGAGTTGTAGAGTTTGGAATGGTTTGAATTACAGTGCTGTCTCATTTGATTCCATCATACATTTGAAGAGGAAGCCATTGAAGAATTTGCTGTTAATGGGCGTACCTTGTAGATTGAGCTGGTTCAACACAGATGAAATATCATCTGAACTACTTAGAACCAATGTAGAGCCAATGTTGTTTGATTTCCCAGGTGGGAGAGAAGTTCCGCAGTCGTTCGTTGAAGTTTCCCGGCCTGATATCCGGTTGTACAATGGACTGGTTCGAGCGTTGGCCGAAGGATGCTCTTGTTGCTGTTTCACAGCATTTCCTCGCTAATTACGACATCGTCTGCTCGGACCAAGTCAAGCAAGCGATCGTCCAGGCGATGGGAGATTTCCAGGTCGAGTATAGGTTCTTTATCGTCTTCTTCTGCCTCTGACGGCGATCTGGTTTGAAAGTTGGCGGACATTTCAGAAAATTGAAGTTTGTATGTAATCTGTTCCGGCAATTTGTCCCATGCCATCAAACCAAAACGAGACGTTTTAGTGCCTTTTTGCAATCTGGTCCATATCTGTGGAATTCCGGCTTTGCAGATCCATTCTCTTTTTCCTTTCTCATTTTCACATAATTGAAGACTTGTGGCATATCTTATTTTATTCTTAAAAAGTTCCAGAGGGTTCAAAACTCTACGGTTGTTACATGGTTTTCTTCTTCATCAGATGCATTAGATCGCCTTGTTAAACTTAGCTGGCTTCTTGCTGAATTGCGTGTTTAGTTTAAAATTGCATTCTTGACCTTTATGACCCAGAATATCGGTCTTCCATCTTATTTTAATAAGTTGCTAAGTCTGTATCACTCTCGCCCGAAACTGCTTTGTTTCAAGAACCTAGGTTCAGGACAATTGTAGGATCACGTGCCTTTAGCTGCTATTCTTCTCGTATATGGCATCGTCTGCCTCAAAAATTTCGACTTGCCAACTCATTTTCATCATTTAAATTACTAGTCAAGACTCACTGTTTAACTCTGGCCTTTGCATGACTGTCTTGGCCCTTAGTGAACTTGCATCCGGGCCTCAGATTCAGATTTACTGACATTGCGAAAATAATAAGTGCTTTAAATAAAAAAATCTTTTCCAACTACCTGCACTTTCGGATGAATTCGATTAACATAATATAAATATTAAATTAATAAGAACATAATTTCAAAAAGATGCTTCTGTGTTTAAAACCCGGTACCTAAACTGGCTTCGGGTTTCTAAGTGCCTTTAAAATTAACGACTTATGAAAAATGACAATAAATATAGCCAGCATTAGTGGGACAAACAATATTATGCTATGTCTCCATTCACCACTGTTGGATACATGCTCTCCGTTACCCCAGATCGCCAGCCTTGTTAAAGACGTGTACCGCTTCGGCTCCTGTGAATCCGCCTCTGTCGATTCCTTTTAGCAGAATGCAAACGATTCATCTGGTGAACTTTGTAAACTGTATAACGAATGACTGTTCTTAACTTACATTTGGAATTATTCGAATGACCAGGTGGACAAAGTGAAGCAGAAGAGAAGCTGGAAGCAGCTCGACCGACTGTCGAAGCTTAGTGGCTTGATGACCAATTGAAAGTCAAAAGATTAGATGAGGTGAATTAGATAGACAAGAATATTTAGTTACGTTTAGTACAACAGTTTACGCAACGTGAATAAATTTGTAGGACATCGTAGCGGAGATGTGTCTGGAGTATTTCCAGCGTTACCGTCGTCAGGCTCACGTCACTCCTAAGTCATACTTGTCCTTCATCTCCGGTTACAAGACGATCTACGACTCGAAGCGCCAGGAGATCGGGCATTTGGCCGAGCGGATGAACACGGGGCTGATGAAACTGATCGAAGCAACGGAATCGGTGAATGAACTCTCGCGAGAGCTGGCCATCAAGGAGAAGGAGTTGTACGTGGCGTCGCAGAAGGCAGACAAGGTCTTGGCTGAGGTCACGATCAGCGCCCAGGCGGCCGAAAGGGTCAAGGCCCAGGTTCAGAAGGTCAAGGACAAGGCGCAGAAGATTGTCGACGAAATATCGGCGAGTAGATTTGTGCTTGCTTGCTTATGTGGATGAGTTGGTTGTTGCCGTATAGCATATTTTCTGGATATCAGCTGCCCTTGAAATATCTTGTTCCTGCAGAACAAAATTCTAATACAAGTATCCAATAATGAAATTAATGTGGTGCAATAGTTCAGTTTAGTATGGTTGAGTATTGTATTATATTGTAATCGTAATCAGAAATATGTTGAGTGCCTCTTCAAGAGAAAATAATCTTAAGCTAGCCGTTACGATGTTAAATGTGATTAAGAACAGAACATTCATCCATCAGTAAACATTGCTCATATAACTCGAAGAGTCACCAGAACCCTACCAACAGATTGTATAGCATAGCACAGTACAGAACAACAGTAGTAGTAGTAGAAGTAGCAAAAGTAGCAGTTGCAGTAGTAACAGCAGTAGTAGTCGTAATAGCAGCAGTACAAGTAATAGCAGTAGAAGTAGTAGTAAACTCTCTGTTTTGGAAACTCACTCTCAGTTTTGAGTTCATTGACCCTAGACCTTCGGAAACAGATAGGTCAGTGGAAAGGACGTTACCAGCCTGTTATTGTCCTGTTAGTGGAATGCAAACGGTCATCTGGTGAACTTTGTAAACTGTATAACGAATGAATGTTCTTAACTTACATTTGGAATGATTCTATTGTCAAGGTGGACAAAGCGAAAGCAGAAGAGAAGCTGGAAGCAGCTCGACCTGCTCTCGAAGAAGCCGAGGCAGCTCTACAGACTCTTAAGCCGGCTCACATTGCCACCGGTTCGCATGCATACTGTTTCCATGTTAATGAGTCAGTTAACAGCTTCAGTTGGTCATAAAGTTGTTGCTAGGCCAATGCCTATCAGTCCAATCAGGAAGTCAATAAGTAAGTCAGTCAGGCAGTATACCAGTCAATCATTATTGGATTAATCAATATAAATACCAATATATTAATGATTTCAGTCAGTCAATCAATGTTGGTCGAAGCATCATATATTCAGTCACTCAATCAGTCAAGTAATCATTGAACTGAAACTAAAAGCAACACTTTCCAGAACATTGCAAGCACTGAGCTGCTTCATATTGCCACATAATCAGTTAAAATTGGATTTACTGAACAAAAGAACGAATGAATTAATGGACGAAAGGATAATTGGACAAACGGATGAATTGATGAGCGAACACATGAACGAGTGAATGAGTAGAAAAGTCGATTGTCTTTGTTTCAGTTGGTGTCGTTTTCTATGTTTCAGTTCGTAAGCTGGCCAAGCCGCCTCACCTAATCATGCGCATCATGGACTGCGTTCTTCTGCTCTTCCAGCGACACGTTGACCCCGTGACCCTTGACCCAGACCGACCTTGTCCGAAGCCATCGTGGCACGAAGCCCTGAAGCTTATGAGCGCCACGAACATTCTCCAAGCCCTACTGGCGTTTCCAAAGGTTAGACATCTAATCTACACTGGATAGACAGTTTAAACGAAAACATGTTGAGACTTGGAATAAACATGAGAATAGCTCTAGATTTCGCAAATGACCGAAAGAGTGGAGATAATGACTTTTTGATCAACTCAGATCAGATCATGTGAAGACTTTGATTCCATGATGTAATAAACAGAGACAGCAGAACTTAACAATTTTTACTAAATGAGTTCGTGATTTATAAATTTAGTACTGTGTGATAAAAATGGTTGGAACTAAATATTTGAAGTAGGAAAAACTCAAAGGCTTTCAAAATTTAAATTTTTATAGTCACAAACGCATTCGAAGCAGCTTATGCAGGACCGGATAATCTCCACAGCATTCCGACTGTGGAATAAACTCCCGCCAGAATTACGGCAGTTATCTGATTCATCATACAAACTCGCCATCGCTTCACGCCTTTCAATCTCTGTGCAGGTCTTCCACTCAGAACTGAAAAACTCCTCTTCCGCAGATCCTATCTTGTTTTCTGTTCTTACCCTTTTCTTTCCCGCAGATCCAGTTCCAAACATCACCCACAGAAGTCGTCTTTGCCCGCCCCCGCCTGCCTGCCTGCTTGCCTGCCTCTAAGATCTTGACATGGAACTGAACCCTTCTTGCCTATCGATTTTGTTTTGATTGAGCACCTGTGAATACGCTGGTTCCCGCAACTTGGCTTTCGTGGGGCGCTGTAGAAATCTCGAGCTTACGATTACGGTTAGTTCCACCCCATTAATCAGTAGGCCTATCATATTCAATCTTTAACGATGTCTTATGGCTGCTATAGCGGTTGACATCGACCTCGTCATACATACGAGATCCACTGGCGATTGAACAAAATTGACAAGCATGTAGTGTGTCGGAAAGAAACGATTTAAAGGTGTCGAAGCAGAGTCTACATAAATAGTATTGGGATTCAATGTTTGTCGACATCTTGTGGCTGCCGAAACCGTTGTTTTCGACATTTCGTATGTTACATGTCTGAAATGTGAGAAGAGATCAGCGATTAAACGAAAGTTACGAATATTATATCGTGGGAAAAGACGACTAAAACTGTCTAAACAGTCTAATATTAATTAGTATTCAGTGTTCATCGATATCTTGTGGCTGAACAGGCCGTTGACTGGTTCTTATCTTGCATACCTAGTTATCAGAAGTAACAAAAGTTTGTACGAAACTAAGTGATTAGAGCATTAGATGTCTTCGATATCTCAGATTTGACTGTAGAAAAGATTGGGGCTAACCTCGTGATTATATTAGATGAGATGGGATCAGATTTAGATCAGGTCGTGTGATGCCTTTGCTTCCAGGACACGATAAACGAAGAGACGGTGGAGTTTCTGCAGCCGTATCTTCAGATGGAAGACTACAACATAGAGACAGCTCGCAGAGTCTGTGGTGATGTGGCCGGCTTAGCATCCTGGACTCGAGCCATGGCCTACTTCTACAGCATCAACAAAGAAGTCCTGCCTCTTAAGGTCATCTGGCGAAAACTTTCCACTCATTCTCGCTAAAATGCAGAACATTTTAGGTCAGTTAAATCTGTTATAAGTCATGTCTTCAAACCAGCTTCGGTTGAACCCGGCGAAAACACAATTCTTCTGGTTCCACTCTCGGCACAAGCTTCGGGACGTGGATCGAGATATGATTCTGGCAGCGTCTTCGAACTTGGTATCGCTGCGAATGGTTCGTGATCTGGGTGTTTTGTTGGACGAAGAGCTGTCGATGGCAGGCCGTATTAATTCACTCTGCAGGATTTGCTACTATGAACTGCGTCAGATATGGGCTATACGTCGAAACCTGTCATATAGCGCGGCTGTCACGATCGTCCATTCCTTCATCATGACGCGTCTGGACTACTGCAACTCCATCCTGGTCGGCCTGCCTAAATTCCGCATCCTTCTGCACTAGTCTGTCCTCAACTGTGCTGCTCGGCTCGTCGCTGGTGCGTCCAGATTCTCGCGTATTTCTACCTACATATGAGACACATCTACACTGGCTTCCAGTTGAGAAGAGGGTACAGTTAAAAATATTCCTCATGGTCAGGTTCTCGAACGTTGGCTCAGCGCTGTATTATATCAATGAACTCATCACGCCGGTTGCTGATCAACCTGGTCGACAGAGACTACGATCGGCGACACATGGTCAACTCACTGTACCGCATTCTCTTATGTCTGCTCGGGCGGGCCGTGCCTTCTCCACTGTGGGGCCGTCTCTCTGGAACACTCTTCCACCAGACAACTGATCTCTTGCCTGTTCAACAGTTCAAGAAACATTTTCTGCCGGTGTCAAGACGTTCTGTTTAGAGACCGTTAGATAGCCGTGCTGCATCGCCTTTGTGAGTTACTTAAAAGGCGCTTTACAAATTTAGTGAGACATACATACATACTTAATTACATACATGTGTTATGTACGGTGGTCTATAGCGCATTGGGTCTGTAATTATTAATTAATTAGTTAATTATTAATCGAAATAAAACATAAATTGCTGAAATATTAGCAATGTTAGAAATTAAATAATATTATAAATGAAAAAACGGAGTGAACAACTTAAATATGACGCTGTTCCATAAGGTAAAGTTGCAGAGCACTTCGGTGAGATTAACAGGTGCTATCAAAATGTGCTATCAAAATTTTCTATTACAATACGTTTACCTTACCCTGTTAATGTTTGTACCTGGTAGGCAAACCTGGCAGTACAGGAGGCGCGCTATGAAGCGGCCATGAAAGACTTGAACAAAGCTCAGACCCAACTGGATGAGAAGCAAGCGGAACTAGAGGCCGTCCAAGCACAGTACGACCAAGCCATGCTCGAGAAACAGGTCGGCCATTGCTGCCTTTCTGAGTATTTAGAAACTAAACTTACCTTACCTAATCTTACCTAATCTAATCTTACCTAAGCTAATCTTACCTGGTCTAATCTTACCTAAGCTAATCTTACCTGATCTAAACTTACCTAAGCTTATCTTACCTAAGCTAATCTTACCTAAGCTTATCTTACCTGGTCTAATCTTACCTAAGCTAATCTTACCTGGTGTAATCTTACCTAAGCTAATCTTACCTAAGATTATCTTACCTAAGCTAAAATATTAACTTACCTAAGCTAAACTTACCTGACTTACTCTAAGCTAATCTTATCCAAGTTGATCTTACTTGATCTAATCTTACCTAAGCTTATCTTATCTGATCTAATCTTACATAAGCTAATCTTACCTGATCTAATCTTAACTAAGCTAATCTTACCTAATCTAGTCTTAACTAAGCTAATCTTACCTAATCTAGTCTTACCTTAGGCCTACCTGATCTTGTCTAATCTTTCCAAATCTAATCTTACCTGATCTGATCTTACCTTGCCTGATAACTTGCTTTACCCAGTTTTACCTTACCTAGTCTTATTTATATTACCTGAATTAATCTTTCTTTACCTAATCTTATGTTACCTTACTTCCCCAATCTTCCATAATCTTACACTACCAAATCTTACCTAGTGCTACTTTAGACTGATCTAATTTACCTGATCTAATCTTACCTTCATGTAAATCTATTCTTACCTAGGCATTTACCTGACCTCAGCAACCTAATCTTAAACTTATCTGTTGTAGGCGTTGGTTGAAGATGCTGACGCCTGTCGTCGTAAGATGACGAGAGCGAGAGCTCTGATCGACGGTCTCTCGGGTGAGAAGATTCGCTGGACGGCAGCGAGTAAGAGTTTCGAGTCGCAGATCCACAAGCTTGTTGGCGACGTCCTCGTGGCCACTGGCTTCCTCTCCTATGCCGGACCATTCAATCAGGAGTTCCGGAAGCAACTGATGAAAAGCTGGAAGAACGAGATGTTGCAGAATGGAATCCCATTCTCCGAAGTAAACTGTACCTCCCTGTGCTATCAATTTTTTAATTGTTTCCAATATCCTCACAGCAGGTAAAGGTGATCTTGTTTAGACACCTCTTTAGCAACGACCTAGACTGGGAAAGACCTAAACTATAAATGTATACATTTTGCTATAGTAACCATATGACCTCGACCCTGCCTATTTTTCAATGAATTTATCAGGTGAGATCCATTACCACTACTGCCCGTTTGAATGGGCGCCGTGCGCTATTTTAAGGTCCGTACTAGCCTGAGATTCAAGTCTCTGAAATAAGCCACTATCGGTATTCAAACCGGCATCCTCACTCAGAGACGCCTTGAATTACGCTGTAACCAATGTAGCTAACCAGGCCAGTCTATGTACAGAAGCTAAATGTAATGCATATATGTAGTAAATGGGAGTCCGATCCATTGGGAAAAAGACCTATGGACAGAGGTTAACTGCATGGGGAAATGCATCTTCATTGGGAGTCTGAATCAATATATGAGCAGGATTGAAATATATGGGGAAACTGTAACTTCAGAGGAAAATAGTCTGAACCAGTGGGGTAGCGAAAGTTTGCCATTTCCGTTCTACAAATCCCACCTCGGTCACGTCATTTGTTGAATTAATTGTTAAGCCTTTTTGAAATTGTGGTATTTGTTTGACATAGTCTAAAGTAGCAGTGTATGTACATTTTCTTGTCAAGTAAGATAGTTACGTTTCCTAGTGTAAAAATTTTGTTTTTTCTCAGTTGCCAAACAAATTTAATTCGAATATGCTTAGCTTAATTGCTCAGACTGCCACGTTTATTGGGCCCATGGCTGGCCCGCTCTGTGCCACCAGTTGCAACTGTTGCTGGTCAGCTGCTGGTCCAATGTGGGCACAAGGAACATGGTGGTCAGCGAAACTGAAACCAGATTTTCTATAAAAAAACTTCTTTGCGACGGCAGGATCACGATATTGTGACGATGCTGGTTGACATCACAACGATAAGCGAATGGAACCTTCAAGGTCTTCCGAATGACGAACTTTCGATCCAAAACGGTCTGATCGTCACCAAAGCGACGCGATATCCTCTTCTGATCGATCCACAGAATCAAGCCAAGGTCTGGATCAAGAACAGAGAGACGGACCATTCGCTGCAGGTGAGAAACGGGAAGATGTAGGTCAAGTCAGTTTGTCATGGCTTCTTGTAGAATCCTAATCCTAATCTAACCTTACGACGTTCAACGTTGATTGCAAAGATGATTGCAAAGGTTCTACATGTGTGTGGGAGCCTGCAAGTGGTGACTTTCCCGCTATTCCATCATCGTTTGCTTACACAGCAACTTTAATATTGTTTAGAGTTTCTTTGAGAGGTAATTAACAGGTACTACAAAACTGTTCTGTTACATAACATTAAAACGTTTGTATTGAACCAAGGCAATTTGAGGACCCTGTAAAAGTTGAAGACTGTGTGGAGCACCACTGAGGCTTTTCTCGTGAAATTGCACTACGTAAATTTGCAGTTACGTTACAGTTGCGAAATTGCACTAGCTCAAGGATATTAGCGCTGAGCAAATTCTGTCTAATGGAAACATTCCATGTGTTTTAACTTTTGCCAGTTAAAAATATTAGAATAACAATTTATTCAAGAATTAGTTCTATGGATATTTAAGATTTTCTTACAGAGCTTTTAAAAAGTCTGACATCATCTGGAGCTGCATTGAGAGGCGTTTAAAAGGCGCGATAAAATGCACTTACCATTACTTTACATTTTCTATTTCGAGGTGACGAACCTGAACCACAAGGCCTTTCGAACGCATCTTGAGGATTCCCTTTCGATGGGATGGCCACTCCTGATTGAAGACGTTGGAGAGGAACTCGATCCGGCGCTCGACAATCTCCTCGAAAAGAACTTCATCAAGTCCGGCAGCACCTTCAAGGTCAAGGTCGGCGACAAGGAAGTGGATGTGATGCCTGGATTCCGTCTGTATATCACGACGAAGCTTGGAAATCCGGCATATACGCCGGAAGTGAGCGCCAAAACTTCGATCATCGATTTTACAGTCACGATTAAAGGTCTTGAGGATCAGCTGCTTGGTCTGGTCATTCTGACGGAAAAGAAGGTGATTTCATCAGTCGATTCTAATCTGATCTAGCCTTGTGAGACTGCCTGTTGTGATGGAATGCCATGATATGGTTGAAGCAAGGCCTGCAAATAGAAGATGCTTGTGAATTCGTGGAGAATTAGTTAATTGAGTTATATATAAAAGTAGAGTAGGCGTACATGAGATAATAATAACGAAATATTAATACTAATAAATATTAATAATGCAAAGAAATAATAGAGAATAAAAATATAACAATAACATGGCTAGTAATAACATTAATATTATAACATAAAATCGTTTGACTGGTGGTAGGAGTTGGAAGCAGAGAGGACGAAGCTCATGGCCGAAGTGACGGCCAACAAGAGACGAATGAAGGAGCTGGAGGACAATCTACTCTTCCACCTCAACTCCACAAAAGGATCTCTTGTTGAGGACGAAACGCTCATCGAAGCGCTCACTGTTACCAAGGAAACCGCCCTTGAAGTCAACGAAAAGCTGTCGATCGCTGCCGAAACGGAAATTCGTGTCAACAGCGCACGCGAGGAATTCCGTCCAGGTGGGATGACTTACTGTGCCCTTGTTCTGTGTCCTGTTTGCTGAGGATTCTGACCAAGTGGGGCACTTACAGGGCTCCCGAATAGTGTATATTTTGCTATCCTTGTTTGATATTCTATTTGTTGAGAATTTTGCCAAGTGGGTTGAGCTGTCCTTGTTTGATACCCTATTTGCTAAAATTTCCGCCAGGTAGGTTGGTAATGAAGATCAGTAGATAGTGCGTCTCCAGGTGGCGTCAAGTTGTCTGCCTTAAGTTTGTGCCCTATTTTTGGAATCCTGGCCAGATGGGTGGCTACAGGCTGTGTTCGCAATTAGACGTACTTATTGGTTTTCGACTGGGCTTCTGTACAATTTTTGACAACAGTTTTGCATGAAATGACCATCGATTGATGCCTCCTGTATAATGGTGACGGTGCTATAGAAGTCACTAGATTGGCCTAGATTAGGTCACCAGGAGGCATCCATTTGTGGTCCATGTTGGACTGTCTTACTGAAACAATCTCCCACTGAAATTTCCAACTGTTCCTCGAGAAACAGTTCCGCTTATCTTAAGTTGCACCCTTTTCGACATGTATGATAGCGGTGCTTCAGCACCTTTGAACGATCTTTTTAAAGGCGCTATATGAATGCCTTTGTAGATACATTTTTTGTTCTTGCTTGGTGCCTGTTTGTGGGGAGTTCCGACCAGGTGGGGTTGTTACATTATCTCGTCCATTAGCTGTTTCTACATTGCCAGCAGTTGAAGACCATTCTATTCGTTTGTGGTCTTCTGTTGTCAGGTTGGGAGCACCAGGGAAGTTTCTTGAAGAGGCGCTACATAAATGTGTACTTTTGATTAAATGTTGAATTTGGATCAGATCAGTTCATGTTAAATCGGTTTAGATCATGTTTAATTGGATAGATCAGGCTAATTTGAGCTATATCATGTAAAACAATGATTTGATGTGATTAGATTATGTTAAGTTGGATTAGATCAAGTTAACGTTCAAACATGATCATGCTAAATGTTGTATGTTGTCAGTTGCAACCAGAGGATCAGTGTTATACTTCCTGATCGTGAAGATAAGCTTGGTAAACGAAATGTATCAGACATCGTTGCGCCAGTTTCTTCAGCTGTTCGACGGTTCGTTAGTCCACTCGGCCAAGTCGCCATTCACTGCGAAGAGAATCCAGAACATCATCGACTATCTTACTTACCTGACATTTACCTACACAGTTCGAGGTCTGTACGAGAAGGACAAGTTCCTCTTTACGATTCTCATGACTCTTCAGATCCAGCTGCAGGCCAAGTCGGTGACGAACGAAGAATTCCAGTGCTTCATCAAGGGTTATCTCGCTTATCTGATCTGAATCTAATCTAATCATAAGCTAATATTAATCAAATCTTAGTGTTATCTAATGTGATTTAATCTGTATAATCTAATATGACTTGACCTGAAGATGATCTGAATCTAATTTGATCTAATCTGAATTTAACCGAATCCGAATCTAATCCTGAATCTTGGGGTTGAAGGGTATTATTGTTGAGATGCAAACACATCAACAGCAGTTCAACACAGCAGACAACCTTATGGATTGACAACGAGTTGTCAATTTCACATTTATCAGGTTGCAGCGGGATTCCATCCCCGGATGAAAGGCTAACGCTTTAGATCTCAAAAGACACGCTGTATCGAGACTCGGTGACTGATGATAAGCGTATTATCACAATACTTAGTAATAAGTAAGTAAGTAATACATTTGTTAACCCGCCATCTGTCCATCGTCTGAACGAGGAATCGCAGGAATGGATGTGTCAGCGGTCGGACAACAAAAGCAAGAAGGAACAAATAGGTCTTAAGTCGCTTTACGAATATGTCTAGCGAGATATCGTGAGTAATATAAACAGGGAGACTGTTCCAGATGATTGGTGCAGAATTGCTGAATCCACGTCCGTTAGACCGTTAGCTTCTTAAGTCAGGGAAAGTAGTAACTGTAGTAGTAGTAGTAGCAGCATTAGCACCAGCAGTAGTATCATTATCACTACTTCTGCTACAGCTTCTGCTACTAATACTCCCACTGTTATTGTTATTAATATTATTTTATTATTAGCAGTAGTAGTACTATTAGTATTAGTGTAAGTTTTACTAAGTAAGTGAAATTTTTTCAGGTGGGGCTGCTCTGGACCTGAATGCGGTTGATCCGAAGCCAAACTGGATTACGGACATGACTTGGCTTAACTTGGTTGAGCTGAGTAAACTCAGTCAGTTCAACCAGATTCTTACACAAGTTGCCCGCAATGAAAAGGTTTTACTGCTTATTTTACTAATGAATTTTTCACTATTTTAATCGTTGACAGTACGAATAAGAAGAACAGTTAAAATTGTTCATTCTGACCGTGCATGAGAAAAGCCTCACAAAGTCGGGAAAATTAAATTGCAAGAAACGCGAAGTACAGGCATAAATGGGTCAGATGAGTTCTTTGCATATTTACATTCCTTCTTTTGTTAGCCATCAATCTGTAAGTCCTTATCAAGAGTTTCGATAAGTATTTTTATTTTCAGCTTTATAAAAACTCAATCCAACACGTCCATTGGTACCATAATTTGAAGTCATGTACATCCATAGTTGTGCGAGGGAACAAGCCAAGTAAATAATTTTCATAACCAGTTTTTCATGAAGATTTCATTGATTGTAGCCTCAAAGGTGTATGAAGACGCTCCAATTTACTATTCTGATAAACATACGACCTCTTAGTCACAGTGACTTAAGTCTATTAATTTTTATGGTAAACTGTAAGAAGAAGCAGAGGCAGAGGGTTAGGGTTAGATATATAGCGAGAGATATTCGGTGATTTGGTTTAAAATTATATGAAAATGCTACTGGTGGGCCTAGGTTCAGAATCACCGGTTCTTCTTCTTTTGATTTTCTGCCCTCAGGCAGGTTCAAACGTCCGATGACGTCACTCCTCCCGGTGCTGAGCTTCTTCTTTCAACCTGCTGTATCCGTCTGTCATCATCCAATCCACCAGCATCTGTCTGGGTCTTCCTCTTGTCCTCTTCCCCTTCATTCTACCCTCAATTACGGTTATCAACAGTGAGTCCCCACTCAGTATGTGACCAATCCATTTTCGTTGTCAACTGCTAATTGTAGCTATCAGAGATCTTTCTTCCTCAACTCTTCAGCACCTCCTCATTTGTTATGTGCTCCAACCAACTAACTTTTTCCATCCTGCGCCAAATCCACATTTTGAAGGAATCACCGGTTGGATAACAAAATTTAATTGTCTATCTAGTAACCTTACGGTTAATGTTACGGATAACAAGAAGCAGAGGAAGAGGAAGAGGGTTAGATCTATAGCATCAGAAATACGACGATTTGCCTAGAGGCGCCTCTATAGAAACTCACAGAAGCATAAAACTAAAAGCAATGCGTCTGTTTAAACGCCTAAGCAATCGTGTTGCCTTTACCTTTTATGATGAGGTAAAGAATTCCAAATGTTGAGTATAATTAATTGCTAACCGAGAGCGGATTAATTAAATTTAGGCGTGGAGAGAGTGGTTTGACACTGAAGCCCCGGAGGAAGCCGATATTCCAGACGGTTATAGTCAGTCGCTCAGCACCTTCCACAAACTGCTGCTCATCCGAAGCTGGTGTCCCGATCGGACGATTCCAATGGCAAAGACGTACGTCGCAGAGGTCATGGGAAAACAGGTCGGACAGTCAATCAAGCAGTCAAGAACACCAATCAGTCAATCACTCAACTAACCAGTCAGTCGTATAAATTGGACAATCACTCATTCAGTCAGTCATTCAGTCAACTACACAGTCACTAAACCATTCAGTTATTCAGAGAGTTATTCAGTGATTTAGTCGATCATACATTCAATCAGTCAGTCGGTCGGTCAGTCATATAGTTGGTCAATCAGCCAGCCAGTCAGTTGGACCATCAATAAGTCTGTCAGCCGTTCAGTCAGTGAGTCATTAAGTCGGTCACTAATTCAGACCATCAACATGTCGGTCAGTTAGTCGGTCTTGTTGTCAGTATGCCGAGGGAGTGGTTCTGGATATGGAGGCGATGTGGGCGGAAAGCGACAGTCGTACACCGATGATCTGCTTCCTGTCGATGGGATCCGATCCAACGGAGAACATTGAACGACTGGCCAAATCCAAAGGAATGCGTAAGTACGGAGGCCACTTAATTCATCCCAATCTTCGGCCAACAGCAATGTTTACCTCTTAAAATAACCAGCACTGGCTTTACTATGGTCGCAGGAATACGAATAAACGCAGTATCCAGAGCAGGTTCGTGGCTGCAATCGTTGGATTACAGATCCAGCTTTCTTACCGAATAGACCATCTTGCCCCACAAAGTCGTGCCACCTTCAGTCACCGGAGCTAGAATTTTTAACTGCAATTGTAATTGAAAATTTATATCGTGCTTTTTCTAGAGAACATAATCTGAGGCACTGTTACAAAGTGATGGACTCATCGTTTATATTTATCTATTTACTTGTTTATTTGTTTATCACTTTTCTTTCTCTGTTTATATTAAGGTTGTGGAGCCATTTCGATGGGCCAGGGTCAGGAGGTTCATGCGCGTCGCCTGGTGGCTCAGTCAATGCAGGACGGCAGCTGGGTCCTGCTGCACAACTGCCACCTCGGCCTCGGATACATGGACGAGCTGCTCGAGACGATCACGTTCACCGAGACCCTCAACGACAGCTTCCGGTGCTGGATCACGACCGAGGTCCATCCGAACTTCCCGATCAACCTCCTCCAGTCGTCGATCAAGTTCACGGCCGAACCACCCCAGGGAGTCAAGGCTGGACTCAAGAGGACCTACGGCCTGATCAACCAGGACCAGCTGGACGTCATCGCTCTGCCCCAGTGGAAGCCGCTGCTGTACGCCGTCGCCTTCCTGCACACGACTGTTCAGGAGCGGAGGAAGTTCGGACCGATCGGGTGGAATATTCCGTACGAGTTCAACCAGGCGGATTTCACGTCGACGGTCCAGTTCGTCCAGAATCACTTGGACGACATCGATCCGAAAAAGGTTCAACAAAACATGACATAACTCATTTTAATGTATTAGAACCATTGCAGTTTATCTGGAACTAATGCGCAGCAGAGTTTCATTGTCCGTTTCGAACTAAGTGGTAAGAACACTGATTGGAGAATTATCTTAATATTTACTTGCTTACCCATCATAGCCTGAATACTGGTTTCCCTATTCCTACAGGATTTCAGCCGGACGTCTTCAGCTGATTACTCCAACTCGCCCAGCATCTGCGATGCTCTAACCACTGTACTTGACCTCTTCGGTTTGTAACAGCTCGAGTCAAGTCCAACACGTACTTGGTCGTCCGGTGAAGTGTCTCCTCATCTGGTCTTTTCCGGAGTGAACTCGGCATCGGTCAATACCAGACAGGTGTGCAGCAGCCGCGGACTCTTCGACCACATTCTAGTAAATTGGACGTGCTTGATGCCTTAACAGGAGGCAACCGATCACGATCGGCGACCGGAAGCTGAAAACACTCGTTCTTGACTCTTTCCGACAAGCCTTGATCAATTCGTGACTGTTTTTGGCTCCTAATGACACCTGTGAGGCCTCTGCTCGTCAGTTAGACGACGTTGTCACCGACATCCTGGACCAGTTGCCAAACTCACGAAATGTCCAGAAAAGAAGATCAATCGCTGGCTGCCTTCAGAAGCTTCAGATGCAAAACGACTTCGCAGTCGCCTCTGAAGGCTATGGAAGGCTACAGACGTTGAATTTATGTTTTCTTATTCTCGCACACTGGCTTCTATTCATGTATGTTTTTTTATTTTCGCAAACTCTTCTTTTTATGTATGATTTCTTATTCTCGCACACTGTCTTCTTTTAATGATTTTTTTCTTATTCTCGCAGGCTGTTCTTTTCATGTATGTTTTCTTATTCTCGTATTGTTACAGGGCGTGTCTTGGACGACGATGTGTTACATGATAGGTGAGGTTCAGTACGGTAGTCGTGTGACAGATGACTATGACAAGCGGCTTCTCAATGCGTACGCCAAAGTCTGGTTCCACGAGGAAATGTTCTCAGATGCCTTCGAGTTCTATGCAGGCAAGTTGCCAGTTCAGTTTAGGCAAATTCTGATTAACGCTTTGTAATGTAGAAATCGTAATCGTAATCTCGAGTTTTCTACCGCGTCCAAGAAAGCGAACTCACGGGAACTAGCGTATTCACAGGTGCTTAGCCAAGAGAAATTCGATAGACAGAAAGGGTCAGATTCCCTTCCAGGTTAAGATCGAATAGTCATACAGGTAGACAGTCAAACGGCTACGGTGGATGGTGTTTAGAACTGGAGCGGCAGAATAGGTAAGGGAAGGAGGAGGAGGAGGAGGAGGAATCAGAATGGGATGCTCCTAGACCAGGCTAGGAAAGTTTTCAGTTAAATTTAGGCAATTATAAATGTTCTTTGACCAGACTAGGCCAGACAAGTTGCCGTTAATGTTCCATGTTGTCATTTAAGTTTAGACATGTTAATATTAAACGAGCTTTTACCTTATCGTATCGTACCTCTCCTTATCTTGTCTTATCTAGTATTACCTTTCCTTAACTTGCCAGTTCAGAGGATTCAGAAGATCCAAAAGTCAGTCAGAGACAGCGTGGCATCTACGGCGGGTGATGTTTGGGATTGGAGCGCCGTCTCCCCTACGTTCCACTATGGGAATTGGGAACTTTATTTTACTTGTGATTTGTTTAGGATACAAGATACCGAAATGCAAGACGGTTGAGGAGTACAAGGCATTTATTGAATCGCTACCGATGGTTGACTCCCCGGAAACGTTTGGTCTTCACCCGAATGCAGACATCACGTATGACTTCTTCCTTACAACTTGATTTAAAAATCCTTACTTTAAAATCTTAATTTATATATCCTTAATTTAAAACCTTAATTTAAATGTCCTTAATTTAAAACCTTAATTTAAAAGTTCTTAATGTAAAACCTGAATTTAAATATACTATGGTTGGATTGTTGTTGCCAACCGCAAATTTCAGCCTAGTTATAAGGATTGTGACTTTGGAAGGCCCATTGTCATGTGACTGTTGGTTTTCTGCTGATACTGGCTTGTTGTTAGAATCGAGGCCCCGGACAAGTGAAGAAGGATCGCGTTCCTTCACCTGCTCTGCTCCTCGTATTTGAAGTCGATGGTTGCTTCAGATAAAACCGTATATAGACAAGAATTGTAATTCGTTAGTGGTAACATTAGATAAGATAAGGCAATATTTTATCATGTAAGATAAGATTAGATAAGGGGAGGCGCTCATCTCCTTTTCTTGGCTCTTGAACTGGCAATGGACGAATCACAATGGCCAGTGCATCGCAGGACTTGCCGTTTACGATTGCTTCCCAGCTTACACCAGTACCAAATTATACAGCTTGGCGACAGAGGCAAACAACTTGGCCAGGGTTGTTACACGGAGTCAAACCCGCAACCACTTGATCATTGACCAGATGAGTTACCGACAGACCACCGTTTCGCACTTAGATTACACTTGTGCGTAATTTGCGTTTCTAGTTACCAGACGAATACGGCCAATGAGATGCTGGAGACGATCGTTAGTATCCAGCCGAAGGATGCGAGTGGTACAGGAGGAGAAACCAGGGAAACGGTCGTCTATCGCTTGGCCGACGATATGCTCGCTAAACTACCCGAAGATTATGTTCCCCACGAGGTATATATATATTAGGTATAAGTACATTTATATAGAGCCTTTTTCGCATTTCGTGAAGTCGCTCATCGCCAGCCTTGCACCGGGATATCGTTGGTTCTTGGGAAGCTGGTACGAAGCTTTGAAATTCGCTGTCCTCTTCTGTGCGTTCTAAATTTAAGACTCGTCTGTTTCAACTTGCTTACCGACTGTAGCCTGGCTTCTGGTTTCTCCGACCTATAGGAATTCGACCTGGCTTCTCCAATGGATTATGATTTTGATTACGATTTCACTTGAAGCGACAATCGGACGATGCCTTGGGCATCATGATAACGGCGCTATAGAAGTCAATAGATTAGATTATATATCTGAACATTTATGTATTGCGCCTTCGTGAAACCCCTGAGATGTTCTGTTCTGACGCAGGTGAGAGACTGTCTGAAGAAGATGGGGCTCGCTCAGCCGCTGACGATCTTTCTTCGCCAGGAGGTCGATCGGATGCAGAAGGTGATCACGACTGTTCGTAACACGCTGCAGGATCTGAAGCTGGCGATCAGTGGAACGATTATCATGTCTGAGAATCTAAGGGATGCTCTCGACTGTATGTACGACGCACGCATCCCAGTCGCCTGGAGAAGGGTTGGTGACCATTCGTTTCGTTTCGTTTTTGTTTCTGTGTAACATTAGCAATAGGGACGCGTGGTCCGCCTGTGAAGCTCTTTGGCAAATTAGAATGCCAACAAGAAAAGCTTGTTTAGAAAAGGCGACTTATTATCGTAGGCCTAAGATTTTGTTTCCAGTTGCGTTGTGATGTAAAGTATTTGAACTTAGTGAATAACTATCGTTTCATATATTTTATATTGTCTATAATATTCTGGACAATGTTAGGAAATTGCTTAATCACCCAACCAACCAGGACCAACAGAGGACGCTTCACAAAGGGGAATTTTTTCCAAACTAGCACACAGATGCTCTGCCTCTTGGAGAGGCTAGTTATTATTATTATTATAAATTATCATCATCGTCATCATCATTATCATCACATTTATCATTAATATCAATATCGTCGTTTTTGCTGTTACTATTATTATTACTCCTGTATTTTATTATTTTCCAATTAAAATAATGATAATAACAATTGTCTAAAGATCTCGTGGGAGTCGGCGACATTTGGCTTCTGGTGTACGGATCTGCTGGATCGTAACATGCAGTTCAGCAGTTGGCTGTTCGACTGTCGTCCGAAGGTCTTCTGGATGACAGGGTTCTTCAATCCCCAGGGGTTTCTGACGGCCATGCGGCAGGAGATAACGAGGGCGCACAAGGGCTGGGCCTTGGACAACGTCGTCTTGGACAACGAAGTCACACGGATGATGCGTGAAGATATCGCCAACGGACCAGCGGAAGGTTGGTTGTCATGTCTGAAAACGCAGATACTAATTTCGCTAAAATTTATGTGTGCAGCCAGGCATTTGTTGTAGCGCCTTTTGTATTGGACAGTATTCACAGACTTCAGTTGGGATTGTTGATTGTAGCAGCAAATTTATATAGCACCAGTTCTAGAGAAACTCATTAGTGGCACTCACAAGCTAACAACGCGAAACTACTATGGTCGAATTGAATGGTTGTCAGCATTGATGTAAACGATGCAAAGAAAAGCCAAAAAGCCAATTCTGTGAAAACTGAACCACAAGCACCGTGGCCTATACACGCTTAAAACTGATCTTTGGAATTAGAAGACACTAATTTAGCCGTAATATATGTATGCATAAGTTATGAAGTCCTAAGTCCAACATTTGTCACTCATTTCCTTCACTTCGTCCCATTGGACCTAATAGCTGGAATCGCCATTCCCGAGAGCTCCGGCTTGAGTTCCTCAGTTTGCCTCTTCCGCAGTTTCGCAAGAGCCTGAAGTCTGTATTATTTGACATTGGTCTCACTGGTTCGGGTCGGAAGCGCCTCTGCGTCTATTCTTGAAGTTGTGCTTTATAAATGTCAGATTACAATTACCAATTATAATGAGCAATGGAATAATTCCGAGGTCCTGAACGTGAGACCAGTGCATCGCAGAACTTTCCGTTTACTTCCAAACTTACTCCAGTACCAAATTATACTACTTAGATACAGAGACAAGTGTTTGCAAACAGTTTGACCAAGGGTCATTACATGTTGTCCTCTGTGCACACTCTAACAACGTTGAATCGTTGAATTGCGGACTAAGAAACATAAGGGAACTTGCAATTGCTATCAAGACGATGTTTGGATCAACGAACACATAATAATCACGATTGTAACCCATATTCTCAGCAACAAATGAAACTGAATGAGAACGCAGAGGTTCCATAAAAACGAGTACCCAAAAAAGCACAGGCTCTGTATATTCTCAGGATTAAAAACAGGTAAAGCATAAACACCCGTTCGTCGTTCTGTCTCGGTATGTTCTTCGTTAAAGCAGAGACGAATAAACTTTGTTTTTATCAAAGGGATATCTTTCTGCTTTAAATTAAAGTGCATAAGATGGGAATTTAAAATGCGTGGACGACTACTTTATGCGATAGAAGTAAGGCGTCTTCTTAGAGCTAGAACATATGGTCCGGACCCTGGACTCCAGCCAGTCGAAATTTATGGACATCCCTGCCAGGACAAAAATCGAAATTTCTGCTCCACTTTCGTTCCAAAGCGAGCTCGGCGATGAAATGGGTACAGAGACGGTACACTATCGGTGGGAAGAACAGGCGGCTAGGGAGAGGTATGACCACCAGCCTTGTATGCCAAGGCTGAGGAAGATGAAGTCGCGTACAATTCATACCAATTTCTGCCTCTCAAGACTAGCTTAAGGGACTGCCTCTCCTCCTCTTTCCTGTCTTCTCGCCTCTTCTCCCCAACGAATTATGATTTTGTCTGCGGCTTCTCTTCGACTGATGCCCGTGCATTGTGATAACGGTGCTACAGGAGTCCGTAGATTAGATTAGACCAGAAAAAGGGGATGACTGACAAATCCAGCGTTGCTCTTTAGGTCTGTCACCGCTGTAGAGCGTGTGCTGGTCAGTAAAAGACTTAAGCATCGCCATGGGGTAAAAGGAGATGACTGACGTGGACTTTGATTACAGGCGTCTATGTCTATGGTCTGTTCCTGGACGGAGCCGGTTGGGACAGGAGGAATTCTCGTCTTGTCGAGCCGCCTCCAAAGGTCCTCTACGCCCCCCTTCCTGTCGTACACATCTTTGCAATAAACGGTGACCGTCGTAAGAGTTCCAGTCTCTACGAATGTCCGGTCTACAAGAAGCCGCGACGAACCGACCTGACCTACATCTTTCCGCTGCTCCTTAAAACGCCGGCTGATCCAGGTCATTGGATCATGCGGGGAGTGGCGCTGCTTTGCGACACCAAGTGATCGGAAGAAAATCAATGAAGCAGAACGGTAGTGGGTCTTGACTGAAACCAGTGAAGAAAACGGTTGAGATCAATACAAAAACCAACGAAGGGGAACGGTTGGGGATCAAGAATAAAAACCAGTGAAAAGGAACTTACTTAGTACTTGGTCCTTCCTGTGCAGGTCTGCACATCGGGCAACACAGCTTGTCCGCTTATTTCTATCGACCGCCAGTTTTCCTGCCTCGTCCCATGACATCTCCAAACCTCTAATGGTTTCTGGCCAGTTTTTTCTTGGTCTTTCCTTCATCCGTTTCCCTTCAGGAATCCAGTTCATTGATTGATTGGCTCGCCTATCTCTATCCATACGAATTACATGTCCCATCCATTTCAGTCTTCTCTTTCTGATGATATTCTCTATATCCTCTTGTCTTGTCTTTTCTCTTATTGTTTTATTTGATATCCTATCAAGCCACGAAAAGCTCTTCAGCCATCTCTGATGTGATGCCTCCAGTCTTTTCTTGTTTGCCACCGCCATTGGAACGTTTGGCAATAAATACTTTCGGGGAGATTTTCATGACACGTTGATTAACTTAGTGATGTAGTTGCATTCACTAGCGTGAGTTTTCTTCTTTTCTGTAGACTATGTTACTGAATTTTTTACCCGTACGATAATTAATTTGAAGATTTGTCGCCTTATACGGACAATCGTAAACTTAAAGATTTCTACAGTGAAAGCTTAGGCGTGGAATCACCTTAATCACAACGTGTTGATGTACGTGCTTCGTTGGCTCACTGTTTCACAGCACTTCGAATTTAAGGTTTCAGTGTAGGTCTGATGATTCTTTTGGTGGGGCAAAATAAAGCTCCTTGCTACTTGCGGAAGCTCGTTGTCCTGTTTCAGGTTTGACTGGCCGCAGAAGTCTTCGTTTCACAGCCCACGGTCAGGTTGCTGGTCTTGTTACACGCACTTCGACAGTCCGCAACACCTATAAAGTTTCTAGAACTGTTCTAGACAAAAATGACATTTTAATTACTGTAAAAATAAATCACACCACATAAACTGATATGCATAAGAAATATCTTTAATTAGCTTAAGATATAATTACCAAATATTCTCGTTGAACCAAGGGTCATATCATTGAACTGCCCTCTGCTCTGATCGACCCCACCCCATACCAGTCGGACCGTACGTGTATTCGTCCATCCATCGTCTGACCGTTCGTCTCTATGTCTGTTTTCATGTGCGTCATGACACTGCCTGCTGCATTGAATCTTTTTTTTAAATTCATAGTTGAAGATACACCCACATTGCAAGCTGCACTCATTCTGTTTTGAAATACACAGTCTGAAGATACACCCACATTGCAAGCTACACTAATTCTTTTTTAAATTCACAGTCTTTGAAGATACACCCACATTGCAAGCTGCACTAATTCTGTTTTTAAATTCATAGTCGTTGAAGGTACACCCACATTGCAAGCTGCACTCATTCTTTTTTAAATTCATAGTCGTTGAAGATACACCCACATTGCAAGCTGCACTAATTCTTTTTTAAATTCACAGTCTTTGAAGATACACCCACATTGCAAGCTGCACTGAGTCTTGTTTTAAATTCACAGTTGTTGAAGATACACATACACTGCAAGCTAGTGAAGCTTCTTTTTTGAAATTCAGGCTTTAAAGATACACCCACACTGAAAACTGCACTGACTCTGTTTTTGAAATTCACAGTTGAGGATACACCCACTTCAAAAGTCATTTGTCCCTTCTTTATGTGCATGTACTTCCGCCTATATGCCTGCCTGTCTGTCTATATGTCTCTGTTGACAGCATAAACATTGTGGACTCTAATAAGGCTTTGCAGCAACCTAGTCATATGATCATTATCTGTAAGTTACCGTCTGTCGGTCTGATGTGGGGTGTGATGTTGACTGACGGTCAGAGGGCAGCTCAACGATATGTAATTATATCGTATGCTCATTATACACATTTCTTATGTGTATTATTTTATGTTGTGTGATTTTCTTATACTAAGTACATTAATTAAAATGTCAGTTACTTTAGAACTGTGCCTAAAACAAGAGTTACTTTAGAGGTGTTCTGGAACAAATAGATACATTGTGTGTGAGTCAGGGTCATTACTTACTTCACGGGTGACTTAGGTCCATTACATACTGTTGGGTGGCCTGATACCATTACTCAAGGGGTGTTCTGAAACAGTTAGTGTACAATACGACTTTTTCTTCATTTCATTGTAATCAGTAAATTCGGTCTCACCGATATCTAATGCACAAGGTATCAGCCGATGGCGGACCAAGGCCAAAACCGCAGTCAGGTCAATAAACCTGATTGGCAAGTTGTATTAGTGTACAATACGACCTTTTCTTCATTTCATTGTATTCAGTAAATTCGGTCTCACCGATATCTAATGCACAAGGTATCAGCCGATGGCGGACCAAGGCCAAAACCGCAGTCAGGTCAATAAACCTGATTGTCAAGTTGTATACAAACCGTTAACTCCGTATCTGAAAAATGGTCCACCGCAGTTAAAAATGGTATACGGAGTTACTGAGGTGAGATCAACATCTGTGGGGTCTACGACCGATGGCTGTTTATCAGACGAATAGGGCTAACTCGGCATATAGGTTTTTTACACAGATTTCGTTTTTTGTCATAGTTCACAGGTTCGATCGCAAACTGCAACCAAGAGAAGATAAACAGTTAACATTCCACTAATTTAACTCCATTGTTGTTTTTATCATTGTTGCACTAATTGCTGAAACCAGCATTGCTGAACAAAGCAACAAATCCAAAATTCTACCACTCTCACTCAGTCAATCAAATAATCCTCTAAATGTACGAAGCAGATGTAAAAATAAACTACACCACATAAAATGATATGCATGAGAAATATCTATAATTAGCTTAAGGCATAATTACCAAATATTCTTGTTGAACTGAGAGTCATATCATTGAGCTGCCCTCTGCTCTGATCGACCTCATCCCACACCGGTCGGGTCGTCCATGTATATCTGTTATAAAATAATACTCATATCATTAATTAGTGTAAGGTATAATTACCAAATATTCTTGTTGGTGGTGGGGCGCAAGTGGAGCCGAAATCTCGAATTTCTGCCCTGGCGGGGATTTCAATCTCTAACCCATCGACTGGCAACCCAGCACGCTAACCAATAAGCTGCTGCGCACTACATAAATTCTCCGCTCAATGAATGACTCAAGCAATCAATGTATCAATCAGGCAAACATTAAGCAATCACCCAATTTGCAAAGCGCAGACATCCTACTGCGCTTGAAGCATAATTGGGGTAACTACCAACGGCCAAGGTAGACTTTATGTAGTGTCTGTCAAACGATCTTAAGACCGCAATTTAACCGCAGCGATTCGAGTCCTATGCCCTCAGTCATCGAGATCACCTCTGACCTGTTGGGATCTCAGCTCTTGCCCTTTTAGGTGCTAGTAAGTCGTAAACAGGCCGGGTCAACAGGTCAGCGAGCATCGGCGACTGAATGCTGTGGCTGTGTTTTAAGACATGACAACAAGAGATCGGTGATCGATGGGGTGGATGGACGGGTGAACGGAGGATGAGAGGTCGGCGTGTTCTGTTCTGCGTTGTCCCACTTTCCATCCAAGGGCGGCTTGTTTACCAGACGACAGACGCACCCGGTGCGACTAGCACGACGAAAACAGCGTGAACACATGTCCTCGTGTCTTTGTATCCTGTCCTGTCCTGTTCGTTCCTGTCGTTTCTGTCCTACCCTGTTCTGCCTTGTCCTGTTCTGTCATATTAATTCTTGTCGTTTTCTGTCTTACCCTATCGTGTTCATTCAGGATTTCTCTGTTCTCCCATCCTCTCATCCATTTCTTTGTTCTCCCTTCCTCTCTATTCCATTCTCTGTTCTCACATCATCTCATCCATTTCTCTGTTCTCCCTTCCTGCCTCATCCACCTACTCCCTTGCAACAGCCAGAAGGTTAGAGCGCTCGGCTTGTAATACGGAGAGTACGGGTTCGAGCCTCTCCTGAGACGGTTACTGTGTAGCCACCTGGAGCAAGTCCTTCGCTCACATTAATATTAATGCTCAGCGCAGTTGATTGCGTCAGTCATTAGACAGTTACCCTTAATAAATACAGAGAAATAAATGCAAGAGAAACTTGTCAGAGGCGCTTCCTGCGCTGGCCTTAACGATGCTAAATATAATTTAAACAGAACAGTCACCCCATTAGTAAACATTGCTCAGATAACTAGTAAACATTGCTCAGATAGCTAGAAGAGTCACCAGTGGCAAGCAAATACGCAAAGCCCTACAAACAGAGTCCCCTCTGGAGTTGAAAGATGGCAACAGGTTCAGAGTTCCTGAAGCTTTCATCTCCGCTCTACTCTATTCTGATCTCTTGTTCCGCCTGACGGAACCAAAGGTGTAAGAAGTAGTTGAATTACATTTTAAGGCTTATTCCATTGTTTGATAGAAGTGAACAGAGAAAATGTGACTTGTTTTTGTATGTTTTCTGGGTTGAACACGAATTTTAGACAATTAACATCGCTGCAATTGCGATGTTTAAGCAGGTCATGCTGTACCAGCGTGCACCGCGGCACTGGACTCAAGCGTTAATATTCTGTACACCGCCAGAGTGCAGGACCTGTTCATGGACAGTAGGGTCATAAATGGAAAAACACCTTGCAATTAGAATTGAACGGCCTGATGGAAAGTAACCCCTGCCAAAACAAATCGCATGGTGCTTTCTGCGCAGTAAAGAGGACATATTGTTGCAATTCGCAGTGCAGTTTTGCTTTTAGATCTCACAGAACCTGAAAACCTAAAGGATTTCAAAAGCTAATATTTTCTGTTCAAAAAGTAGTTTTTGCAACCTTTGATGGAATAGTTGCCAGTTGGCGCCTGAACTGGTCGATGGTGAGACGGACAGCAGTCGCCATCTCGCCCGCCGGCCACTCACTGGGGGGAGTTCCGCTTTCTCCTCACAAATCAGGCGACGTCTGCGTCTACTTGCGGGAGCCTTATGGCTCTGTTTCAGGTTTAGCAGGCTGCAGGTCCCTTCACTTCACAAGCCAAAAGCAGCTTATTGTTCCCTTTGCATGCACTTCGAAAATGAAACGTCATGCCTTTTCAGCGGTGGGACCATCTCCCTCTGGATCTGCGTGTCCTTCTGGCCAAAGGTACGCATCTATGCCACGTTCACTTCTTACCAACACTCAAATAGGCCTACTGGTCGCTATCGCTGGGGCTGTGCTAGGTCGATACGATGCACAGACGTTATATAAATGCTCTGCTTGAATCAGCGAATACTACTTCTCTCCCTCATTCAATTACCTTTTATCTTCCTTCTCCTACTTTCCCCTTCCTTCATCCCACTCTCTTTCCTGTTCCTCCACATTCTCCTCATCCTCTGCTCACCGCCCCTTCCGCCTGCTGCTGCTCTTGTTCCTCCTCCTTATCATCATCGTCAATATTTGCTGCCTCAGAAGCCGACCGACTTTCATCATCAATTCACAACCGACTACATTACATGAGTTCGTTCTCTCAATTCTTTAATGTCATTCAGGTATAAACTAAAGACGCGTCTCTTTCAACTTGCTTACCCACCGTAGCCTGGTTTCTGGTTTCTCTGACCTATCGGAATTCGACCTGGCTTCTCGAACGTATTGTGATTTTGATAGCGTTTTCAATGGAAGCGACCCTCGGTGATGCCTTGAGCATTATGATAACGGTGCTATGGTAGTCTTTAGATTAGATTAGCGTTAAGGTGCGATTCGAACCGCAGTCTCTCTATCCCGCAATCGTCGCAGAGCAGAGATAAGAACGCAAAAGCAAGTTTGAGCAACAAGATTAAAGTCTAAGGCTTTCGAAGAAAGGCTATTTTTAGCCGTTTGCTTTTTAGCCGACTGCGAATTCAAGTGGACCTTAACTCGTGAGAAGAAATTGCTAAATTAAGACGACATAAAACAATTAGCAAAAACAATTTGCGTGTTGTCTGCGTTATTTATTCGTTTGTTTAGATGTCCGCCTTTTTATCTGTCTGCCTGTCCGTCTCTCTGTCTCTCTGTCTGCGTATTTGCGTATCGGTCTGTATTAGTTTCTGTGTATGTTTGCATATTGTAGGTAATGTATGAGTATGTATGCGGTGCACGGTAGCCGATTAGTTAGAGTGCTCGGCTTGTAACGTTGAGAGTACGATTTCGAGCCTCCTTCTCTAAGACGGTTACTGTGTAAGGATTGAGCAAGTCCTTCTCTCACAATTGCTCAAAACCATCGACTTAATCAATAGATAGTGGCGATTATTAAATACATAAATAATAATATATGTATGTGTGTATGTGTTTCTATGTATGTATGTATGTAACTGAATTTATATGGCGCCTTTCAGGAACCTCCGAAAGGCTCTTGAACATCACTATCTAACAGATCTGAAAAGCTGTGTTTTTATTCGCTGCCTTATTCTGGCCAGACAGAATCTTCTGCCGGTGTCTGCTGGCAAAAGACACCTATTCCAGGACTGTATCTTACAGATGCTCACTGAGTCCTCCTGATGCCTTTCATTCGGCTGTGATCATTCCGCGTCGTCAGTGAACATTGACCAGGAACTGTCAACCTTGAGGGAGGCTCTCGCACACACGTAAAACCAACGGTTCTACGTGTGTGCAACAGCCCGCCAGTGGCGACATATACGGCTTAATTGACGGCTTAAACATTTCTTTATGCCACCTCCAAAGATCCATGGATGTGAACTGTGGCGAGTTCATTTTCTTAACGACCTGAACCTGAGTTGCTTATATATAAACTGAGGAAAACTAATACTGAAAATTGTAGATTAACTAATATACTTGAACACCACTCATAAAGGTTAGCGTGAGCATCACTTACTTGCATGCAAACATACATGCATGCATACGTACATGTACTGTTTCATTTGACTCTGCTCAACAAACATTTTCAACATGCTTATTGAAACGCAGTTTTTGAATCAGTTTGTTAGCATGCAGTATACAGTGCTTTGGTACAGGTACAGCTGTACCTACCAGTGTCTTTGTACATTCATTCATACATACAGACATACATGCCTGCTTCTTGGTCCTCCTTAAGCTGTGCGTGATGACTGTATCTATCATCCTCGAACTCAGCCGTGTTTTCTCCGTTAGTTCCAAAAATAGCCGCCGTGTCAACAGCAAGTGTAAGAAGCGACAACTTTGATCTGTGAAGAGTCGACAACTTCGAGCTTTCCTGACCAACAACGCAGTAGGTCTGTTTGTTTTCCCTCAGTCGTCCTTCCTAAGTTCATCCATAGCATAAACTCTACCCTACATTAACAGCCGTAACATATACTATAAATACTTACATACATACACATACACAAACTATAAGCTAAATAGACAGCATAATATGTTGACGGTAGAAATTGGTATCGCTTTAACCCTGGAAATAAACTGCAAGTCCTGCGATGCACTGGCCCCGTCTCCAGGACCTTGGGATTCGTCCATTGCGGGCCCAAGGGTCGAACAACAGCAAATGATCGCTTCATCTACGTTCTACTATGGGACTGGCAGCTTCTAATCTAATCTAAACACTTCTGTAGCGCCGTTATCATAATGCTTAAGGCATCAGTCGATGGTCGCTTCACTTGAAAACGCAATCAAAATCATAATCCGTTGGAGAAGCCTGGTCGAATTCCCACAGTTCAGAGAAACCAGAAGCCAGGCTACGGTGGGAAAGCAAGTTGAAAGAGATGAGTCTTTAGTTTAGACCTGAATGACATCAAAGAATTGACAGGACGAACTGAACTGGGAAGCGAATTCCAAAGCTTTGAACCAGCCACCGAGAACGCCCGCGATAGCCCAACACTGTTCGGGTAGGGGCACAGCAAGTGTCACGGTGCGTACATTGCTTAAATTATATGTATATATATATATATATATATATACACAAAATAAAAGAAGATTCCATCTCAATTGACGGCTTAAGCTTTTCTTCATGCCACTTACAAAGATACATCCATGGATGTAACTATAGCGAGTTCATTTTTTGACGGCGGGCTATGTTTTCAGAGATTTGAATCTCGGGCTAGCACGGTCCGTACACGGGACCTTAAACGGTGTGGCGCCCATTCAAACGGACAGTAGTGGTGAAGGATCTCACCAGATAAATTCATTCAAAATAGAGCAGGGTCGAGGTCATACAGTCGCTATAGAAAAACGTAAATTTTTAAGTATGTAGCTCACATTCCATAGGTTGAAAATGCCTCAGTTGCAACATTTTCCCAACTGGGCCTCCAGTAATCCAGAGAATGATTACATTAATATGAATACTGGTCCCAATAAATGAGAAAATTTTACGCTAATGTATTGCATTGGTAACCTACATATTTCTGATTGGGTTGCCAGAGAATAACGACAACTTGAACTTTCGTTTGGACCCGAGACCTATTTTTAGTGTTTCTTGTTACGTAATCTCCAGTTTGGAAATAAATACCTGTCTGAAACATCAATCGCAATTGAAAGTCTTGTGAAAGAATCCAGGCAGCTGAGCGGAAATTCATCATGTACTAGACATCTCGCTGATTAAAAATGTTTCTCGTTGTTTTTCGGTGTTGACAGTCACCCACTTAGGAACAGCTGTAGACAGATGCTTCAGCAGGCGGACAGGCCTTTGTGACACAATCGCAGTCTGAAGATTGAGCTTACGTTTCTGGGGCATCTTCTGAATCCAGAGTAGGATTATATCTTCTAGACTCGAAAGAGCTTTTTCCAATGAAACTGCAGAATTAAACCCTGCCCACATGCCATATGATGCCCATATGGGACCCTTATTTAAAATCAGGACCCTTTAGGGCCCAATTGGGTCCCATCAGATGTACAAGACGACCTTGATCAGTGTTGTGTGACACAGTAGTGGACTGGTTTGAGCATTCGTCTTGTAACGTGGTGTGCGGGTTCGAATCTCACCTGAGACACGGGAGCTTTACTTTATGTGAGATGGTGGCTTTACTGTATTTTACTGAGACGGTTACTGTGTTGATACCTTCAACAATTCATTCATGTAAAATTGCTCAGCGCATTCAATCGATGCTTCGCCATTAGTAGCACTTAATAAATACCAAAATTATAATAATGAAGATGATTACAAGCCGCGCCCTGTTCTAAAGTCCTCTTCTGACATGATTTCAGAAGAGTTCTCTTCTGAAAGTATGACCTCAAACGGTAAAACGGTCAGAAGAGAGGTCACTTAGGCTTATCCTAAGAAGCTGCCAAGGGTATCAGATGTCAGCGATTCAGTCTAGCCTTGGCTTATGAGGGCGGCAGTCGAGTCCTTTCCCTTACGGCTTGTTCTTCCCACAGACGGTTTTCGGTCAATGTACTCATTTTTTAGCTGAGTTCGCTAGGGGCGCAAACGGGGCAGAAATTTCAAAACATTCCTGCCGTGGGAAAGGTTTGAACTTTCGACCTCGGGTTAGCAGTTAGTTTCTTTAGCTTATCTGATTTCGACCAGACTTCTCGAACAGATTAGATTTGACTAAGATTTCACCTGAAGCTACTATTGATGCATTATGCATCTTGATAACGGCGCAATAAAGTCCTCAGATTAAATTTGCTATACTATCGCGCACCCCCAGAAGATTGTACCGGTTTTTGAAGAGACCGCTTCTCAAAAGCAGCAGATCCAAAAACGCATCGTCTGATCCACACGGCCGTCGTGACTCTACGATCGACGCAGCCGTGGGGTATCAGCCCCTTCTCGAGGTTTCTATGGCTGGTTGTTGTTTTGAGACGGGACATCGGGCGCACGGTGCACGAACTCGTCCGTATCAGTCCCACCATCGACCAAGGGCTGTCTGATCGCGAACCGACCGAAGGCGTTTCACGTGATAGCGCTATGACTGCCCCAGCTGAACCCGAGCAAACGCTTGGCACAGATCTTTTGTCGGTTGTGACGTGGTACTATAAAAGACACCAACTCACCGGTAAACAGATTTCGTTTGCGGTGTCTTACAGTACGCGTTGCCCTCCATCCGTCCGAACCATCTGGAACCTTTGGTCGAAAATGAACGCCAAATTGCTTGGCCTGGACTGGAACATTGTCGGAGAGCAGGAGAGCCGGCCGTGGAGTTGCCGGTTTCCGGTTGCTGATGCAGTTGCCACGTCGCCAAACGCATCGTACTCCTACGTCGCAGTTGAGTTGCAGTTGCATCGTCAGCAGTCATCGGCTGTAATCGTTCCTTTCATCTTAACCTACAGAGTTATGTCTTTCCTCTTCATCTTTACCGTTCTTGCTGCCAGGATTCTGCGTCGGAATGGCCCAGTAAGCTTAATTCCTGGTCCTTTCAGCCCATTATCTGGTCTCCTCGGCTCAATTCCTGCTTGTATTAGCTCTTTCCGTTCAATTCCTGGTCTCTTCAGCTCAATTTCCGATCCTCTGAGCTCAATTCCTGGCCCGTGGTCCGTTCCTGTTCTCGGCTCCCTCGTCTTTTTTCTCCGACCGAACTGGTTTCGAACCCTCGCCGACCTTCGCCGGAAATACGGCGACATCTACAGACTGCAGATCGGCTCCCGTCCGGTTGTCGTGTTGTGCGGTCGACGGATGGTAGAAGGCGCTCTCACCGGTGGCCAGTCACGTGTCTTTGCCGGACGTCCGGCCCTGCGCACCTTCAGGTTGGCGTCCGAGGGAAAGAGTATGTCGTTCAACGGATACTCTGCCGAGTGGAGGGTCCACCGTCGTCTGGCCGACCGCGTCGTCCGAGCCATGTACACGAACAAGTCCTTTGTCGAGTCATGTCTCAGCGTCGAGGCCCAGCACCTCAGGGACCTGTTCCTGAGCCAGGCCGATCGCGGCACTCCCTACGACCCGGACGAGGACCTGCTCTGGTCCGTCGCCCACGTACAGTACAGCCTCTGCTATGGCAAAAGTCACCATGACGACAGTTTCCAGGACATGGTCACGAACACGATCCGCCTCATCGGTTGCCACAACAAGGGGAACGTCGTCGACTTCTTCCCGTGGGCCGGACGACTCCTGCGGTTCCAGGAGGGAGCGCTGGAACGCATCTGCGGCCGGATGCTGTCCATCACGAAGGAGAAACACGCCGAACACCAGCGATCGTTCACAAGGGGTCGAATCCGAGACATTCTGGACGCTCTGCTTGAGTTCGGCGTCAACAGCAAGTGCCGTCTGGACGAGAGGCAGGTCGTCCTGACCGTGCAGGAATTCATCGGGGCCGGGCTGGACATTGTCCACGCCGCCCTACACTGGACGGTCCTCTACGCATCTAGGTACCCTGAGGTCCAGCGCGCGATTCATGACGAGATCCGGTGCGTCATTGGAGCGGAACGGACTCCGGCGAGGAACGATATTGCTCATATGCCCTACACGATGGCCTTCATTGCCGAGGTTCTTCGCCACTCGTCCGTCGTTCCGCTTGCCCTGCCGCACAGCACGACAGAGGACACGTACCTGGACGGACATTTCGTACCGGCCGACACGTTCGTCCTCGTCAACCTGCAGTCAGTTAACCATGACCAAGAGGTCTGGACAGAACCCGAAATCTTCCGACCGGAACGGTTCCTGGAGATGCAGCCAGACGGAACGCTTCGATTCCGCGGATCCGACTCGGTGTTCGGGTTCGGATGGAGGAGGTGTGTTGGCGCCGAACTCAGCCGTCTTGAGATCTTCCTCTATCTCACTACGCTTCTCCAGTCGTGCGTGGTCTCGCTGGCCCCGGAAGCAACGGAGCGTGATCTCGACGAACCGCGGCTTGGCATCGTCCTTCGACCGAAATCTTTCTCTGTTATCGTCACGCGCCGGTGATTACGAATCATAGCACTCCTCTAGCAGAGACTCATCAGAGGCGCTCCTGACCTAACGCAGAAAACCAACATCGAACAAAGTGGCTTTCAAACGCTTACGGAATAGAGCTAAAGAAATACTAAGGAGCTTCTGAGGCCCTCTTGGTTATATGCAGGCGCTCCTCAGACCAGACCCGCGCATGGTGAATGTGCCAGAATGTGACGTCCCTCTGGAAATGTTCTTGCCCCTCCACGCTAGCAATCCTGGAGCCGCCACTGAGTATCCTGCATTATTAATTACCAATTACCAGGGTGCGATTTGGAGCGGTAGGAGCGAGATGTCTGGGGGAAATTTACCTTCGACGGAAGATAGTCAGCACCAATGGGGAAACAACCATGGGAATTAGGAAAAACCCATTTCAGGAAGAGGGTAGACCGATCAGGGGAACAGGAATACATTAATCTAATGACTTCTACATCGCCGTATCATAATGCACAAGGCATCAGTCGATGGTCGATTACCCACCGTAGACTGACTCGCTATTTTTCTGTTCCCATGGTAGCTTTGGACAACCCACTGATTTGACGCAGCGCTCGTGAATAAGCTGGTGCCTTGCGCTTAGCTTTTAAATAGCGCTTTAGAAATTTTGATTTTACGATTACTTTATTCGAACTGCCTTTAACATTTTTAGCTGCATCTACTTAGGGCGCTACTTGGAAGAGAAGGACTTGTTTATGCGCAGAAGCGTAATGAATGGAAAAATACTTTGTAATTAATATTGAACGGTCTGAGGGGAAGTAACCTCTACCAGAACGAGTCGCATGATGCTTTCTGCTAAGTAGAGAAAACATATTGTTGCAATTTGCAATGAAGTTTTGCTTATAGATCTCACTAAAGACTTAAGCCTCTGATACCTGATTGTGATTTTGGAATGCGCTTTTGCTTAGCGACAAATCGATTGCTGCCTTGCGCATTACGATAACGGCGCTATAGAAGTTTTCAGTTTAAACAAATTAATTGTCTTGCGGCAAGATTTTAACATGAACCTGCAAACCGCAACTAGTCACTTAGGGGTTGATAAATGGTTTGGTGGACTGCAAAACCATTTTAAACAATAAGAAAGTGTTTTTAAATTTGTCACTACTCACGACACTCGATGTTTAAATTTTTAACGTTTATGTAATTGATTGCTTTGTAGATTGCAAGTCGCGCTTAATAATTATTATTGCGGGCAGACGATCATTTATATCGCTATATGGCAACACGAAGGATGCTTATGAAGCGCCTGATTACTTCCCGCAAACTGCGTTTGCCAAGAAATATTATTGCGTCATAAAACTTACACAATGAGCTGTAAATAATGCAAGTCTAACTGACCAAACTAAGTATTTGTAAAATTTGGGTAAAAATATGCTTGTATGATTTCGAATTTAACTGAAGACAGTTTCACGTAATGTTGTACGATGTCTTTGTTCTACTAGGACTAGCTTGTTGCCTCTTTGGAGCTGGTGAAATGAAAATGGAAACCAATTTATGCATTGGAGCATTTATATAGAACTTAATAAGGTCTCCCATCATTACCTCACTCTTTCAATACCCTTATATGCAAGCTGACAATAGGAGAGTATGTGGAAGTGACAAAAATAGCGCATCCACTGTGGATTACTCACTTTATCCACAAAAATAGCGGGTCCATTATGGCTTACCCACTCTCTTGACAGGTTCTTGTTCTGATTTTTCGACAAGAACTCGATTTTTCCAACGTTCTCTCATCTGAAAGCCTTTCAATGAATACTATAAATCTGCTCAACCAGTTCTCCTCTTGCTGTAACCAACAACTTTGACTGAGGTCCGTAATGTCATTTTCATATCCTCTGATAAACAATGTACCTTAAACCTCATACCGCCCTTGAAAAAGATTGCTTCGACGTCTTGGGCCCAATTATCACATCCATAGTCAACCTCTCTCCCTCTCTCCCTCCCTCTCTCTCTCTCTCTCTCTCTCTCTCTCTCTCTCTCTCTCGCTAAAGCCTGCTTTCCCGCCGGTTTTGCTCATGTCATAGTTTACCCTCTTCTTTAAAAGCCATCTCTCCCTCCTGATGATTTAGCAAACTATCACCCCATCTCTTCTCCTAATTTTATTTACAAGATTATGGAAAAAGTAGTTATCATTCGTCTGAGTAATCACCTTCACCTTAACAAACTGTACCTTCCCTTTCAGTCTGCCTACCGCAAATACCATTCCATTGAAACCGCCCTACTTGCCTTCACAATCACATAATCAACTTCATGGATCAGGAAAAGTAACTGCTGTTATTCTACTTGACCTACTGCAGTTTTTGATACTTTTGATCATGGCATGCTCCTTCTCCGCCTTGAGCATTGGTTTGGTCCACCCAATCCCCCACTGCGCGGTCTGCATCTTAACTGTACCCTCGGATTCAGTCAGTTCGTATCAAACAACTCAGGTTTTGGTGATGTTCATTCAGTCTTGGGTGGTTAGTAATAAACTTCTGTTGAATCCTTCAAGGCACATGCCAACAACTCCGTGAATGTTATTACCTTACATCTATTCAATAGGCGGCCGCTATGTGCTGGATACACCTATTGTCAGTTTTTGCAGCTGCCTTAGAGGAAGACCAACAAGTTTTAAACCAGTCTGTCACCTCAGAAAGTACATGACGATGATGACAGACATTATACATTTGCTACGGTAGTGAATTTGGGAGACTCAATGAGCGGTGACAAACTGACACTAGTTGTCACCAGCATATAAAGTGGGTAAACCATAGTGGATTAAGTATTTTATCACTTCCACGGGATTAACTATTAACCCTCTAGAACACCCAAGACCCGCAAACGAAAATTATTGAGTGAAATCCGCATGTGACCAACTAACCCAAAGAAAAAGGACACGCTAAACAAGACGTGCAGCCATCTTTGCCACGGATATTCGGACGAAAGATCTACAGTTAATATAGCGCCTTTGCGAAACCTGCCAAAACCAGAAGTGCAAAAAACTACTACCAACAACTGAGATACTATCACGTAATGGTGTGTGTGTTGAAAGTCGACATATTTCCAACTGGTTCCCAATAATTGAGATGAGAAACTAAACACATATTTTTGAAAAGAAAAAAAATAGGTTTTAGGTGTTTATTGTTATTTTCAGACAACGTCAATAGGACTTTGGCGGTGCACAAAATACGTATATTGAACTCTGAGTTCAATTTTTTGGAACACTCTGGTGAGTCATCAACTGTTGCTGTTTCCATTTATACCAAAACATCCAAAAACTTACTTTGAGTCTTTCTCAGGCCTTTAGCATTCTTTTAAAACATTTTTAAAACTTAAACCTGAAACCTCCTACTTCATGCACCTTTGGTCACCGCCGATGCTCACATGCCTGTCTAAGTAATTTACAGAGACGCAGCTAGGGTTAGGTTGAACACACATCCTGAACAGCAAGTCAAATGTCTTTAAGTGCAATTGAATTTAAGTGTCTGCGGCAGATTCTTAGAATACCGAGGACTGCCGAAAAGATGAATGAGTGGGTTCTAGAGACTGCAGGAGTGGACAGAAGACTGCACGGATTTATCAAACGGAGGAAGCTTTCATGCTTCTGGCATGTGTTGCAAAGGAGTGGAGATTGCTTAGAGAAACAGATCATCCAAAGCACAAGTCCTGGAGCTCGGGGAAGATTCAAGTTGACATGGATCGATAACATCAAGTCGTGGGCTGATTTATCGTTCGACCAGTTGTTACAGAATACAAGGAACAAAAGCAGATGGCGCAAAATTGTTCGTAGTGCAGCCAATCCTCGGCTCGTGGACGTTTGAAGACAAGCCACAAGACATTTAACCGTGCATTTTTAGTTTGCCACAAACTAAACTCTCCACTGAGTCATTTTCCCGTGGTTTGCTAATTCTTCATTCACCTCATCCAGTCTAGTAACTTATATAGCGTGTCTTATTAATACAGAACGAGTCGGATCAAAGTGCAATGCAGAAGAAACGTACAGAGAATTGAACTGATAAATAAAAGAAGCGTTAAATAGGGGCCTACGCTTAAATACTTTAAATACGCCATGTCTGTTCATCATATGGGTACGTTTTTGGTAACCTCCGAAACCAGAAGGTTCTACCTCTTTTAGATATAAGGGATAAAAGGAAGTTTCATCCAAGAAATAGAAGAATTAAGACAAGCTCGTCAATAGGACTCTGGTTCGAGCGTAGGAATTTGGATGCGACGTCGAAAAGTAGGAAAAGCACAACATTCGCTGATTATATTATATTGCCGCGGTATAGTTTACGCAAATAATCGAAATTTACTTATAAGGTTCTTGCCGGTTATTCAAAATGCTGCTCATATCAAAAGTAAACAAATTTAAGCCACGCCTTCTTCTGAAATCTGACTTAATTTCCAAAGTGTTCACTTTCCGTTCCGGAAAAGGAAGAATACAATAAAACTATCAAACGATTTTAGGATATATGTCTTATGAAAACCTTAGATCCAAACTTATCCTGCGAATGAAACAGCGCGTGAACCTTTACGATAGGTATAGCGCTTTGCTGGCCACTGGACCGGTGGACCCGAACCCTCCGAATAACCTAGGGACTACGTAGTTTGAGCCACCCTAACGGTTTCAATAATTATCTTCATGAATAAGGTTGAGGATCGACGCCTATCGTTCACCCCGATGAAGGCCACAATGTATGTAGGCTACGTATGTAAGACATTTGATCGACCTATGTTGTGTAAATGTAAGGCAATCTCAGAAATTTCTCAGTGTCACACAAAAGATGTCAGGCAGACCAGCTTATCACCGTCGCTATACCAACCTAAGTCCGCAACTGCCAGATTGTTGGGTATTTTCGCTGCCAAGTCAGAATTCGGGTGGTCAGACCTGAGAGACAGCATGGCGCTATGGTGGGATGCCTTTATGAAGACAACGGTGGCTATAGGCTCATAATCGTAAACTCGATATTTCTACAGTGCTCAATGCTGGCTAAATCGCGGGAACAAGCTTATTCACAGGCGCTCAGTCAAAACAAAATCGATAGGCACGAAAGGTCAGATTCGATTTCAGGTCAAGAACCAAGAGTCAGGCAAGGCAGATAGACGACTACCGTGGATGGTGTTTGGAATTGAAGCGGCAAGACAGATAAACGGAAGAAGAGGAACCAGAGTAGGATATGTGGAAGAGATGTTTTCTGTTTTGAGTGAAATACCTGCACAGAGATTGCAGGGGGTGAAGTGTTGGCGAGATTCTATGATGGGTTCTGCGGTGAATTCTGAAAAAGAGTGGACAAGCGGGAAAAAGCTCACATTTTCCGGTGAGAATAAGGATTATCGAACTGACGAAGGGTTACGAAGTTCATTCCAAAGAATTGGCGCAGCATAAATTAGTAAGCGGTTGCAGAATTGAGAAAAGAAGTGACTGGAAACCGAGAGAGAGATTTGAATCAGAACATATCGGTTGGATACTGAACAGCTTGACGATATATGAAGGTTGAGAAGCTTGAAGGTCAATGCAGGTAAAGAGATGCAAGTTGTTGAGAAACGTCCACATAAAATGTCTTTTATAATGGCGTTGGCCGTTTCTCAACAGTGTTTTAGATGCCCTCGAAGTTGTGCGGCAAATTCTACATTCAAAAGACTATGAATGTCTAAGGCCAAGGAACCATTCATTTGGCCTAGCTCATCATCAGGTGGAGTGAACTAATCGCCAGGCTGAGCACAGTGGCGGCAAAGCTGGGAACCATCGTCGCCATTTTCGACAAGAGAGTACCCAGTGGACAGTCATCTTCCCAGCTGACATCGTGTCCCTTGTTCTCCTTTTCCAGCCAGTCCTGCAGGGGCCGAAAGTACTCGAGGAGTGGCCCGGCATCCATGTTTCGCTGTCCAGTCAAAACTTGCATCGCTTCCGGCCAAGGCTTCGAAGAACCCAGAGACAACATCCGCCTAGTGAGGCAAAAAACGCAGATATACATATTATTGTCATTATTATTTTGTTTTTCAAAAGGTGCGATGCACCCAAAGGCTTTGTCCGAAGAGGAGATAAAATGTCTGGAACAGCTACAACTCGTCCATATTCAGCAGCGAATAGGCACCGCGGAAAGCGACTGCATTAAAGGTTGAGTAATTGTTGCGAGGCGCTGGAAGAGACATCTTGTTTCTCTCGCGTCCCCAGATACGCGGGAGAGACAACGCCCAAGGTTAATTGATTGATTGCTTGATTGACTGATTGATTATTTTTACATCTACTGCTACTGCTTCTATTACTACTACTAAATTTGTAATGCGTCTAGTGTTACACCAAAGCCCCCAGGTTGTAGTGCAGTTCCATGATTATGATGATGATAATGACGATGTTGACGACGACGATGATGACAGTGGTCACTTTGACTCTTGCTGAGCCTCAAACCAGAACAGTTTGGCTCTCGGGGTTCCTCGGATTCTGGTCCAAAGCTTTGAAATTCTGCGCATTCTGTCAGTTCTTTAATGTCGTTCAGATTTAAACTTAAGACTCACCTGTTGTAGCGACTCCCCTCCCACCGTGTCCTCAGCTCTGTGCTCTTACTCACTCACTTCAATTTGTTCAGTGGAGAGGACGTCACGGCGCCTAGCAGGGATCTACTGCTGGACTTGCGTGAATCACACATGTATATATCTATACATTAAGCAAGAGTTCATTTGTTTCTAATTAACAGTTTTAATGTGTGTTAAAAGACAAAGAAAACAAACGATAACAAATGATAATACTTTACATATATATATACTAAAACGATATCAAAGTTCGCCTTAACTAACCTACCTAGGCCAGCATTGTCCTACTAATTGCAAAACGGTTATTGACATTACTAATTCAAAGGATAATAATAATAATAGATAAAATGAACCTCCCACGATGGCCGGCAGGTGTTTGATTCGAGTGATCGCTCAGTACAGAGACATTCGCGCGCCACCAGATAGTAATCTCTCCTCGCATTGGTTGTTCCAATTGCCGCTCAATTTTCACCCGGCCAAGCGGGTGATTTCAATTGGTCTGAAGAGATCGTGTCACGACAGAATCGATAAAGCAGAACAGCGTTTACATCATATCTCGGCCGCTCAGAGAGTTGCTCATCGAGCCGACTCCTTCGCAATTTCCTTTCTTTAACGAGTCGGAGGCAAAACAACTTCAGAAGCCCTCACGGTTTCTTCCAAGACTCGGAGTTTGCCTCGAGCGGAGACGCGAACGCTCGCACGATCCACGTCCTCGGCAGAACTGCCCTTTCGGGCGCGAAGAGTAGCGTCCTCAGAAATTCTTCCGCCTAGAGGGTAGATCAGTCCTGCCCTACCCTGGCTCAGTACAGCCCCATCGCACAGCCCGCGCCAGTTTAGCGTTCCCCTTTCCCACATTTACATAAAGACATATACACATTGCAATGCTGGCCGTGGCAAGACAAATATATATATACAATGCTGGCCACTCAGTACATCTATGCCACTATCTATACACATATCTGTACCCACTCAGTGAGTCACTCGCTTCTATAAGACGGGATGTGTGCCTACAGGGGGGGGGGAATCGCTACACCTGTTTCTACTTACTTACCCACCGTAGCCTTATTTCTCGTTTCTCTGAACAATAGGATTCCGACATGACTTTCCCAGGAGCGACCATCGATTGATGTTTAGTGCATTATGGTAATGGCGATATAGAAGTTAGAAGATTAGATTAGATGGAAGTGGAATGGCTTTAAAATGCGCTGACCTGAGTTTATCTCCTGCAACCGTGGAATTGTAAATGTCGCACTTGTGTAGCGGTCCCACGTGACCGGCGGCGAGACAGAGCGATTTGTGAAACTGAAACTGGATGATGTAACTCACGAAATACCTAAATGCAACAACATCAGCAGCAGCAACACCGTAAATAGCATGAGAGATTTTTCACTTCTAGGTCTTTTCCCTCAGTGAAATAGTTTGAAAGTACTGTCTTAGCGGACTCGACCGTAGCTTTAGAGAGGAAGCTAGAAAGGCTTGGCAAGTTGAGTATTCCCGCTAATTTGCATTGGTTCTAAGATAGTTGGAAATGTCTTCAGAATCACTTAAACCGATTGCTTTTAGAGTGCTCGGCTAGTAAAACGGAGAGTAAGTGTTCGAGCATCCTCTGAGACTGTGTGAGAGGACCTTGAGCAAGCCCTTCACTCAAAGTTGCTCAGTAGATAGTGGCGCTTAAGAAATTCAGAAATAATTAAACCCATGTTATATTATGCTATGTTATGTCATGTTACGTCATTTCAAGGTGGCATGTACCGAAGGCTCCGAGCTTAAAATTCATGGTCGTACTTCTGCATAAAATTGTCTTGGTTTTAACCTGCAAACTTTTTTCTGACTCATATATTTGTCTACCACCGGTCGACCTGTGTTTACGTACTTCGTGGACTGCAAGGGCACAGCAAGTTCCTAACCACAATCTCTTCATTTTATGGCTTCGGTCGTCATAAACAATGGACTTTTATTGGTCTGCGTTCACGAGTCGCCCATGAACTGAAGAACTGTTCTTTTCTTATTTAGATCACACCTTTTTAAATCGTTGTGACCCTTGGCCTCGTGTTTTGTGGTTGTGTCTGCTTCACTACGTTGTTCGCTTTAATACTGTATATTGTTCCTGTTCCTGCTTCTTGTCAAATCTGGTAGAGACTGGTCTGTTGTTGAATTCACGCATGCGTCGTTGCGGTCTGGTTTGTTTTTGAACTTGGCTCAGGCCCATTCGTTTTACATGGTTCCTGGTATTACTGTTTCAGTTCAGTTTTATTTGCTGCTGCTGTGTGATACCAGTAACGTTATTTTTCGTCTTGTGTTAAATGCCAATTCATGTAAAGCATCTTCGACTACTCATTATATCATGCTGTGTTATCTTCTACCGAGGAGATAGTCTTCCCCATAAATTTCGCTCCTGCGACATCCTTCACATCCGCTGCCTGAATGAATGGACACCAAGCCATTTCAGGTCTCGCGTACGGACCGTGATAGCCCGATTTACAAGTCTCTGACTTAGTCAAGATCAGTATGGAGTGGATATGACTGGCGTTGCCTCTCTGGATCCGGAGTTGTGTATTGTTGGCCCTAACGGTAACTCCATCATCTGTAATCATAGATGTAAGATTGACAGCAAACCTGATGTAGGGAGTGTTGTCAGCGACGTGAAACTTTGCCCCTGGGTCGAAGTCTTCTTCAGAACGAGGTATTGGAGGAGAGATACCTTGCAATTTGCACCTGTCGCCACAAACAAAAGTTACTTCTGAACGAAATCGCTGTTATGTTATATTATGTAATCTGGTAGTCTCCTGCTGTCCAACAAGGATGGACAACAGGAAAACACTATCCAGAGGACTTTATGGCCACCCGGAGGGAACAAAGTGTCGAGGAAGACAAAGTAACAAAGACATGACGAAAAATCAGAGACAGAACGAAATCGAGACATCGTGTTCAAACCTCATCGTCAGCACACACCTGACGGAAGAGAGAAGATGATGATGACGACGACAACGATGAAGAGATTATTTTATGCTATGTAATCTTAGCAAGGCATTCTTTCAGTTTTCAGCGCCTAAAGGTTTAAAAATGCGCTATATTAATATTTAGCTATGTGCATACATGGTAACTGCCGGATCCAGTAGTAAACAGAAATTCACAGGAAGGGCAGATTTACCTGGGTGATGGTGCGGTAAAGTGAAAAGGTTCTGATGGCCTCTTCATTAGTCATAGAGACTTTCGAACTTTCAAAAATTCCTCTTTTCTCTTGAATCTCTATTTCTCGTGTCCTATGTTTAGTTTTGCGCATATTTCGCCATCCTTTACTTTCCCGGTTCTCAAAACTCTTTTGTTTCCAGTTGTTATTCAGGACGTTTTATCCTTCACAAATTCTGTGGACAACCCCTACCCAAATGAATCTGATCGAGGGGCAATTCCATGATACTTTGAATTCTCTGAACACTTGATCTACACGACAACATTGTGCACCGTCTTGCGTAGGTCCTTCTCTCTGTCTTCCCATTAACATTCGTAACGTTTTCTGTTAACTCTCAGTAGGTAACATTCTCTTCGCTTGTTAGAACTCATTTATTTAAATCCTGTGGGCAGCCATGTTCCCAGCGCTTTTGAGTGGTTCCTAAAATGCGCTTTATGAAAGTGCAGATACATACATACATATATATATATATATACATACAAGTCGTGCCCCCAAATGAAATGGGGGCCTGGCTGGATTCTCACCTTCCTCCGGATCCGCATTTTGAACGGAAGGAAGAAATAATGGTTAATAAGCTCACTAACCGTAATGATAACGATAAATGATAAGTGAATAAGTGAAGGATAATTATTATATACTTATTAATCACATATTCTTTTTGTCAGTGAATAATATGTGAATGATATTATTCACTTATAGCTTATCATTTATCAGTGTTCTTGAAGAATTGCCTCACACCTGAGTTTCCAGTAGTTCCTGTTGTAGTTGTCGGCAGTGGCTGTTCCGTTGAAGACATCCCAACGCCACAGATCGATCATGTAACCATACGGAAGGAAAGCAACCTTATCCAACGCTTGCTTCATCAAGAAGTTCAGCTCGGATTCTGCAGATAGGATAGGATTAAGGTGTGATAATTTCACTCGTCTATCCGCGAGAGTAAAAGTTACAAAGCCTATTGTCTGCAGACTGCCTCTGGAACTCCTTTCCTTCGAGACCTGTCTGTCTGTCTTTTTGTCTGTCTGTCTGTCTGTCTGTCTGTCTAATCCATCCATCTATATACCCTTCCATCCATCCAGCTAAATTTTCATTAAAACTAGGTCCCACCTCTGCAAGAAATCTTGCCTTGATTTATCAAATCAGTCATCTTCTCATTTCTATCAACCTTAACACAGTCCGCCGGAAGGCGGTTTTTCTGTGTCTATCTGTCTATCTGTCTGAACTGTCTCTCTGTCTGTTTGTCACACACCCTCTCTCTGTTCTCCCGACAACCGGAAATGTTCTTCCTAGGTTATCTCTGGACAACCCCTGTCACTTGAGCCAACACCCCGTGAATAAGCTGATGCTCTGCGCTGAAAATATTCGACTTTACGACAAAACCTACTCCTCTTCCTCACTCCTTGCTTCCTCTTTTTATTGTTCCATCTATTCCCTACACTTGCCAATTACCACATCATGCTTTCGCATTCTGTCCTCATGCATTACAAAATGCTGCAATACACGAGTAATGTGATAATGCCCTCCTTACAAAGTTCAGAAGTGCATATTGAAGCCGAGCAACACGAAACATGAAGAACCATAAACAGACAGAAAGAGGAAAGTTTTCAGTTTAAAGCGAGGAGATCGAGAATCTGAGACGGAGGAACCAGCAACTGTGATTGAACAGCGGCCAAAGACAAGACGTTTGCCAGGACCTAGCATACTCCTACGTAACGACTTCAACTCATCCTATATCACTTGAGAACTTCCTCCTTCTTTCTTTCCCTCCGTTGCTAGTTCTCTTACCATAACTTGCTGTCGTCTCCTTCAGTAGTCCAATCTTTTGCAGGTGCTCCGGCGTATTGACCGATAGCGCAATGACGTCACCAACAGCCTCGTGGAACCCTGTCGCATTCGACGAACACATGAGGGCATATATCATCTGATTAAGTATGCGGTATGAGAGAATTTAATTAGCTTGGCCTTAAATAATTCTTTGTTCTCTGTTTATCTGACATTTTTGCATAAGAAATTCAGAAAAGGAATTAAAAAGTTCCGAGCAATAGCTACCATAGTTTCAGTTTACTTACATTCTGGTATTGACCAGACCACGGCTCGGTGTTGGTGCGCCATCGTTTAATGCCTTGTATATTAGACACCGGCGCTGTATACATTGCTTATTATCATGATTATTATTGTTTCCGTTATTATTATCTTAAAATCTCTACTTCCTGCTTCCTTCCAAAACAGTCTGTGCCATGTGTGATGAGGTGCGTGCTTTGGTGCTACATTACTTGCCATTTCCCTTGCAAAAATTTCTGCGCACATGCTTCAGGCTTACATAGTCACAAAGCAATTTCACGAATCATCTAGATTTTGTAGATTTCTAATACTGGGTTTACGAAGGTAAGTGGTAACCTGGATTGGCACCCCTCCTGTAGACGACAGGCTGGTTTTTGTAGAGAAGGTAGTACTGCACGTGACCCATCTCGTGATGAGTAGTCACGAAATATTCGCCCGTGATATCTGTGCACTGTTTGATTCTAGAGCAGCGACAACGGTTAACAATCGATTCTAATCTATTCTATTTTATTCTAGTTTGTCCTATTATATTATATGTCCTATTATATTATATAATATTCTATTTCATTTTATTCTGCTCCAGTGTATTCTATTCCAGTCTAGTCTAATTTATTCTGTTCCATTCCATTCTATTCTGTTAATTTCTTATCTAATCTGATCTGCTAAACGTCTTGAAAACATGTGTGTTTAGCACAGCTCTGTATGCATGTGAGGCATGGAGAATCAAAAAGACGGATAAAGATAAGATATTAGCATTTGAAATGTACTGCTATAGAGGAATATTACATCTGAATTGGACAATGAAGGTAACAAATACGGAGGTCCGAAGAAGACTGAGCATAAAAGAAGATCTAATACAAGTAATAATGAGAAGGAAATTACGCTTGTTTGGACATATATGCAGGATGGATGACAGTAGAAAAATAAAAAGCGTGATGATGGGAATTATGGACGGAAATGGGAGACAAGGAAGACCTAACAGGGAGTGGACAGATGATATAAGGGATTGGTGTTAGCAAGACTTGCACGCCTTGATAAGAACAGCACAAGATCGGGAACTGTGGAGACAAGTGACAATGCATGCAGTGGACACCTACGGGCTCTCAGCCCATGGATCATGATGATGAATCTGATCTGAGCTAATCTGCTTTCTGCTGCTGCTGCTGCTGATGATGATAACAATTATGCTGAACATGACGATGACGATGATAACAAAGACGACCATTCTATGACTGCGATCACCATGCGAGTAGGACGATCACAGCAGACCTGAAGTCGCGTTTATTGAAGAAGTCCCAGGCGGATGCGTGACAGACGACTTGCCGTCCGTCCTTTGGTTTTTCGATGAGCGAATGGTTCCAGAATTCCGCAGGCATCGGCGGAAGACCGAGCGAAATGAAGAACGAATCAGCCTCACGGAACATCCGAAGGGCGTCGAACCCCTGACCATAAAACATCAACAACAGCCTCAGTAAGCTCAATAAAGAATAGAATAGAACAGACTAGAACAAAGAAGAATAAATAAAATGGAATAGAATAGAGTGGTCTAGAATGGAATAGAAAAGTCTAGGATAGAGTAGAGTAAAGCAGAATATGATAGATTAGAATGAGAGTAGAATGGAACGAGTTTTAGTATAGTAGCAGAGAATAGAAAATAATAAAATAGAGTGGAGTAGAACAGAATATATCTATTCAGATCAGATCAGAACAGATCAGTTCGTTTAGATTAAATTAGATAGCGAATTCATTTACCTATTTAGTGGAAAGGGAGGGATCAGGAAGGGTGGAGAAGTCTCCCTATGCTTTCCTTAATCTAGATAAGTTTACGCCACAGCTTCTAATGCATTAAGTCCTGTTTCGACCATCCGTGAGCCGATCCAGGGGTTACTTCTGTCCTGGCCCTATCTGAGGGGGTGGCATGGCCGGATCCACCCTTGCACAAATGCTCTGTGTCCTTTTTACTGGCTTTCCAAACTCAGATGGGGGCAGGCGTTGGCATGTATCCTTCAGTGTGAACTGGATAGTCGTTGTGTAAGGATATTCAGCAAATTCCTTCGCGCAGGGTGGCTTAGAACCGTCGATTGACGTTTGGACATACGTGAAATAAACAAAAGAAACCCCAGCAGTGATAGTAGTCGAAATGGAGGTAACGGAAGAGTCCAAGAAGGAAAAGCGACTTTTCGAAGGGTAGTTGTGAATATATTTGGAGAGGGAGAAGGCATTTATGGGAAAATAAAAATAAACAAATGCAGTAAACAGTAAGTTTACCTGTCAGTCGATTAATATTTTAACAATATTGACTCTCTTAACTTTCTGCTTAAAATAAAAATGAAAGTTTAGAGTGTAGGCGTAGCTTGTCTTTGTTACACTAGCAGGAAGGACATTATACTCGATGTGCTACATGCCAACTGCGAGTGAAAGAGCAACAAGGAGAGACCGCGTGGACTGCGCTGGATAGACAGCGTGAACAACAACATAACAAGACTTATGCTAAACACGAGGAAAGCATTAGACTTGACAAATGACCGACAATAATGGAAGCCATTTGTACCCATCGGCGTTGAAAGGCTGGCTTCAGTGATGATGAAGATGATGATGATGATGATTTTGATGATTATGATGAATCATTGGCGCTGTGTGAATTTAAGAAATATGTACATTTTTAGTTTTACCGACCTTATCCTTGAGTATGTCGGTAATGTCGATCACGGAACTGTTCTTAAACGGAATTACCAGATCAAGAATGTTGTTCCACGTCTGAGCCCAGATATTACCTGTCACGACAAGTAATTTTGTAACAAATTCATTTATTAATTCAGAGCATTTATGTAGCGCTCTTTCCTGCAAGTGCAACAAAGACAAGCTACGCTTACACTCAAAACTTTCTTTTAAAATTTAAAAAGAAAGTTAAGAGAATCAATATTATTAATGTAATATTCGAGTGACAGGTAAACTTACTGTTTTTCTTTCCTATAAATTCCTTCGCTGTCTCCAAATATATTCAGAACCACCCTTCGTAAAGTCTCTTTTCCATGGTGGACTCTTCCCTTTCCTCCATTCATCTATTGGCACCACCGGGGTTTCTTTCGTTTATTTCACACATGTGCAAAGAATTGAAAACTTCCATTTGAAACTAAGTACTGAATCTAGTATAAGCCGGTAGATCATATCCGACTTCCGCTGCACTGTATTCTGGATCTTTTTGATTTTATTGTAAGCTGCTGTGGGCTAACCAGCTGCCAGGTGTTAGTGCAGGTCGATATCCAAATTTTTAAAAGCCAGTAAGAAAAAAGTTAGTTCTGAGGCGTTTTCTGAAGTTAGAAAAGAAATGGAGTTTTCGATTCAATCTCTGGGCAGCGACGTGAAACGTGAGCAAGAGACCATAACAATGAAGCGTTGTGACTCGGCCAAAAGACCCGTACCTAAAGATCGCAGTATGTGAGGAGCGATATAAGGAATGACAAATGGGTGAAGGTAGGAAGAAGCGTTCTTCCGAAGGACTGAGTAGATTAGATGGGCCAGTTTAAACCTTACCCTGAATTCCACATGAAGTCATTGCAGCCAACAACGCAATTTTAAGGAATTTGAGTAGATGCACGCAATATCACACGAGCCAGAGATTTATGGACGCGTTAAAGTCTGCTTCCTTCAAGGCATGTATCTTACTCAAAAAGCAATACAGATAACAGTAGTGCTGTACTGAAGCTGAGGTGGCGATTGAGATTAACAACCTGCTTTGGTTCAGAAGTGTTCTCTAAAGTTAACTGATATTAAAATTAATGTTGGATTAGAAAAAGAACCCATTTGGAAAGCCAATGGATAGAAGAAAAATCAGAGGTTAGCTGAGGGAACGATTCTACGGAGGGACTAGACTACACCGCCATGCCCCTTATCCCAGTGGATAAAATAATGGCTGTGCCCAGCAAGTGATAATATTTTATCACCCGGAGATAACCCTCGTTGCTTTTATCATAAACAAATGGCTGTTGAGGTTGAAACCGGGTCTATCGGTGTTCGCCATAACTATGTCCTGTTTCCCATGCGTATAATCGCTATCGGAACGGCAGTGGAAAGCACGAAATCGTAAAATGGAAACTAAGCTGGGGGCAAGGACCTTTTTGCGGGCTGTTGTGCCTGCTTGTTGTCGTTAGCATGGAGTCGCAAAAATAAGCAGGAAGGACGGAACAGGTGATTTATTGCTGATCTGTGCCTCACTTTTGGAATCAGTTGCAGATGGAGTTGGAGCGCAAATTGAGCGCTCAACTTGGCATCGTGTGTGTGTGTGGTGTGTGTGTGTGTACATGATTACATACACACACATACATGCATGCATACTTAGATACATACATACATTATTACACACGTACATACATACATACATACATACATACATACATAAATGCATGCACACTTACCTGCATACATAATTTCATACATGCACATGCACATACATATTTACATACTTATATACGAAATTACATAAACACATACATACGCACATACTGTACATACACACGGCAATAAGTTCTGGCACCAATGCATTACAGATGACAAGATTAGATCAACAGGTGGCAGATGAAAACTGCAAGACCCGGCTTCTGTTTAAGATTAGCCAACGTCAGTTAAGATGAATGTGTTAAGGAACCACCAACAATAATAAAATCATAAAGTTTAGGCTGAGAAATGAGGAGATTGCAAGAGAAATAAAAGATTACCAACTAAACGAAACAGTTATTCTAAATCGTCAGCGGATTATTCATGCGACTTCCTTTTGATTTCTTTATAAAAACTTTGCGTTTGTTATTTGGAGCAATTTCATCTGGTAAAGATTTGCAAAGAGCAGGGACAACTTGCCACTAACGCTTCTTCTGCTTCTTCTTCTACTTCTGCATATGCGTGATGATAATGATAATGATGACAATAATCATTATAATTATAATTCTAATAATAATAATAATAATCATCATCATCATTATCATAATCATCAACATCATCATCTTTTTCTTCTTTTACGTTTCTTTTAAAATGTTTGATATTGTTTGATAGTGTTCAATATGTTCAATATATGTGTATACATTGATTCAGTTGATTCAATCTCTGGGGCAGCAACATGGAATGCGAGCGAGCCCATGACAATTCTGCATCGTGACTCGGCCAAAAGACCCATATCCAAAGATCGCAGCCTGCGGGGAAGATTATAAGAGTTCAGTATATGCAATATATGTGTACAGCTATAGAAGATTACACTCGCATGCTTTATCCACTTCGAACAGATGGTTGTGTATTTGTCAAACCCAGGAGCGACGCAAGAAAGGCATATGGGAACTCGCTTTCGCTGTGGAGATTTATGTGCAAACGACAGTTCGCAGCTTTTAAAGAAGCATAAAAGATTTTAGGCTAATTTGCCTTAGGGTTCAACCCTGTTTTCCGTCCACGTCAGGTCACACGCCTCCGCGTGAAACAAACTTAACCTGTCTTCCATCCCATTAAAGCGTCTTTCTTTCAAGTCGATTCCAACTGCGCATGACTCAGGCGTTTATGCATTCATTTCAGTGGCTTCCCATCGAGCAAAGAATCCAGTTTAAATCTGTCTTATAATTTACAAAGTACTACATCTGAATCAGCCGACCTATCTCTGTTCCATGCTCAACCGTCAAACCGATAAATATTGCACTCGATCAGTGGACACAATGACTGATGGGTGTCAAACTAGGACAATGTTGGCCTCTCTGTCGTTCTCGACGGCTGGTCTGACTGCATTCTGTCAGTTCTTTAATGCCATTCAGGTCTAGGCACAAGTCATCAGTCGCTGGTCGAATTATCCACTGTAGCCTGACTTTCGCTATTTCCAACCTTTCGGAATTCAAACAGACTTTTTTGTTCCCATGGTGGCTTTGGACAATCCACTGACTTGACGCAGCGCTCCCTAATAAGCTGGTGCCCTGCGCTTAGCTTAGATGCAGCGCTTTAGAAATTTTTGTGATTACGATTACGATGTTTGACTACGGTTTCACTTTGAAACGATAATCGATTGTAACCTTGTGCATTGTGATAACGGCTCCATAGAAGTCATTGGATTAGATTAGATTAGACCTTCTTTATTCTGTACTTTGGTGATAAATGAAGAATCGGCATCTAAAGTCGTTTTGTTCTGTCAGTAATTTCAATCTCACCTATGAGATGAGCTGATGACGTTAGTCGAACCACCTACGGGATGATTTGTCTCACCTGAGAGATGAGTTGACTCACCTATTTTATGATCTGACTCACCTGTAAGATGAGCTGGAATATGTCGAGTGTTGGGAAAGTCATGGAGGTTCTGTGGATAGCTTTGCATGAGTTTCCTTCGGACGTAGGCGTGGAGCTGTTGGTAAAGAGGTTTAACCTGCTGCCAGAGCTTCTCGCAAGCAGAAGGAAAGTTTTCCATCTCGTACATACTTCGCCAATAGTCGCCGTTGTCCTGATAGCCTGTCGAAATTGCAAGACATCTTCCGTTCAGACCAATCAACATCACTGACATCATCATCGACGTCGTCGTTATCATCTTCGTTGTCATAATGTTCATCAACGTCATCAGTTGTAGTAGTAGTAGTAGTAGTAGTAGTAGTAGTAGCAGCAGCAGCAGCAGCAGCAGTGGTAGTAGTAGTAGTAGAAGTAGTGGTAGTAGCAGTAGTAGTACGCCATGTAACTTACCTTGCCTATTTTATCTTACCCTTGGAATGTAATTCTTGGCGTCTAAAATAATGATAAAAACCATTGGTTCCCGACGCAAGCCATTTGGTGGCGATGGGTGTGAAAAATGATCTCCATTTTTTCAATCAAGTGTTTCAAGAAATCAAATGTTTTCCTCTTGTTTAGTTCAAGTATTGTTATGTCTTCGTTTACATTGTCTACCTAGCGTAGTCCACGTGGTCTTCCTTTGTTTCTCTTTTCTTTCTCTCCGTGACTGACGGTTAAAGCCACTCCTAAGACTCTGCCTCGCCGTTGCATAACCGAATCCGAGACGGCATGTATTTGTCTTTCGGCCCGAATCGGTCTACTTGTTGCAATTGCAATTTGCAGCTTCTATAGCGCTGGTATCTAATGCACAAGGCTTCAAGCGATGGCGCACCAAAATCAAGCATTGTTAAAGATAGACTGATTTAAAATGGCGCCTGGGGGCTGATTATATGCGAACAAATTCCGTCCGATAACAAAAGAGACCACAAGAAATATGTCTGTTCTGTATGAAATTTTTGCGGTTTCGTTTTCTTAGCCTCAGCAAATGATGGCACGTGACCAGTCCACACCCTATCGCGCGCCCCATGATATTTATTTACCTTTAACCTTTGTCGCCACTCACCGTTTAACCAGGCGCCTTTGTTGAGCAGCTGAATCATCTCAACATAAAGTGGCCTCATCCTCTTCCCAGTGACTTCACGCCAGCCTTTCCATGCCCACAACTGCTCCTCCCAGTCTCTGGATGTCGCCACGATTCTTATCAAATCTGCAATAGTAGTAGTAGTAGTAATAATAACAATAATAATAATAATAGTAGTAGTAGGAGTAGCAGCAGCAGTAGTAGTAGTAAGGCGCACTTACCATCAGCCGAGCCTCAAAGCGATCTCTGCACAATATACAGGAGACGGGTTTTTGCACTGCATATAACTTCCTGTGATGTAAGACCGTATGCTGAGGCTGTGAGAATCGCTGCTGGTCTTTGCCTGGAAGCAAGTATTTGCGATTCACACAGTTGCCCTTAACTCGAACGAAGCAAACTTGTTGGGTTTTTAACATATTTTTCCAACATAAACTATTTTTCGAATATTGTTGCAGAGTCAACAAACAGTTTCAATCTAGTTCTGTTTGTTATCTTACTTTCTTTTCTTTCTCATTGACAGAGACAACGTGGGCTTCCACGCTGGTCCGTGTTCCTTCGTCTACCATATTTTTCGAAAAAACAGTAAAACGCGAACTTCTGTGTTATTTTGTTTTCTTCCGACACAACAACAAATAAAAACTTAATGTAAAATGTGTGTTCACGTTGTTGTAATGTTGTGACTGTTATCCCCAAGGCGCAGTTTACAACGGCAGACCCGAAAACCGCAGATCTTTCGAATTTTAAGGATCGTTAACGAATTTTAAAATATGTCAGCAATTCACAAATTTTATATCTGTTTAGTCTATGTTTTTATTTATGTTTCTGGAAGTCACAGTTATGACTCATTTTCAGTTTCATAGAGATCACAATGGTGGTCCACTTTCTTAGTTCCTTTTTAGTTAAGTTTTAGTTAAGACTTTCTTTATAGTTCAATTGTACCTAATATCGGTTAAACATTTTTGTCGCCATATGCTTCTTTCTGTAATAGGCGGCCCTAATTTAGCGGGACTTAGGTCCCTTTTGGGTCTACCATTTGTATCCCAACAATCTATACAATGGTCAGTGTATTTGTTCTTTTGTTTTATTCTTTTGGAATCAATAAAGTTTTTCATTCATTCACACATTTTAAGGTTTTTTAAAACCATTAAGCACGAATTCTCGACTGATTGCCGCATTCATCGAATCTACCTGGGTTTTGTGGGAGGCAGGTCGTTTCATTTTTGGATTCTGGAGCCGACGTGGACGATGGTTTGTTACAGACCTCTGCCGTGCTGTACATTAGTTGCATCTTACTCCGAATCGAATCCAGCTGCAGGGAAAACAAAACGCACGGATAAGGAAAGGGAACGCCGTTAAACCTGTGATCAGAAACTATCGTCATATACAACTTATGTAAGGCTCTGTTGTTTCATCATCATCACCACCACTACCATCATCAGTTTCTGGCGTCAGCTATAGATATATTTGGTGGTGATAGATGCGAACGAATGATCGCTATTCTTTATTCAGCAAGTTGTCAAATGTAGTAGTGTTCTCGTGTTTAGTAGAAGTGTTCTTATGTTCTCGCTGAAATTGCCTATCCAACGATGTCGACGTGGTCTTCCTCTGCTTCTCTTTCCTTCGCATCTTATCTGTAGTGCATCGTGTGAGAATCAATTACGTGGAATTCTGTCTACATTACGAAACACCGGAGTCTTCGCTAAACGACTTATCCATCAGAGTTGTCTGCAAATCCAAGAACTGATTACCAGTTAATATTATAGTTATTAGTAATATATTACCTATTAGATATATGCACTATATTAGATAAAACATAACATATACCTTGCCTTATCATACGATGCTTTACCTTTACGGAGCAAAGTACTTGTGTACCTGGATGAAATCTGTATCAGTTAAAACAAAGCTTCCCAAGTCCGTCAGTTTCTCGAACTGTCGAACCAGATCCGGGTTCTTGAAATGGCGCCAATCGAAGCGTGACGCATTCTCGTAGGCTATCTTCTGGAGCTCAGATCGTCGCAGTCTGGCTTCCATCTGTCACGGTTGAATGAAACACTTGCTCAAGGTTACGCTTAACTCTGAATGGCGAGCGCTCAGCCAAACAGTAATCTTATCTACTCTAAACTAATCTAACCTTATTATTATATCTGCATTTATTAAGCGCCACTGTCTAATGACGAAGCATCAATCGATGCCGCTGAGCAATTGTGAGTGAAAGACTTGCTCAAGGTCCCTACACAGTAACCGTCTAACGGAAGAAGGATTGAACCCGTACTCTCCGCGTTACAAGCCGAGTGCTCTAACCATTTCGCTTGCGTGCCCCACAATCGGCTACCGTGCCCCCACGATAGCTGACTGTACAGTGCGGTAACCGTGTAATCTAATTTGAACACTCTAATGGCGCCGTTATCATAATGCACAAGGCATCAGTCGAAGGTCGCTGGAGGCGATACGTGAACATATCTCAATAGGAATTAAGGCAGAATAAAATAAGATAATATAAGAACGAATAAATGACAAAAATGTTGAAAGCAAATAAATTTATAGCACAAATGTAGAACTTCTGGCTTGAACTGAGTTCAAAGAAAGATCAAAAAGTATATTAAGATATGCCGCCCCTATCTTCTCTGCGTAACCCTTAGGTGTAGGCCTACTGGTCAACGAAGGAAAACAGCCGAGCCACCTAGCGGATGGTGTGACCCAGATCAGGGTCGGATGATACTGCCAGGTTCAATGGACCCTTATAGTAATACGACCTCGTTGGTTGGGCACACAACGTTTTTGATTGCAGCGCCACCATGCGGTTGGTGTGTTAATAAGTAAGGGTCGTGGGCTTTACGAGGTTACTAACAGCAGACAATAGCGTGGCCGGAAACCGTGCTTATAAAAAACTATCTGCTTTTTCAACACCTCTTTTACGTCTTTCAGTCCCTCAGTAAGTGGCTATAATTTTGTTTACGATTGTTTATGCTTGGATTTCTCTTGCTATCAAGATAGGTAGTCACGTGTGCAGCCCTTTTGAGAGTTCTAGAAAGCCGTCAAACGTTTGAAACAGTAATTCAACATTTTAATGCAGTCGATTTCGTCTGCATCTTTCATTGTCGGATATTCACAAGTTGGTGCCGTTCCAGACACGTTGTTATCTCCACTCCGGACTGATCTTACATAGGCCTTGGGTGCATAACAGTGATAACACTTTTGGCATAAATCATTAAAAATATAAAATCAATATATGAATAATATTTATAATTATAATGGTCAGTCCTACCTGTAGCTTGTTCTTTTCCTCTGTGAGGTCGACATTAAAATTCCAAGCGGCCGTCGTCGCATCATAGTTCACTTTCTCCAGGTACCGATCCAACTCGCCAAGCCATTGTTCTGCCAACTTCTCATCAGTCTCCTTTTTATCACTCAGATCTCGTCCCCAGGTGGCGTCTAGGATTCCGATCAGGAAAACAGCGAGACTTACGACGCAAAACATCGCTAAGGGCGGCATACGCAACGGAAACGGAATTTCGCTCAATTCCAAACTACACTAAGACGTATATCTAATTTGAAATAGCGAACTGCAGTAGAAAAACGTAAGACAGAGAAACTACTGTACAATTCTGCCGTATATAGTATGCGAACTAAAATGGAAATGAAGTTTTCAACGAATCGCAATGATGAAAAGTAATACAGAGACACCGCAGAAACAATTACGATCTGACGTAAACTCAGTGTAAACTGAAACCAAAGACTAGTTTCATATATCGACTTTACAACGAATTGCAGTAGGGAAAAGCAGAGCACAGAGAACGCAGTAAAAAAACAAATCTAAGGGAGTAAATCCAAATCAAACTAAAACAAAATAAATCCAGTATATTACAGCGATTCCGAATCCGAGTACGAAGAAGTAGTTAAAAATACGACCTGGCTTCAATCGAATGTTAACCAAGATGAAAATCCAGTCAGATATGCCGATGTTTTACCAGCTCGCAGTACGGAGAAGCAAAACAGATAGACTGCGCTAAATCCACGGATCTGGCGTCGATCAACGCGACACCTGGCGGTAATAACAGCTCGGCTTTCGAAGGTCAGTGTCGAAAACAAATGATCAAGATGGCGATCGGAGGAGGAGGAGGAGTAAAGTTGCTAAGTTCAAGGGGCCACCTGTCCGCAAAGCCGTGCATCAAACGACCCGACACGCCTGTCGGAATTTCAATTATAGGCTTAATTGGATAAAAGTTGAAACTTTATAATTGAATACAAACCCAAGTAATTAAGTCTACGTTCTTGCACGCCTCTGGAGTATCGGAGAGTCCAGAATCCCTCCTTGCTTGCGACTGAAGTATCGCATGGACCTCTGAGATCCTCCAAGACCCGAAGGGCTACTAAGATTAATTGCCTGGGGTGAGATAATTAATGGGCCCTCGCGAAAGACCCACTCAACTTAAATCGTAAGAGTAACGCATCAGGTACTATTGTCGCTGCAACTTGTTTGGTTTGAATCTCGTCTTAGGGTCAGAAACTTTGAACATAGAACTTTCAGTTTGCTACCTTTTCAATATGCCATTTTGAGAGAGAGAGAGAGAGAGAGATATTTTTTATTGACAACCAAAAAATAATTAACAAGCACAATTAAAGTCTGTCACATACAGTGGTGCCAATGGGCTGACCTAAAAGGAACAAACAGTTCCGCTACTAAGGTCACCTATTTACATCATGGATTACAAAAAAGGTGACAGTAAAATACTGAGTAAAACAATTAATAATCTAAAATATAAGTAATTATTATAATCAATGTCATTGCATAAACCTAAACAAAACAAAAAACACTTAACTAAGCACCAAAAAAATACTTAACTACGTGCATTGAGTATATGAGATTTTAGATTTGTTTTAAACTGGTATAATGTTGGCAAGCTAGTAATAACAGTTGGCAGAGAATTCCAGAATGACGGTCCACATATTATAATACTAAACTGCCTATTAGTAGTGTGAACAGAATGTTTATGATACATATGAGATGATCGTGTATAGTGACCATGCACATCTGAATTCATACAAAAGTATTGGTAGAAGTCCACAGGTAATAGATTATTTTTTAGTTTAAACATAAATAAACCTATTTGCAATTTATTAATACAATCAAAAGGTAATATTCCTTGACTATGAAAGGACAATCGAGTGCTGGTTCTGAAGGGTAGATTAAATATAATTCTGATGATGCGTTTCTGTAGGGTTCTAAGATTAGACAGGCGAGTATGATATGTGGAAGCCCAAACAATGTTGCAATACGAGATATATGGATATATTAAGGAGTAATATAGGTTCAATAATATATTTTGGGGTAATTTGTGGCGGATACGAGAGATAATACCAATATTTTTTGATATTTTTTTAGATATGGTATTTATGTGTTCTTTCCAAGTCAAATGTTCGTCAATGTGAACTCCTAGAAATTTTGTGGATGACACCTGATTTATATTTATATTATCTATTTTTATACCGAGATTACATTTAGGTATAATTTTTCTCTGTGAGCTAAATAATATGAAATTCGTTTTCTTAATATTTAGTGATAATTTATTTGCTTTGAACCATGCTGATACCATTTTTAGCTCTTCATTAATTTTATTAACCAGCAATTCAAAAGATTTGTCAGACATGAATACATTGGTGTCGTCGGCAAACAGAATAAAATGGAGTAATGAGGAAGAGTTCGATATATCATTGACATAAATTAAAAACAGTAGTGGGCCTAAGACAGAGCCTTGAGGCACACCACAGGTAAGATAAGATTCACAGGAAGTGTACCCATTATATGAAACACATTGCCTTCTATTATGTAAGTAATCAGATAACCATTTTAAACACATTCCTCGTATGCCATAATGTTCAAGTTTGTTTAACAGAATATCATGATTCACAGTGTCAAATGCTTTAGACAAGTCAAAAAAAACGCCTATAGAGAACTGCTTATTGTCCATTGCCTCTGAGATCTTATCTTGCAATTTAAGTAAGGCCATGTATGTTGAATGTCCCGAACGAAAACCATATTGGTTTTTATATAAAATCTTTTTTGATGTAAAGTATGATACGAGCCTTTCATAAATTATTTTTTCAAAGAATTTAGAAAAATAGGGTAAAATTGATATGGGCCTATAGTTGCAAAAGTTATTTTTTTCCCCTGATTTGAAGATAGGAACTACTTTAGCAGACTTTAAACTATTAGGGACTAGACCAGTTGTAATAGAGCAATTTATAATGTTAGCAAGAGGGATCGAAATAGATTCAATGGCTGATCTGGCAATCTGAGGATCTATTTCGTCTAAGCCACTACTATGGGTTGGACGGAATCCTTTCGCAATGGTTATTATCTCTGATACGTACGTACATTATGATGATGATGATGATGATGATGATGATGGTGGTGGTGGTGGTGGTGGTGGTGGTGGTGGTGGTGGTGGTGGTGGTGGTGGTGGTGGTGGTGGTGGTGGTGGTGGTGGTGGTGGTGGTGGTGGTGGTGGTGGTGGTGGTGGTGGTGGTGGTGGTGGTGGTGGTGGTGGTGGTGGTGGTGGTGACGACGACGACGATGATGATGACAATGATGATGATGATGATGATGATGATGATGATGATGATGATGACTATATGTGTTGTACTTCTCTGTATACCCTAAGGCACGTAACAATAAATCACTGTCCTTTCGAAAGCACAGGTCTACTGGTCTACTGGATGAAAGCAAATATCACAGAGTCAACAGTTGAAGTATCATCTCTAACGAAGCGAAATGGCAACAAGTATTGACTTTGATAAATGGTTGCCGGGACATCAACATCAGCTTTAGCCAAAATATGCTGCAGTGAGGGACGTGAGAGGAGTTGGGAAAAATGGTGGGGCCTCGTGGTAGCACCATGTGGTGGGGAAGCACAACAGGTGGGAGCAGTAAGTGAGTGGTAGACTGAAGGCGTAAAGTGGATTTATTTGATCTGAAGAATCTAACGGTTGCAGTTGGTTACATTGATTAATAGTAGGTACTAAAGAATTGGACGTAGACACAAAACATCGAGTTAAGGTCGCAGGCAGGCAGGCAGGCAGGCAGGCAGGCAAGCAGGCAGGCAGGCAGGCAGACACAACGGCAGACAGATAGACAGGAAGACAGAAAGGAAGGTAAATAAGCAAGTAGACAGGGAGCAAGTAACGAACGAAGGAAGGCAAGGAAGCACGCAGACAGGCAGGAGGGAACGAATGAAGGTAAGCATCGTAAGTAAGCAAGCAGACAGGCAAAAAGGGAGACAGGAAGGTAAGGATGGATGGGAGGTAGGTTAGGAAGGTAAGCAAGCAAGCTAACAGGCAGGCAGGAAGGAAGAAAGGTTGGAAGGGAGGACAGGAAGGTAAGGAAATAAGCAGGCAGGCATCATATCTGACAGGTCTTGTAGCTACTTGAAGCAATTAAGCTGCCCAATGCTCCCAAAGGAGGGTCCTCATTGTTGGCACTATAGTATTCAATCCTCACCTCACAAAAGTGTCGGCTGTTTCCATGCAATATTTTTAACAAGCCACGCTGACTGTGTTTTATTATCAGACAATTCATGTCTTCGACGGCGAATGTTCTAGTCATGCACTAATGAATTGAAATAAGTCACTTTATTGATCATCGACAATCACGAGACATGTACCGACTATCAGTTTTGGATCAACAGGCGTCAAAGGGAGACCACCAAATGAATCCGCACTTGATCATAGCATAAGGTTGTGCAGAGGGTAGCATCAATGGTCAATTTCTAAGTTATTATATCAATTGATAAACACATGAATATCTGATTTGCTCTGATATTATTTTTATCGATGTGACCTAGTTTAGGCAAGGACTGATCAACCAGTTTCCAGCGTCTACTGGAACGATCCAGAAGGGCACTCCTCATCCCAGGTGACATCGTGGCCTCGGTTTTCCTTTTCCAGCCAGTCTTGCAGGGGCCGGAAGTAGTCGAGCAGCGGCCCAGCGTCCATGTTCCGCTGTCCAGTAATTATCTCCATCGCTTCCGGCCAAGGCTTCGAATTACCAAGTGACATCATACGCCTAATGAGTCAAATAACACATACTATCCATAATTAGGATGTAGTGAGATGAGAAAAATCTAGAAAGATAATGTACGGCAAGGGGAATTGAAGCGAAGTAAAGCTAAAAGAGGTGAGATGAGTGCGGTAAGGTCAAGTAAAGTAAGGTAAGATAGCCTGAAGAAAAGTAAGGTAAGGTAAGGTATGACAAAAGTAAGGTGAGATAGAGAAGATAAGATAAGGTAAATCTAGACAATTTGCGGTGAGATTAGATAAGGTAAGGTGAAATGAGATTATGTCAGGTAAGTGATGTGAGGAAAAGTGAGGTGAGGTGATGATGTGAGGTAAGATGAGATTGGGGAGGGTAAAGTAGTGCAAGCCAGAAAATCCACTGATTTAAGCAGACAAAGAGACATCCAAACAGACCCACCGACGGAAACAGCCAATCAAACCTAAGCTTCAATCCAGCTTTGTGTGAATGGTAGATGTCGCACTTGTGCAGGGGTCCCACGTGACCAGCTTCGCGGCAAAGACATTTGTGGAAATGAAACTGGATGATGCCGCTCACGAAATAGCTGTCCATAACAACAACAAACATTCAATCGATGAGATCTTTCGTAAGGCAGCAAATTTGTTTTAAACTCAGCTATGTTTGCAAACATAACGCACTCAGCTAGGTCTATAATGAGTACATTGACTTTACTGTGTCAGTGGTAAAGATCAGACGGCGAGGAATTTAACTGGCCACATGGCACCATTTGCCAAGGCTAGAAAACGAAGTCGATAACATTTCAGACCTTAATCAGGCTATGTTTAGAAACTGCTCTTATTTTGCGTCTTCAACTTTACACGTCAAAATTCAGTTTTAACATGGTATGGCATTACTTTCAATCTAGACGCCCTCTGGGTTAGTGTTCAAATAGGTTTCCTTGGACGGCAGCACTTAGAGAAACAAGCTTAAATGGGCCACTTTTTGTAGAAGTTTGTCTGTGTGACCCCCTCCAGGATACGCCTTGGGCTCCTTCTCAAAATAAACACTAAATGGGACAGTTCCCCCTTGTTCCGTGTACGTCTATGTGAGGTTCTTAAAAGTGACAATAAAATGTTCAGATAACTGATTGGCATTGCGATGAAAGGGATTTTTAGACTTTCGGGTGTTAGGCAACCAAGAGCTATGTTGAATTCAGTCCCGAGAGTAGGTAAAAGAGACTGAAAAGAGGTCATTTAATTTTATTTAGTTTTTATTTTATTTTAATTTTTCTGCATAAACCACGAGAAATCTACGGCGCGAGACAAGGGTGTCAAAGCAACTATTTCAGGGTCATTACATGGAGTATACTCAGTAGGCTTCAACTTGCATTTGTTGGACTACAGACAGAGCGAGTTATAGAATTCTTATTCACGACGCAAAAGACCCACAATTAATGGACTTTTACCTGATGAATGGAGTGGCGTCGCTGACCTTTTCGTTTGATCCTATGTCAAAGTCGTCTTCGGATCGTTGTTTAGGAGGGGAAATCCCTTGCAAAGCGCACCTGTCGACCAAAAACGCAATTATATTTCTTTGGCTCAATCCCTATTAATGTTGTGGCTGAACTATTGAATCGTGTTACTGAAATTTGAATATTTTACAAGAAATTCGACTAAAATAATAGAAATTGGACTAAAACACGAAAATTTTATATAGGCCTATATACGCATGTACGTGTGTATATATGTAGGCAAGTATGAAAATCTATATAGCGCCTATTACAGAATTACCCCAAGCGAGAATGGATTACCTGAGTTTCCAGTAGTTCCTGTTGTAGTTGTCTGGAGTGATTGTTCCATTGAACACTCCCCAACGCCATAAGTCGAACAGGTAATTAAACGGAAGAAAAGCGACCTTTTCCAACGCTTGCTGCATCAAGAAGTTGATGTCGGATTCTGCAGATAAGAGAATTAAAAACTATTAATTCGTCAAGATCTAATCGAATCGAATCCATTGACTTCTTGAGCGCCTTTTTCAAAATGCACAAGATTTCCATCGATGACAAATGACACTGTAGTCTAAACTCTAAACCCATAATTATTATCTGTTGCAGAAGCCCCGTCGAAGTCCGATAGGCCAGGGAAACCATCGGTCAGACTACGCTGGATAAGCAAGTTAAAGCAGACTACTGAATAACGGTAAAGAGAACTGATAAAATGCGTAGAACTGGGCAATGAATTCCAAAGCGTTGCATCAGCCACCGAGAAAACCCGAGAGCCCAAACTGTCCTGACTCGAGATACAGCAAGAGTCAAAGTATCCTTGTTCGAGTGCAATATTCGCCGGTATGAGAAGCAAGCAAAGGAGTAGCCTTATTTAAATATATTACTTGTGAACTATAAGACAGATTCTAAAGTGGAATCTTTACTCGATGTGCAACCAATGTAATGAATTCGATATGGTTGCAACTTGCAAGATGTCGTATTACGAAACGTAAGCGAACAAAGCGGTGCTGGTACAAAAACCAATATTACGGTCATACGGACTCTGTCTACTTTCTTAGTGGAAGAGACAAAGGCAAGTTTAATGTTTTAAATTGTCGTTTTATGGATCGTATTAAATACTGGAATCGGCTTCCAGAAGAAATAATACCAGCGCCAAAGAAAGCGTGTACTGTCGGATGGAAAGATCTGTGGTGTAACGCGAAACTCCGGACCCTGCCGCAAATTACTCAAATGGACTTTCTATTTGTACTTTATCATGCTAAGAGCCAATAGCTCCCTCTTTTCCAGATTCGAACTCAGTCCTGATGCGAGCCCTGCGGTTCTGTGATAGGCAGTAAAACCTCATACCTCACCTAACCAAGTAACTTTCTCTTACCGTTGCTATCAGTCGTGTCGTTCAGAAGATTAATCTTCCGTAGGTGCTCCGGCGTACTGGCATACAGCTCAAAAAGGTCACCGACTGCTTCCTGGAACCCTTTTGCAATCAATGAATGCACGAGTTACATTGTCAATCAATTACAACAAAGAATACAAAACAATCGATTTAACGAGGGTCTTGTTTTAAAACATATCTCGTAACTTGCAAGATAAAACAAAACTTAACTAATTCGTCGCTTAAGTCAATATAGAAAGATGGCCATATCTACGCAGATCTATGAGTATGCAGCATAAGCAATTTTGATTTAATAGCCTCGTCATATGAGGTATTATAGAAGCAGCGCCTAATTCAATGGGTCGGAAGTGCAAGCCAAAACCTGAGCTCATAGGTTGAGGTGCGCCAGTGAAACAGAAATTTGGAGATATATTTCATATGCTTTCTGTCATATTGAGGATTTGTACCCCAAACCATTCTACTCATTAATAATTAACTGACTAACCAACTAACTTACTAATAAACTGACTGATTATTTAACTGCCATTTCGTCAGATATTCAATGCAGGGCTTGGCTGGATACCCTACTTTTAAATATACAGTTCGTTTGCTGAGAGTATCTTAATCTCATCTAATTTATTTTTTATATCATCTCATTAGTAATTTATTGATCTTGTCTCAATCCATTAGTAACTTACTGCATAAGGATCAAATGATTTCACTCAACGGCATCCACGCTTCTTGCTGTTCTTAATATTAGCACGCGCTCTATTCACAGAGTTAGGATGGCAGTATTTGCTCTGCGGCTTTTGATATTGTGGACCATTCTCTTCTTTTCCCGCCCTAAACTGGCGTGCTGTTTTCTCAGTTCACGCATGCCACCAGAATATTTAAATAGTAATTATTCGTCTGGTGCTTCGTTGACACTTGATATCCCACGGGATCTGTGCTTGGTCCTTTCTTGTTTACATCATACATCATTTGACTAAGTTCGCTGCTCGACAATCACGCACTGGGATATGATTTCTATGCTGATGATACACAAATCCACATTTAATTGACACTTTGTTATTCCATATATCCATGAAGCAGTTGTCCATCGCCCCTGAGCAGATGCGCCAAGTAAGTAAGTAATGCATTTGATAACACGCCGTATTCCTATGATTGAGTGGGGAATCTTAGGGTGGGTGAGTCACAGCGGTCAGGCAACCTGTATCATTTCATTCTCAACTTACTTTTCTCAAACTGCTTATCGACCATAGACTGCCTGTCTGTCTCAGTGAACTGATGGTCTAGATATTTACTTAATTGCGGCTTGATGTTGGTGCAATCAAACCCCTAATTCTGAGCCTAGAGCTCACTAGTAGTAGTACCCTGTCATTTTCTAACCAACTCACCGAATATCTTACGCTACATATCTAACCCTCTTCCTCATTTAACATTTTCCAGTTTTGAGGCGGTTTAAATGAGAATTAAAACTTTGTGAAGGTGGCAAGATATGGCTCGACAGGAGTATCAGAATGAAGCGATTGTGCCTCAAAACGAATTATTAAGACATCCAGTAGAAGGTATGGCCTTCGTGATATTTAATCCACGGTAGTCTTTAATGAAGTTGTCCTGAATGCAATACCTCCATTTGGTCCGTATTTAAAAGTAGTCAGCTGGTGTTTGTAGCTCAAGAAGTACTGAATGTTAATCATTCGGCGATGAGTTGCTATGAAGAAATCGCCCGTGATCTCTGTACACTGCTTGATTCTACAACGGAGGCAGCAGGCAACACACACTTTAATGTGACCTGATTTGATCTAATCTATACTGGTCTAATCAAGTCCAGTGTAGTCTGCCCTGATGGTCTATGTAGCGATTATCCTAATATACGCATTGCATATATGCTAAATAGTCAACTAGAATGTATATAGTTAATATAATGCTTTGGTATTGTGTTTATTTGTCAATTGATTGTATATCAAAGACAGCAATTGTTAAGGTATAATTATAAAACAAGTTCGTATCAGCATTATAGGGCAGATACGATGCCGCAATTGCATAGTTGGCACACAGTCGAACACCCGGGTATGTCAGTGGCGGCCATCGAGTGGCACAAAGGCTGATAGATATTGAGAAAAGACCTAGAAAGCGCTATGTGAAGGTCTTAGCTGAACTCCTGAGCACCTGATACCCATTTAGAGACTGGCGGAGGTATGCATACCGAGGCGTTATATTGTCAGAGACAGTTACAATCCACCTCGTTGAGCGCGGGCGAAACCCTTTGGATGGAACTATGAGTAGCGTTAATATGCTTTTCACACAACCGACGTTTCTGGCGAGGATTTTGAGTTTAGCACAGTTATAAAAAATACGCCGTATACTATTCTGAATCTTGTTCCGGCGAAAAGTACTGTCATGCCCCCCCCCCTCAGCGCCACTCTGTTGGTAGAGAAGCCATAGTCATGCCACTGTATCCGCCTCTTGTCGCTCCTGTTTTACCCAGCATAGATGACACCGTCCTTACCACAGATTGTAGCAAAACCGGCGAGCTCTCGAGGTCTTTCTCCGATCTGACGTTGAAGCCCGCAGCCCTCTACACGAGATTATCGCAGAGCTGTGAACGCGCTTGATGGCGTGTTTACCCCCCCTTGCAATCATCAACCTCAGGATGGGCGTTGGAGGCGCCGCCTTGCTGGCGACTGGAATTGGATTCGTACCTGGCCTGGTTTTTGAGGGTGCTACTGTGGTGGTGGCCTACTTGACGTCGATGGCATCGTCTGCAGCCGAACAAGTTCGGCCAAGGCGGCGAAACACGAAGCCGTCCGCGTGCTTGTTAGCAGCCAAAACAGTATAATCCACAGTTACATTTCGAAAGCTCTTGAAGGCACCATGATTAGCGATGAGGAGTATAAGCTATTTATCGACCAAGTCGAAAAGTACCGCATCATGAAGGATGAGACCCGTCGCAAGTCCGTTTGGGCCGTTTTGGTGTGTAATTGGAAACGCAGTTGGAAGCCACGGCCGACGTTCAGAGGCCTTCCACACACATAAAAAACCGCTAATTTGCATCTATTGCCTAGATGAGATTACGTATTAGACCAGAAGACTACACTCGATTAGACTAAGCTGAACTAGAGATCAGGCTAGATTAAACTGGACCAGTCTGGAGCAAAGAATAGACTAGGTAAGATTACATCAGATTGCACTGGACTATAATGAACAGGATTGGACCAGACCAGACCAGATGAGATCAGATGAGATCAGATTAGATTATACCTGAAGTCACGGCGATTATGGAAGTCCCAAGCGGATGCATAGCAGTCGAACTTCCGTCCGTCCTTTGGTTTTTCGATGACCGAATTGTTCCAGAATTCCGCAGACATCGGCGGAAGACCGAGAGAGATGAAGAAGGAATCTGCCTGACGGAACATCCGAAGGGCGTCGAACCCCTGACCATAAGACAACAACAAAGCTTCTGTAAGCTTCAAGATAGACCGTATCTCAAAAGCATACTCTAAGCTTCAAGATAGACCGTATCTCAAAAGCATACTCCTTTGCACATAACCAGACTGTGAGACCGGAAGGTACGTTAGGAGAGTTGAGCAATGAAGATGAGATAGGTTGTGTTGAGATTAGATTAGCAGGTTGAACAGAATTTCCCATGTACTGAATCCGTTCACTGTTTGAGTGGAGAGGCTGTTAGAATGTGGGGATTCTGCATGTCTTGTCTTGTCTGGTCTAAAGCAGTCCTCGACCAGGGCATTGGTTGCACCAAACAATTTGATGCTATCCGCTTCTGTCCCTAGTCTTCTGTAATAACTAACTGATCGACTGATAAATAACTCAGTCCACGACTTGATGTTATCGATCCATGTCATCTTGGGTCTTCCCCGAGATCGGGATCCAGAAATTGTGCCTTGGATGATCTATTTCTCTAAGCAGTGTCAACTTTTACGTAGCACATGCCAGAAGTATGAAAGCTTCCTCTTTTTGATTTATAAGAGCAGACTTCTCTTTACACCTCCTGTTTGTCTCTATGACCATTCGTTTGTCTTCTTGGCTGTTCACGGTACTGGAAGAATCTACTGCAGACACTTCATTTCAAATGCGTTGATTCTTTGCCTCTTCATCTTTCTTTATGGTCTAGTTCTCACAGCTTTACTTTGCCACTGGCCAAACAAGAGTTTTCATATACGTACGTCATCTGTAATCTATGTAAAGAGGCGATTTATAGAAAGAAACTCTTCGCCAGTATTTCCGATTGCCTTCCATTGAAGACATATTTTCTGCCATACAACGCTTTCTGCTCACAGACCTTTCTTCCACTGAGTCAGACCGTCTCTCATTGAAAATATATTTTTCTACACAATTCTCAAAATTTGCACATAGATCTTTCTCCCACTGGTTCTGAATATCTTCCGCTGAAGGCAATTACTACTCATCCATTTCGCTCCCTGTCCATAGGCTTTTTCCCACTGCTGCCAACCACAATTCTTACCATGGCTACAATTTGAACGACCCAAGTAGCTTTCTTCGAAGGTCATCGAGTTTGGTTGGCTGGTTGACTAAGTTTTTATCTAGACCGACCGCAAAACATGTCATCAAAACCATCTTTGTCTAACATTCTGTAATGACTTAACATCATGCAGTCTTACTTTAATTCAACTTGACTTACATGACGCTACCTTACCCTTTTTGGAGATATGCATCTCAGACTAGCACAGTCGGAACAGGAGGACTAAACGGCACAGCAGGCATTCTAACCGGGAACTTAACGACGTGGCGCTTATTCCAGGGGAACCAAATTGACGGTGAGCAAATCTTTCATCACAATTGCTCAGCGCCTCAGACTCTTGATATTTACTGACCTTGCGCGCGTAATAAATGCAATATAACTAAATATGTATTTACATCTAATAACTTCCATCATATCATAAACCCCAAGCTATCAATGACGGTTGTTTAAGGTGAAACTAGTCCGTAGAACATACCTTGGGGACTTCTGCATTTCGGTCTCCTTGGTTCCAGGCCATAGCACTCTCCGGTCGGCCTCCTTTGGACTCCTAATTGTCCCTCGTATGCGCACTGCTACAGCTCAGAAGCTTTGCCTGGGTTGGACTTACCAGCTGGAATCGCCTTTCACGAGAGCTGCGGCTCGAGCTCTTCAGTTTGTCCCTTCCGCAGTTTCGCACGCGGATGTAGTCTGTATAATTTGACAGCGGTCTCACTGGTTCGGGTCGGGAGCGCACCTGATGAATTTATTCTTGAAGTGCCGCTTCATAAATGTCAGATTACAATTATAATAACAATTACAACAGTCGCATCTTTCAACATTACTTTGGTGTCCCTAAAGGTTCAGTCGTAGGGCTTCTGTTGTTCGTCCTCTATACCTCTGCACTGTCAGCCATCTCTGTGAAGAGCTCATCATCAAGTCACACTGTTGTATTGTATTGTAAGCATTTACTTTGCACTAGTGAAGTAAATGGGGTGTTGCATGCGATAGAGGTATGAAAAATCGTTATACCAACCTTATCCGTTAGTAGTTTGGTAAGGTTGACCACGGAACTGTTTGGAAACGGTTTAACCAGATCTAGGATGTTGCCCCACGATTGAGCCCAGATATCACCTGTCATGACATTCAATACACGCAGTAAGCTTCTTTATATATTTGTTTGTTAATTGCTTGCTGGCTGGTTTGTTTGTTTGCTATATTTCCGATGTGAGAATGACTCAACAGGAACCAAAACACTAAACTGTTTATTATTATTTCTGCATTTACTAAAAATCACTATGTAATCAATAAGCATCAATCGATGGCGCTAAGTAATTGTGAGTGAAGAACTTGCTCAAGGTCCATTCACAGTCTCATGAGAGGCTCGAACCCTTATTATCCGGGCTACACGCCGGGCGCTCTAAGAAATCGGCTACGATGCTTCTTTTACCACGTAAAATTATGGATAAAGGTTAAGGTTAGCTTGAGAAACTTTTCAAGATCTCTTACTTTGGGTTTCTCAATTTGACTCGCCTGTGAAACGGGCTAAATCACCGTTGAGATCAGGTGAAAAATCAATCCTCGCTCTCCAGGCCAGTTATTGTCCAACCAGATTAGTTCATAGCCTTTTCTCGTTGTACCAAAAGTAGAACTGTTCTTGGTGGACGAGCGTTTTCGACTGCTGGACCTAAATTTAGAAATCTATTTCTGCAGCAGTTCATTCTGCTCGGCGTGTTGTCTGATTTTGGTCTCGCATTAAGACTAATCGTTTTCTGTCGGCTTATCTAGCATAGGCTGTCTCTCTGTTTCGGTGGACTGACAGGTTATTGACTTGCCTCCGGCTTGATCTTTATACGCCATCGATTGATGTCTAATGCACCGGCGCTGTTGAAGTTGATTCGTGACAATAATTATAATAGTTATGAGTTGACTCAATCTGTTATGTGGGCTGAGTCATCTTTCAGATGAAATAACAACTATGAGATGATCTGACTCATCTTTGAGATTTGCTAGTATTATTATTATTTGGCTTACTACTATGATTTTTAGTTTCACTGTGTTTGCATCTTGGGCTGTCAGGGGTTCCCTAAAATCACGTGGATATGCTTCACGAAACATTGTTGTTTTAAGTCTCAGTCTGAATCGGTTATTTGACTATGGATGGCAACGCATGACAAGCGATAGTTTATTCCAGACAGATGGTGCAGCAACTGAGAGACTTCGTGAACTCCTTCTTCCTCTCATCTCTCTTTCCGCTCCAATCCCAAACACCACCCACTTTCTCTCTGTCTGACTTTTGGTTCTTTATGTGGTACCGAACCCTTTTCACCTATCGATTTTGTTTTGAGTGAGCGCTTGTGAATAAGCTGGTCCCCGTTACTTGGCTTTCGTTGGGCGCTGTAGAAGTCTCGGGATTACGATTACAATTACGAACCAGTTCGTCTATTTCTCTTTACTAGATGGTGGAGCTCGCGGCGAAAACAAATGATGTTGGTTGTGAAAGACAAAATCGGCATGAATAATTCAGTGAGGTAACCTGAGGCCATATAATGAACGCAATTGAAGACGAGCAACTTGTACATTATTCGGTTGCAAATGGGAAGCAAATATTGTTATTAATTAGAAACTTCTAGAGCGCCGGTGTTTAATGAACAAGGCATCAACTGATGGCGCTCCAGATTTAAGCCACATTCTGGTCAATATCCAGAAGAGCAGTCTGCTAAGAAAGAGAGGGAGCCTACGGCGTAAAAATCCAACTGAGAAAGGTAAGCCTTGAGTTGAGAATGAAATTACAAGAGAGATTTTGAATAACGCACCGAGGCAGGAAGAGAATTCCAATTTTTCGGTCCAGTAAAAATGACAGATTTCATCACGTAGAGTTTCGTAGATATGAACCTACTTACGCATCTGTGAAATGAGTTGGGTCATCTGAGAGCTGATCTGACTCACCCGTAAGATCAGCTGAGTCACCTGTTTTATGTTATGACCCACCTGTAAGATGAGCTGGAATATGTCGAGTGTTGGGAAAGTTACGGATGTTCTGTGGATAGCTTTGCATGAGTTTCCTTCGAACGTAGGCGTGTAGGTGTTGGTAAAGCGGTTTGATCTGTTGCCAGAGCTGCTCACAAATAGAAGAAAAGTCCTCCTTTTCGAACACATATTTTCGCCGATAATCGCCGTAATCCCGATATCCTGTCGAGAATGCAAAATATCTTCGGTAATAACCAGTTTACTACTATGTTTGTATATGTTGGAATATTTTGAGTTGTATTTTGGAAATTAGGTTTTATTTTTGGACTATTATTAAGGCAAACGATAAGGATAATTTAGGGTTAAGGTTTAAGTGAAAGTTGAGTAAGGTTTAGACTGAGGATTGAGAGAGGAATAGTATCAAGGCTTAAATATGAGTCAAAGTTAGCATTAGAGTTTAGGTTGGGGTAAGAGTTATAATTGTGGTAAAAGTTACGATGGGTGGCAGTTAAGGTTGGGGTATTAGTTCACAAAGGAGTCAAAATTTGGATTAGTGTTTGAATTTGGAAGAAAGTTAGGATTAGAGTAAGGGTTAAGATTGAGGCTAGATCTAAGATTAAGGTTAGAGGTCTGGCTGGGTTAGAGTTAGATTAGGGTTTGTGCTAACATTATATAGAAGTATGGCGTTAGATTTAGAGGAGAAGGGAGTCCGGGCTTTGAGAGGGAGGAAAAACCTTAACTTAACAACCATACCTTTCCTTACATCACTTTATCTTAGCTTGCTTTACTTTGCCTTACTTTGCCTGTATTTATGCTCGTGCATCTATACTTGCCTTGTTGTTTGGCGTCCTTGTTACGAAACTTAACTATCTCTATGAACGAGGATTTCACTTTCCTTCCAGTGACGTTGCGCCAACCTTCCCAGGCCCACAGCAGTTCCTCCCAGTCTCTAGATGTCGCCATGATTCTGGCTAGACCTGCAATCGTCATCATTTTCATAATCATCAACGACGCCCTCTTCGTCAACATTTGCGTCATCATCATAATCATCAGTAGCAGCATTATCTTTAGCTCCTTCTATTTCAAATTCTCCCACATCTCTATCCTCGCATACAACTACAACACCATGATCACCTTTTTCTTCTGATTCTTATCCTTCTTTCCATCACTACTCGCGATCTAATTCTTCAAAGTCTCCTCTGCCTCCTACTTCAAAATAAATCAGTTATCATCATCGTCATCAACATCAAAATCAACATCGCAAAGTTCGTCTTCACTTTTCGCCTAAGTTGATCTGACGGATCCAAATGTAAACGTTTCCTACCTGAGCTTTTTGAAATGCAGGTTGCATTTTGAGATTCTGCAGCTGACGTGGAAGACCGATTGCTGCAGATCTTGGCTCTGTGATAGATCGTCGACATGTTTCCCATCAGTCCAAACAACTACACAGAAAAAACATTCTAACGTAATCAGTCCTAGTCCAGCCTAGTCTTGTCTTGTCTTGTCTGACCTGACCTGACCTGACCTGACCTAACATAATCTAATCCGAACCAATCCTTGGTTAGTTTTTGACGTAAGGCAACTAGTCAGTCGCTTGATTTATGCCTCCGTAAGTTTTAATTGTTTTTGAAGTATTGGCGGCCCGCTAGAATGATATTTTGTTACAAACGGCTTCATCTAGGTGTCTGGACTTTGACTATCTTTGCTCTAGTTCAGGCTGGCATTGGGTTTGTGAAGGATTCTAATTTGCAACACCTGGATTATGCGGTAAAATGGCGCTACATAGCGACTCATCATTCAACATCCTGATATACGCTGTGTTCACTCTGTGCTTCGCCGTTCCTACTGGCATGTTCACCAGTTTGCTTTTCTGACCATCCTGAAGCGAACATCCCACGTTCCCGCATGCGATTGCTGTGATCCTTACTTGTCAAACGGTTCCATGTGGGGTCTTCATTTGCTCAGTAGTGCTATTATTAGGCTCTACTGGGACCACGCGGATTCTACCGACCGGCTTGTCATCCTTCGACCACGTGTGTATTCATAGCGCTGCTGCTGCTGCTCGCATGAGTCGAACTCAACTTTGAACTTGCTGCAACTCGCCAGCGTCAGGAGGTGCTCATCTTCGGGTCCCTCAATCAGTTAGATGCACTCGGCGGCTGTGAGCCTTAGATCTCATCTGATGATCCCAATGCCATCAAGTGCGACATGGCTTCACCATGGTACGTTGACAGCAATTTCCACTTCCAAGCTGTCAGAGTCATTTCCTATAACTTCTCGTTTCTCTTCACTGAAATCTACCGATGTTCAGGAAAGAAGTTCCATCGTTGGCTGTCTACGGAAGCTGGAGATACAAAAGGACTTTGAAAACGCCTAGAAAGAGGATGGAAGGCTACCGTCGATGAAGTTGTCCGCCCTCGAGTATCGGTCAGCATGCTGGAACGCCAACAAACTCATCAACGAATCAGTCAACAACATTACGGTAACTCCTAAAGTTTCGTCATTAATGTTCTGCAGTGACGGATTTCCTGCATTCTACAATATCGTGTCAAGAATCGTGAGCGAAGAATCTCAGAAACGCTGTGCTACGTTCTCAGGTTTCTTCATCAATACGGCCAAATTATCAAAGGAATCGACTGCGAATCGGCAACCCGTGGACTTTCTTGCATCAGATAGGGACCATGTAAGCTCGCATCTCAACCACCTCAGATCTCTAGATGCTGCGGAAATCTTCAAGCTACTGTCTTCACTCCAATCATCGTTCGTCTCTGCAATTTGTCTTTTAACAACGGATGTTTCCAGCTTGCTACATAGCTGCCTTTGTTACACCTCTGCTGAGGAAGGAAGGTCTTGATCCTGATGAACTTTGCAACTAGAGGCCAATTTCAAACTTACATACACTGTCGAAAATGTTGGAACGCGTCGCCATGGCTCTCCTCTTGACTCAAGTCACCAGCTCATGTAATTTCAACAGCCATCTTTCAGCTTACCATGGACATCAATCGACTAAACCGGCCTTAATGAAGACCCCAGATGACGTCTACACCGCTTTCGGATGACGTCATCCCACTCTACTTATCGGCCTGAACCTCTCTGCTGCCTTCCATGCAAATAGACAAAACAACACTCATCGCGAGGCTACAGAAGAAATTCGGCATCAGCGGTGCTGCGCTGGATTGGATCAGCAGTTAGCTGAAGGAGGGGTAGCAACACGTCAGCATTGGATCATCAAGGTCGCAGTCGTCTACCTGCGCATACGGCGTCCCTCAAAGGTCCTTCCTTGTCCCGTAATTTTCACGCAGTATACGGTTTCAGTCGCTGGTGTTACCTGGTGTTATTTCTACATACGTTATAAGTCACCACCAGTATGCCGATGACATAGAACTGTACAGTATATAGATATAAATGACATATAAACGATGTACTGCGGAAGTTCACTGCTGGTTCCTAACAAAATGATTGTGCATGATAAAAATTATAACAAAAAGACTACAGTCAAGGGCAGAAGCGGACAAGTGTTTGGGAGATGACCAATTCGGCTTCAGAAAAGGAAGGGGAACGAGAGATGCAGTGGCAGCACTGAGAATACTAACAGAAAGAAGCATCCAACACAACCAAGATGTATATATATGCTTTGTCGATTATGAAAAAGCTTTCGATAGAGTGGACTGGAAGAAGTTAATGAGAGCGCTAAAGCGAATGGGGGTGGATTGGAAAGACAGAAGGCTGATAGGCAACCTGTACATGGGTCAGCGAGTCAGAATACGTATAGAGGGCGAATACTCGGAACCAGGAAGAATAGGTAGGGGGGTCAGGCAAGGATGTCCACTCTCACCAATACTGTTCAATATATACATAGAAGAAGTCATAAGAGAAACACTAGAGGAAATGAATGAGGGCGTGAAGGTAGGTGGAAAACTAGTAAAGGCACTGAGATTTGCGGATGACCAAGCTATGATGGCAGGCAGCCAAAGGGGATTACAAAAGATGATGGATCAGCTCGACAGAATATCGAGGGAATATGACATGAGGATCAACATCAAGAAGACAAAGGTGATGAAGATAGGGAGAGGAGAGGCGGAAACAGTTAGGATTACACTGAACGGAGATATAATAGAACAAGTAAAGAGCTTCTGTTATCTGGGAAGCACGATTACAGAGGACGCAAAATGCCACGTGGAGATACAAGAGAAGCGAGCTGTTAAGAGGAAGACTAAATAAGAATCTAAAGAAGAGACTGATCAAGACACTGATATGGAGTGTGGTCCTATACGGATCGGAGACATGGACAATGAGAAAGGAGGACATCAAAAGAATAGAAGCCTTTGAAATATGGATCTGGAGAAGGATGGAGAAAATCAGCTGGACAGAAAAAAAAGACGAATGAGGAGGTCCTACAGATGGTAGAGGAGAAAAGAACTATACTGGAGACAATAAGAAACCGGCAAAAGAAGTGGATGGGTCATGTTCTAAGAGGAGACAATATTGTAAGAGACATACTCGAGGGAAGAATGGAGGGGAAAAAGACACGCGGAAGACCACGACAGATGATACTGGACTGGATGATGCTAGAAGATGGATATGAGGGGCTAAACAGAAGAGCAAACAACAGAGAAGAGTGGCGTCATTGGACATGTGGACCTGCCTGACGGCAGAGCACTAAAAGAAGAAGAAGATGAATCCAAAGAAGTCTGAAGTCGTTGTACTTGGCATTTACTTCCTCATCAATAAAATTATTGGTGGTCCTAAAAACTGTCGATGCGGATGCGCACATTTCGTTATCAGCAACATTTAAGAGTCTTGTATTCTGTATTCTAAACTAACATTTAACTAGCCAATTACCGCTATATGCAAGGCATCGTATTTCCACATGAAAATCATGCGTCATGTTCGATTGTGCATGGCACCGGAACTTATGAAGACTGCTGCCTGTAGTGTAGTCAGATCAAAACTTTACTAATTCACGCTGCTGTACGGTACTACAAAGTTTAACATCGCCAAACTGCAACGCGTTCAGAACTCGTTAGTCCGTCTGATTACAGAAACGCGCAGGTTTGATCGCGTCGCACAAGTACTGGCATTCTACACTGGCTCCCTGTCGGTTCGAAAATAATAAGTTAGTTCTTCTTACACGTAAGACTCTGTCAACCGTTCGCTCAACCTGCTTACCTGTCGTCCTCTTTACAGCGCTACCAGCCATCTAGACCTCTGCCATCAGCTACAGAAAACCATCTGTCTCTCACGGACATCAGACTCTATCGTTCTGAATTCTCACGACGTGGATTCAGCAATTCACAAGCCATCTAGAATATTCTCCCTCTTTACATTATTCAGTTTACATACTCCTAGATTTGGGTACGACTTATTTGTACCGTATAGCTTTTGTTGCCTGACCGCAGTGACCCTCCCACCCTATGATTCCTCGCTCAGATGATGAACATATGGCGTGTTAACAATGCATTACTTTCTTTCTTATACTAAGAATGCTCCGTTGCTGTCATAAACAATCCGGATATCGAGATATAACGACTAGTATTGGCGAAAGGGTAACGATACGGAAAACTTCTCTTCTGCTGTCAGTAGCTCTGGAAACTGGTAAAACACGTTTACCTGAAGTATTCGAAAGAATCTCATGCACAGCTAGCACAGAAACTTCGGAACTTTCTCAACATCCGACATATTCCAGCTCTAACAGGTGAATTAGATCAACCTTTCAAATGAGTCAACTCATCTCTCATGTTAGTCACCTCAACTCACAGTTTAGTCAAATTATGCCGCAGATTAGTTAGCTCCTCTCAAAATATTATTAAATGAGATATTTTATAGACAGAATGACGATTGTGATGATGATGATGATGATGATGATGATGACGTTGACAACGACGACAATGAGGATGTTGACGTTAATGATGATTATAATCATGCACTTGATCATTGCTATGATGATGAAGACGAGGATGATGATGGGGATGTTGATACTGATGATGATGGTGACAGTTTGAATTTATTTTATGTGGGGTTGCATTGCGTTACTGTTTTAGTTTCGTTGTCCGTCAACAGAAAGCAATCGGACAGGATGTTGCGAAACTGTCTAACGACGCTTGGGTCAGTGAAGTTCTGCCAATCGAAGCGTGAAGCATTTTCGCAGCTTTCTTTAGAGAAATCCGCCACATGCAGATCGGCTTCATCCTGTAACAGTTGAATAAATTGCAGTGCACTCAGTTGTGGCTCAACGAACAGGAATTCACTCAGCTACGGCTGAATAAATAGGAAACTTTAACGGCATCATAAACATCTATTCGATTAATTTTGATTCAATGCACAACATTTTGCTGAATAACGTTTGAATAAACAGCAATCTATTACGGTTGAGTGAACATCAATTTTCTCTGTTTTGTGAACTCTTCAGCAGAGAAATTGAGAAGATTTGGTGTTATATAGATCTGAGCTGTGATGGAATGCTGAAGAGGTGCGGGATACAAGCATTTAAAAGGTTATTAAAGATTATAGAAAATCATCGTTGAAAAGGAAGCTGTATCGCTAGAGAGGTTTATTGAGTTCACATCGAACAAGGCGACAAGAGGATACAGATATAAACTATTTAAGAAACTCAGAGGAACATTAGGGGTAAAAATGTTCAGTTAAGATTTGTAGACTTGAGGAATAGTTTGAACAATAGTACTGTTTCAGTGGACACTGTCATAGTTTCTAAGAGAAAGTTAAGGAGAACATTGCTATTAAATATTTCCGGTAATTCGTAATGGTTCTAGCACAGATGTGTATTCTAGCGCAGATGTGTTAAACACAGAAGTGTTTACTAAACTACTTAGACATCGTGTGATGTTATGCTATGTTTATTCACTCTGTTATGGTTGAATAGACAGCAATTTACTCTGGCATGGCTGAAACATACTTCAACTCCCGGTCAACGACTTCGAACGAGCCTTAATTTACCTTACCTTGCCCACCTTGTTTTGCCTTGTCTTACTTTGCTTCGTCTTACCTTGTTTGCTTTATTTACCCTTTTCTTCCATTGCCTTACATCACCTTACCTTACTTCGCATTATCTTGCCTTACCTTACGATCGTTCTATTACCTTACGTCACCTTTGGGTCACACTGTGCAGTTGGTAGCAGACGAACGAAGATCTACCTATAAGAAGGACGAAAAATACGGGTAAATGCACTTGAGTGGGAGGGGAAATGTATCTTCTAATGTAGTCTAAGTTTGAGGCTTCTATAGCGTCATTATCATACTGCCCAAGGCATCAATCGATGCTCGCTTCAAGTAAAATAGTTATCATAATCCATTGGATAGACCAGGTCGAATTCTTAATGGAAAAAATTCACTATCTACCTTTTCAGTAGGATATAGTTGACTTTTGGGTAGATCGTTTTTTGAAAGAAATACGGGTAGGTTTAAAATACAAAGAGAATCAGAATACTCAAATGTCTGATTGTCTGGACCAATGGAAGGAAAATACCTATTTGCCGAAGCAAACTATGCAGAAAATATAACTTATGTTGGAGACTGGCTGAACTAGTAAAAGAAAAGACCAACTAGATGAAGAAAACTCTACGGAGAAAATGTATCTTCAAAAGGAGATCAAGGTCTACCGCAATTTGTTCGTTTTCCTTGGTTTTGTTGACTTCGTAGTTCCACCACGCAAATTGGTATTCGCCGAACACCCTCACCATGGTCTGGTCCAACTCTAGAAGCCACTGTTTCGCCAACTCCTCATCAGTCACCTTCCCATCGCTCAGATATCGTCCCCAGGTGCCGTCTAGGCTTCCAATCAGGACAAAGACGAAGGTTATGGTGCAGAACATCGCTAGGACGGTTGACTCAACGGATCGTTGCCTTAAGTCAAACGCAGACTGAAGCTTTAGCGGAATCGAAGTTGTATGAAATCCTTCACAGATTTTACTATAGGCAAAGCATCTTAATTTATACAGACTGCATCCGAAAAAGCCTGCATAAGATGAGACACGAGTACACCTGGCAAACGATGAGAAATATCTGTTTTCAAAAGATATGTCTGAAGGCCCAAGAAAACATCGTGGAGAAAATAAATATTGCGAATATTTCAATCGGATACCATCAGAGTGCAGTAATAACATTCAATCATACCCTTCAGCTTGTGTCTGGGATTTTCATTTATCATCTGTCGTAGCCCAAGACACGATTGTCTGTAAAGCTTTATGGCCGGAATATTGTGCAGAGGAACATCGTATATAGCTACATGGCATCTACTGAATAAGATAAGCGTAAAATTCATATAGAGCTACAAATTGTGCGTAAGTCGTATTTCCGTTCAGTTTAATTTACTGCAATGTTAAGCATTATCGCACCATTATACATGTCTGTTACTCCAAATGATCCAGTTTATCTTCTGACTCAGTAATGACGATAACGACAACAACAAGAATACATCAACAACATAATGACAATTAAAATAACAATAACATTAATAATAATAGCAGTGGTGGTAGTAGTAGTACTATTAGTAGTAGTTGTTGTTGTGTTAATAATAATAGTAATAGTAATAATAATAATAATTGAAGTTTCTGGGTTGGTCTTGTCCTGGTTGCACGCTACTTTAGCTCCGCTGGTTTTACTGGTTTGTTATTCGTTTTCTACTTGTCTCATAATCGTGTTTTCAGTCCGATTTTTATCCAAGTCCTACAGTTTTCTATGCACAGGTATTTGTTTGCATGTCTGTTTGCTATTTTTCAAGTTTTGTGTTGCTTTTCTGTCGCACTTCGCACGCCGGGCGATAATAGGAGTTGACGGCCGTCCACTGTAATACCCTCTGAGCAGGGTATTACAATGGACGTGGTGTCTGTAGTCACTGTCTCGCAAAAAGACAATTTCATCGTCACGGCCCACGAGACAGACCCTGGCCATGCCATCGGGTACAGGCTCCGGGGACGGATTAGGTGGAGAGAACAACACCATGCATATTAATAAGGAAGCTCGACCACCGCCTCAAGACCTGATAACACACCAGGAAGTCATCCACCCGCTCCTCAAACAGATCCCTAAAGGCGCACGTTTAGCCTGTTCACAATCCTTAACAAATATTTTCCACTCAATTTGTTGCCGGCCTTCTGAATTTGAATGCTGGCGGGCGCTACTAGGGTTTGCGCCGGAGGTTCTACTCAGCCCAAAAGAGCTGGTCGCAGGCACAGTTTGGCAAACATCGTCAAGAAACGCGTGGAAGCCTTAGCCCAGCCCACTGAACCATCTGGAGTACCTGCAACTGCATGGACTAGTGGGGGTCGAAACGTTGATAGGGACTCAGAAGCCTTTTTGGCTGCTGTCACCTCCAAGCTGGAGGATGGAAATATTAGTGCAGCTGTTAGCATTCTGTGTGATTAGAGCCGTCCCGCTATAGCAAACGTGGAGAACTTCAATATCTTAGTTGATAAACATCCTGTAGACCCCCAGATTGAAAGTCTTGCTGGTCTTCCAAGTCCAAATACCACAGTACCGTATCAAGTTGAGCAGTCGGATGTAGAAGCTACCATTCGCTCTTTTCCATCAGGTTCTGCCGGGGGAACAGATGGGCTGTGACCCCAGCACCTCCTTGAGCTTATCAACCACCGTGAGTCTTCCTCAGCTGTGCTTAGGGAATATGTGGTTTGGAAGCACAATAAGTGGAAGCAGTGAGGGGTATATGGGAGGCCTGAAGTGGATTTATTTGCTTCGAAGTATTTAAAAGTTGCAGCTTGCTATCATCGGTCAATTGTGTGTACTAAAGAATTGTATGTAAACATAAAAATAACGCGTTAATGACGCAGACAGACAGATAGGAAGACAGAAAGGATGGTAAGGATGCAAGCAGGCAGACAGGCAAGAAGGAAGGAATGAAGGAAGGCAGGAAGGCAGGTAAGAAAGCAAGCAGACATGCAAGAAGGCTGGAAGGAAGGAAGAGATGAAAGTAAGGAAGCAAGCAGACACGAAGACAGGAAGGAAGATAAGGCAGCAAATAGACAGGCATGAAGGCAGACAGGAAGGACGAAAGGTAATGAAGGTAAGGAGGCAGGCAGATGGGCAGGAAGGAAAAAGGAAGCAGGGAAACAAGCCGGAATTCTGATAGCCCTTGTCGCTACATGCAGCACGCATTTAAGCTGCCCAATGCTTCCAAAGACAGGCCCCGATTGTCGGAAGTAGGCCTACATTATTCAATTCTCATCTCACATTAGTGTCTGCTGCTTCTATACAACATTTTTAACAAGACAAACTGACTGTGCTTTATTATCAGACAGTTTATGTCTTCGACGGCGAATGCTTAGACACACACCCATTATTTGAACTGAAGTTACTTTATTGAACATCGAAAACTACACGAAAGTTAACCGACAATCAGATTTCGAGCAATAGGCGTCAAAGGGAGTCCTCAGAATGAAGCCGTAATGGTCCCGCTATCGATTGTCTCCCAATTACAACTTAAGGTTGTAAAGTTGGTGGAGATCCATTTCTAACATACAAGTCATTATGTCAAATGATAAACACATGAATTGCTGTTTCTGGCAGATATTACTTTTGACAGTGTGGTCTATTTCAGGCAGTCGCTTATTAACCAATTTCCAGCGTCTACTGGAACGATCCAGAAGGGCACTCCTCATCCCAGGTGACATCGTGGCCCCGGTTTTCCTTTTCCAGCCAGTCCTGCAGGGGCCGGAAGTACTCGAGCAGCGGCCCAGCGTCCATATTCCGCTGTCCAGTCATAATCTCCATCGCATCCTGCCAAGGATTTGAATTACCCAGTGACATCATACGCCTAATGAGTCAAATAACACATTATCATATTTAGAATGAGGTAAGATGAGGTAAGGCGAGAAAGATGATATAAGGTAAGGGAAATTGAAGCAAGGTGAGGCTAAGTGGGGTAAAGTGAGTGTGGTAAAGTCAGGTAAAGTAAGGTAAGATAGGCTGAAGGAAAGTGAAGTAAAGTGGGCTATGGTAAAAGTAAAGTGAGATAGGGAAGCTAAGGTAAGGTAAATCTAGGCAAGTTGAGGTGAGATTAGGTAATATAAGGTAAGTGATGTGAGGTAAGGGAAGGTGAGATGAGGTGATGCGAGGTAATACGATGTAAGGTACAGGAGGTAAGGTTAGGTGTGGTGATGAATTCAGGTAAGGTGAGATTGGGTAAGGTAAGGTAATGTAAGCCAGAAAATCCAGAGATTTAGGCAGACAAAGAGACATTCAAACAGACCCACAGACGGAGACACCAATCAAACCTAAGTTTCAATCCAGCTTTTTGTGATTGGTAGATGTCGCACTTGTGCAGCGGTCCCACATGATCAGCGGTGTGACAAAGACATTTGTGGAAATGAAACTGGATGATGCCGCTCAAGAAATAGCTGGCCATAACAACAAAACAAACTCAGTGGACTAGACCTTTCAAAATGCAGCAAAATTGCTTTAAACAGTTATATACGAGGAAATATATACACGCGTTCATATATATGTTAAGGTCTATACATATAAATATTGAGATTTAATACCAGTATGTGAGTGTATGTTTCTGCTTCTTGCATCTTTTTCTTACAGATTTATTTATATTAAATAGTACAATTGCTATATGCAGCAAGTTGATTCAATATTTCGGCCCCAGGCCCCTTATGGGGATCATTGCGAGCTCAGCTAGGTCTATAATGAGTACACTAGCTGTACAGTGTCAGTGGTAAAGTAACACAGCCAAAAATAGGACTGCCAACATTCGACCATATGCCGAGGCTAGGGAAACAAAGTCGATAACACTTCAATCCATGGTTGCCTCTCAGGCTAGGTTAAGGAACTGTGCTCTTTTTCCTCTTCAACTTTAGAATTGGAAATTCAGTTGTAACATGCCATGGCATTATTTCCAACATAGACACCGTGTGGAGTTTGTTCAAACAGGCTTCACTGGACGGCAGCACTTAGATAAAGATGCTTTAATGGGCCCCTTGTTTGTAGAAGATGGTCTGTGTGGCCCCCTCCAGGATACGCCTTGTGCTTCTCTACAAAATAAACATCAAATGGGACATTTCTCCCTTGTTCCGTGTACGTCTAAGTGTGGCTCCTAAAAGTGCCATGTAAATGTTCAGGTACCTCTGATCTGCATTGCGATTAAAGGTTTTTTATATCCTCAGGTGTTAAGAAATGTAGAACTCAGACCACAGATGATATAAAAGATGGAAAAGAGATTCTTAATTTTTATTTAATCTTTTATTTAATTTTATTTACTGCATAAACCTCGAGCTGAAGATCAACAAATCTGCGGCGCGAGACAAGTTTGTCAAAGAAAACTATTCCAGGGTCATTACATGGAGTCCGCTCAAGAATGTTCAAACTGGAACCGTTGCATTACAGATGCAGCGCGCTATCGAATTATTAGACCCACGATTACTGGACTTATACCTGATGTATGGAGAGTTGTCGCCGATGTGGAAGAGTGAGCCCATGTCGAAATCATCTTCGGATCGAGTTGTAGGTGGAGAAATGCCTTGCAAACCGCACCTGTCCACCAAAAAACGCAACTTTAATTCTTTGGCTCAATCCATATTAATATTGTAGCAGAACTTTTTTGTATTGTTTTACTGAAATTGGACTTTTAACCAGAAATGTGACTAATATATTAGAAAAGGGACTATAAAACTAAATTTTTTATATATACGTCTATACAGGTACGTGTGTATGTGAGTATGAAAATCTATAAAGCGCCTTTCAGAGATCTATCGGAATCATTTATCATCTTATCATTTATCAGTGTGCTTGAAGAATTGCAGCACACCTGAGTTTCCAGTAGTTTCTATTGTAGTTTTCTGGAGTAATTGTTCCATTGAACACCTCCCAACGCCATTTGTCGACCAGGTAAGTATACGGAAGTGAGGCCACCTTTTCCAACGCTTGCAGCATCAAGAAGTTGATGTCGGATTCTGCAGACAAGAGAATTAAAAACTATTAATTCATCAAAATCTAATCTAAACGAATCCAATGACTTCTTTAGCGCCTTTTTCATAATGCACAAGAAGTCAGTCGATGGCAAGTGACACCGTAGTCTAAACCCGTAATCTGTTGCAGCAGGCCAGTAGAAATCCAGTAGGTCAGGAAAACCGTCAGACTACGCAAGTTAACGCAGACAAGTTTTTAAATTGCTCTCTCATTAAAGAACTGACAGATCGCAAAGAACTGGAAAATGAATTCCAAAGCGTTGGATCAGCCACTGAAAACGCCCGAGAGCCCAAACTGTCTTGGCTCGCGACACAGCAAGAGTCAAAGTATCCGTTGATCGTAGATCGTTGATACGCCCGTACGAGAAGTAAGCAAAGGAATAGCCTGATTTAAATATATTACTTGTGAACTATAAGACAGATTCTAAAGTGGAATCTTTACTCTATGTGCAGCCAATGTAATGAATTCGATATGGTTGCAACTTGCAAGATGTCGTATTACGAAACGTAAGCGAACAAAACGGTGCTGGTACAAAAACCAATATTACGGTCATACGGACTCAGTCTACTTTCTTAGTGGAAGAGACAAAGGCAAGTTTAATGTTTCAAGTTGTCGTTTTATGGATTGTATTATATAGCCCTACTCCTTAGCTGCGAGCCCTGCGGTTCTATGACAGGCCATTATCAGCACTAAAGCCTCATACTTTACCTAGCCAAGTAACTTTCTCTTACCGTTACTGACAGTCATGTTGTTCAGGAGATTTATCTTCCGCAGGTGCTCCGGCGTATTGACAGACAGCGCAATGACGTCACCGACTGCTTCGTGGAATGCTATCGCAATCAATGAATGCAAGTGATACACTGTTAATCATTTACAACTAAAAATACAAAACAATCGATTTAACGAGGGTCTTGTTTTTAAAACATGTCTCGTAACTTGCAAGATAAAACAAAATATGTCTATTTCGTGGAACAGTCCCTCATGTTAATTCTGAAAGACAGCCATAGCTAGGCAGATCTATGGGTATGCGGAGTAAGCAACTTTGTTTTCATAGCCTCGGCATATGAATTGTTACTCAAAGAAGCAGCCCCTATTTGACTCGGTTGGAAAAGCAAGCCAAACCCTGAGCCCATGGATTGAAATGGCTAGTTCTATCCCTCTCCGATTGATCCCATCCAAAAGATCCCACCAACAGTGTACACTCAGTGTACTTATTGTATAGGTGACTTCGTAATGGAGCGCCAGTGAAACAGAAATCTTGAAATATCTTCCATGTCCTTACTGTCTAAATGAAAATTTGCACCAAAACCTCTAGCTCAATAATTAATCAATTTACTGATTAACCAACTAACTTACTAACAAAGCTACTGACTCGCTAACTGATAAAATGTTAAATATTCAATGAATAACGTGGCTGGATACCCTATCTTTAAATACACAGCTGATTTGCTGACAGTATCTTAATTTGATCTGATCTAATTTATTATCATTTGATTCATTAGTAACTTCTATAGAGCCGGTGTATTTTGCATGAGGATCAAACGCTGGAGCATCAACACCAAGACTCAATTAGGTCAATATTTAGACCGTCAGTTCAGTCAGACAGAAGGAAGCCTATGGTGAATAAACAATTTCTGAAAGGTAAGCTGAGAACGAAATATTACAAGCGACTGAGCAGAACGAACAGATGCAGAAGAGAGTTTCAAAATCTTTGTCCATCAACAACTGAGAAAGCCCGTTCGCCAAGAATAATTCTAGTCTAAGGTAAGATCAGAGAAAGATAATCACATGATCTTCAGAGAAAGATAATCACATGATCTCGTTGATCAATGATAAGTCTGCGAAATAAGGACTGATTTTTCGTATTGGGGTTGGCAAGAGTTTAATGTTCCATGCACTTTAAGCCTCTACATGAAACAAATTCTTCGAACATCAATCCAATGCAAAGATTTAATCAAAGAGATAATATGCTCGGATTTAAAGGTATTTGTTAGGCCCATAGGCAAAGTGTTAATTATTTTGAATTTCTGCATGTTTGACTTTGCGATAGCAATAAAAGCGAGTAAAATTAGTCAAAGCGACTTGAGACCAATGATATCCTTGAAGAATAGGGTATATGAGGACTTACAAATACCATTTACATAATCTGTGAGAGAACAATCTCCCAATTATGAGTAGTATAAGTAAATTATTCCACGGGAGTCTTTAATGAAATTGTACTGAAGGGAATACCTGGATTGGCTCCGTCTCTAGACCAATAGGGCTGGTGTTTGTAGTTGATGAAGTACTGAATGTGACCCATTTCGTGATGAGTTGATGTAAAGGATTCGCCCGTGATCTCTGTGCATTGCTTGATTCTACATCGAAGACAATAGGCAACGGACAGTTTAATTTGATCTGAAATGATCTAATCTATGTTGGTCTAATCAAGTCTAATATAGTCTAACCTGGTCTATGTAGCGATTCTCCTGATATTCGCACTACGTCTCTGCTAAGTAGACAACTAGAATGTACATAGTTAATATAATGCTTTGGTGTGGTGTTTATAGGGTAATAGATTGTATATCGAAGCCAGCTTTTGCAAAACTGTAATTATTTAATAAGTTCGTGCCAGCATCATAGCGCATAATAATTACAAATTAATTATTAGTCTACGGGGCACGGCAGAACGCTGTAGACTGGATTCATCTCAAGCAGGGATCCAGAGAATTTTAATTTCAACCGTTGAACGGATATCGTCTGCAGCGCAGAAACTTTCATGCCTTACGCGGAAAAGGATTCACGTTAAGCTTACAGTTGACCAGCAACCGTCAACCAAGCTTGATGTGCTTGTGAGAGGCTGCATTAAGTTGAAATAATTTTTCTCTCCTTAACCTTTCGAGGCGGAGCTGAAGGTCGAGGCTTCAGCAAGAGCTGTTTGTCTGTTTCTGGAATAGGCTCACTATTCTGCACAACAGCCCGGATAGCCGAAGGCCCGTGCCACTCAGCTAGCAATTGCTGAAGGTACTCATCTAACGACATATCGTGTCTGTATACGTTGCCTCCGTCAGTCTCTAAATGTGCGTCAGGCGCTCAGAAGTTCAGCTAAGACCGTCACAGAGCGCTTTCTAGTTCTTTTCTCAATGTCCATCAGCCTTTGTGCTACTCGATGGCCGCCACTTGGCTGACATAACCGGGTCTTCGACTGTGTGCCAACACCTCAGTTGCGGAATCGTATCGGCACGACTGTACCTTTCATGAGTCTAAATCGGTGATGCTTGCACAACTCCTTTGCCGCAGATTCTCGTCTGCCCAATCAACAACCAAACGCAATTTTTCTTGCCCACCACCCTGATGTCTGATATATAAACTACTTTGGGTATATGCACGTGACACATCTGTCTAAATAGGTACACACTCTGTCTGGAGCTACGACGAGTGGGCCGTTCCAGAGGCTCTACCTGTCCGGCAGTGGCGTGTTTGAGCCCGGCTTTCGTGAGCGGGAACGACACTTGGCTTGGCCGGCCTGCCAGTTTAGGCCAATTCGGTGTGGAACGGGAAACACAGCTGGAAGCCTCGGCCGGCGTGCGAAGGCCTTCCACACAACAGAGAAAGTTTGGTGGAGTGAAAGCGCTAGTTTGCATTTACTGCCTAGGTAAGACTATGTATTAGACCAGTTGTCTATTCTCGTTTAGACTAGGCAAGACTAGAAAGCAGAACATAGTATACTAGACTAGATTAGATTGTACGGCCTGGAGTAGAATAGGAGTAGGACTAGAATCGTTAAGATTATATCAGATTGCACTGGACTATAATAAACTGAATTGGACCGGATTGGACCCGAGAGTACCAGATAAGTTCAGATAAGATTAGACCTGAAGTCACGGCTATTAAAGAAGTCCCAGGAGGATGGATGGCAGACGACCTTCCGACCGTCCTTTGGTTTTTCGATAAGCGAGTGGTTCCAGAATTCCATTGGCATCGGCGGAAGGCCGAGCGAAGTGAAGAAGGAATCTGCCTCACGGAAAATTCGAAGGGCGTCAAATCCCTGACCATCAGAAAACAACAATAAGAATAACTTTTGTCAGCTTCAAGATAAACCGTTTCTCAAAAGCATAATCCATTGCACAGAACCAGTCGAGACCTATGGTGCCCTGGGACCGGATGGCAGGTTATTAGAAATGAGCAATGAAGATGAGATACAGTGTAGGTTGAATTGGGATTCGACTAGAATATGGAACAGATTTTCCCAATCACGAAATCCGTTAACTTCTTCAATGGAAAGAGAGACAGTTAGAAGGGTCGGGAGTCTGTTTCTACCTCCCATGCAATCTATATAAGATGGCGATTTATAGGAAGAAACTCTCCGCCAATGGTTCACTATATCTTCCACTGAAGACATATTTTCTCCCATACACTTCGTTTCCTGTTCATAGACCTTTCATTCACTGAGTCAGACTGTATATTTCACTGCTGCCCATAGATTTCTCTCCCACTAGTTCTGACTAAATTGTATGTATGGAGTGTTGTGTGAAGTAACACAGCGTTAGGTAAGGGAAGGTTATTCCCGGTAAAGTATGTATCTCTGCGTGTAACTCTGCAGTAACCGTTTGGCCTTGAGAGTATTTATTCGCCATCCATTTTACTCCCTGCCTATAGGCCTTTACCAACTGATGCCAACCGTAACTCTTACCATGGCAACAGTTTCATTGACCCAAGTATACCTGCATGATTTGGCGCTCATTCCAAGGGAAAGAAAAATGGCCGTGGTGAAGAATCTTACCTGATAAATTCATGGGCAAATAAACAGGATTGAGGCCATAAGGTCGCTGTAGAATTACACGCAGGCATACATACATTACCGGACATAACCTTACCATAGCTAATGTCATGTGCTACTTCACACCACATTACATTGCACAGAAGATCACACACATCACTAGACTAATCTAATAAGTTCTATATCGCTGTCATCGAAACAGTTCCAAGAAATGCATCAATCTGTGACCCATAAATTGAAAAGACTGTTAAGATCCGATTGATCGGTGACACCGGAAGTCGATATCTATATACATGGCTGTGTCTATCTCTATCAGCTTGCAACGCAGAGTACGGGTTCGAGCCTCCCCTGAGACGTTTACTATGCAGTTACTTTGAGAAAGTCCTTTACTCACAGTTGCTCAGCGCCTCAGATTCTTCATATTTATTGCCCTTGCGCGCGTAATGAATGCAATATAATAATAATAGTACCTATATCTAATAATTTCTATCACATCATAAAGCCCAAACTATCTGTGATGGTCATTTCGGGTGAAACCAGTCATTTATTTTGGTGTCCCATAACATTCGGTCTTAGGGCCCCTCTATACCTCTGCACTGTCGACCGTCTTTGTGAAGAGCACATCATCAAGTTACAGCTGTATTGTATTGTATGCATTATATTGTAACTACTGCAGTAATTAGGGGTTGCGTGAGAAAAGATAGAGGTATGCAGACTCGTTACACCAACCTTATCCGTAAGTAGTTTGGTAAGGTTGACCACGGAACTGTTTGGAAACGGTTTAACCAGATCTAGGATGTTCTTCCATATCTGAGCCCAGATATCACCTGTCATGACAAACAAAACACGCAGCAAGCTCCGCAATATATTTGCTTGCTTATTCGCTTACTGGCTGCTTTGTTTGTTTACTATATTTCCGATGTGAAAGTGATTCGACAGGAATGAAAAACACTAAGTCATTTATTATTATTTCTGCATTTATTAAGCGCCACTATCTGTTCACTAAGCATCGACCGATGGCCAAAATTTAACAAATTTTAGGCCGCAGTCAGGTTAATTTTTAGAAGAGCAGTCCACTAAATAAGAGATGGAGACTACGGCGGATAAGCCAACTGAAAGGTAAATCTTAAGTTAAGAACAAAACGACAAAAGGACTTGGTCTTATGCACATTTGCAGGAAGAGAATTCCAAAATTTTGGTCCTGCAAAAAAGCAATGAAGCACATCACGTAGAATTTCAAAGATATGCTGACTCATATGTGAAATGAGTTGGCTCACCTGTGAGATGATCTATATTACCTGATAAACGATCTGACTCAACTCTGGGATGATCTACTCACCTGTGAGATGACCTGGAATATGTCGAGTGTTGGGAAAGTCACGTAGGTTCTGTGGATAGCTTTGCATGAGTTTCCTTCGGACGTAGGCGTGTAGCTGTTGGTAAAGAGGTTTGACCTGTTGCCAGAGCTCCTCGCAAGCAGAAGGAAAGTCCTCCATCCTGTAAATACTTCGCCATAAGTCGCCGTAATCCAGATATCCTGTCCAGAATGCAAATATTTTCGGTATAGCCAGTTTACTATTCTACCTAAATCGGAATGTTTTGAGTCAGAGTTGGGAATGAGTTTTATTTTGGACTTAAATTAGACTCAGGGCCTAGACAGGGACTACAGTTAGGATTAAGTTAGGGTTAAGGTTGAAGCAAAGTTGAGAGTAGGGCTTAGGATGGGGTTTGACTTAGGATTATGTTAAAGGGGTAAATAGGAGACAGAGTTCGATTTAGGTTTCAGTATATCGTTAGAGTTATTAGTAAGGTAAAGAGTTAAGTGTGGTTGGAGTTAAAGTTAGAGTAAAGGCTTAGATAGGGGTCAAAGTTTGGATTAGGGTTTGAGTTGGGGTGAAAGTTAGGATTAGGGTAATAGTTAAGAATGGTGCTAGAAATAAGATTAAGGTTAAAGTTTGAGCTGGGTAAGAGTTACGATTAGGGTGTGTGTTAACGTTAGATTTGAGTATGGCCTTAGATTTAGAGGACAAGGAAGTCCATGCGTTAAGAAAGAGGAGAAACCTTAACTTAGCCAACCATCTTTTCCTTACGTTATCTTAGCTTACCTTACCTTGCCTGTATTAATGCTCGTGTACCTATACTTGCCTTGTTGTTTGGCTTGCTTGTTAAGAAGCGTAACCATCTCTGTAAACGAGGACTTCATTTTCCTTCCAGTAACGTTGCGCCAACCTTCCCAGACCCACAGCAGTTCCTCCCAGTCTTTGGATGTCGCCATGATTCTGGTCAGATCTGCAATCGCCATTATTTTCTTCATATTCTTCGTCGTCAGCTTTTGCGTCATCATAATCGTCATCATGATCATCAGTACCAGCATTATCCTTACAAACATCATCGTCAGCAGCTGTTTCTATTTCTTCTTCCTCCACCTCCTTATTCTCGTGTACAACTATGTTATTATCACCTGCATCTTTTCTTTTTTCTTATTTCAATCCTTCCTTCTTTCTCTACTCGTCGTCAGCTTCTTCAAAGTCTCCTCTGTCTCTTACTTTTCAAATACACCATCATCATCATCATCATCATCATCATCATCATCATCATCAACAACAACAACAACAACACGAACATCGTCATCGTAGAGCCGCCTTCACTTTTCGCATAAGTCTGTCGGATGGATCCAAATGGAATGTAAAGATTTTCTACCCGGGTTTTGTGAGATGCAGGTTTCATTTTGAGATTCTGCAGCTGAGGTTGAAGGCCGATTGCCGCAGATCTCGGCTGTGCTGTAGATCGCTGTCATGTTTTTCTTCAGTTCGAATAACTGCACACCAAGAAACAATTTAATCCAGTATGTCCTAGTGTAATCTATTTAAGTCCTATATTGTCTGATCTGAACTAATCTGACCTGACCTGACATTACCTAACCAATCCGAATCAATCTAGTCCAATCCTTTGTTGGTTGGAGACGTGATTCAACTAATCCATCGCTTGATTTATGAATTTGTAAGTTTTAATCGTCTGTAAGATTTTGCCATCAGCGACTTCCTCAAGGTGTCTGGACCTTGACTATCTTTGCTGTAGTTCAATCTGGCATTGGGTTTACGAAGGATTCTAATTTGCAACACCTGGATTATGCTTTATAATGACACTACTTAGCAACGTATCTTTCAACGTCCTGACATACGCTGTGTTCACTCTGTGCTTCGCCTATCGGTCACCAGGGTACGCAAGTCACTTGCCCAATTGTGCTATTTGCTTATCTGACCGTTACGAAAGCGATCATCCCACGTTCCTGCATGGGGTCGCTGCGGTCCTTCTCAATCAACCGGTGCCATGTGAGGCCTTCATCTGCTCACTAGTGCCCGTTAGGCTCTACCGGGATCACGAGGATTCTACCGACCGGCTCGTCGTCGTTCGCCTTCGTTTGTATTCGTAGCGCTGCTGCTGCTGCTCGCATGAGTCGAACATAACTTTGATTCTGCTGCAACTCACCCGCTTCAGAGATGCTCACCTCAACCAGTTACGCACTCGGCGGCTGTGAACCTTAGATCTCAGTGCCAAAAAGTTCGACATCGCTCCGATAGGGTATATGACCAAACAACTCCACTGTTCCGCTCCCGGAAGAACGGACAAAAACAGCGGTCTAGCATTCATCCACGGTGAGTCATTCACTTCAGAACACGGTGACAATAAACAGATTCCACTTCCGAGTTGATCGAATCATTACCTGTAATCTTTTCGTTTCTTTTCAATGACATTTATCGAAGGCCAGATTCGAACCTCAAAGACTCCTGCCATGAATTTAGCAACCATCTTGCAACGAATATTACTGCGATTGGCAGCAATCATCTCATTATTTGCGAAGACTTTAACTGCCCTGGAAACATCTCGTCCAGCATCTCTGATCCCATCCCACCGTACCTGAAGTCTTCGGTTTGAAGCAGCTCGTTTCAGGTCCAAGAAGTACTGGGCCAACCGGTGACAGTCTGCTCGATCTGGTCATCTCCGTAGTGAACTCAGCATCGTTCAAGAACGTACGTGTGTGCAGCAGCCACAGACTGTCCGACGACAGTCTATTGAAATGCACGGCTGCAGACTGAATTCTGAGGATTCAGCAATTTTGCACCAGGCATTTGCAATAGTATGGTCTCCTTGTTCAAATTACTCACATTAACATTTCGTTAGACATATTCCTAGAGCGGGTTAAGACCTATTTGTACCGTTTTGCTTTTATTACCTGACCGCTATGATCAACCAACTCCTACGATTCCTCGCTCAGCCGATGGACCTATACCGTGTTATCAAATACATTACATACTTACTTTCTTTTTTATCCAAATTACACTCCAATGCAACCCTGAACAATCCTGATATCGGGATAACGGCAAGTATTGGCGAACAATTACAAGATGGAGAAGTTCTCTTCTGCAGTGAGGAACTCTGGCGACAGGTCAAACAACTTTAGCTGAGGCTACGCGCCTACATCCGAAGGAAACTCATGCAAAGCTATCCACACAAACTTCGGGACTTTACAAACATCCGACATATTCCAGCTCTAACTGGTGAATTAGATTATCTTTCGGGTGAGTCGACTCATCTCCCAGGATAGTCACCTCAACTCACCTTTAAGTCAGATTATGCCACAGATGAGTTAGCAATTGAGAAATAAAAAAAATTATTGACAGAATGATGATAATGACGATGACATCGACGAAAACGACGATAATGACAATAATAATGAATATGATCATGCACCTGATCATTGGGATGATGACGATGACTATGACTATGATGATGATGATGGTGATGATGATAATGATGATGATGATGATGATGATGACGACGACGATGATGATGATATTGATGGTGATATTGATGGTGATTGTGAAAGTTTGAATTTATTTCATATAGTGTTGCATTGCATTACTGTTGTAACTTCGTTGTCCGTCAACAGTTTTGAGCATCCGGATAAAATGTCGCCAAACTCTATAACGAGACTTGGATCAGTGAAGTTTTGCCAATCGAAGCGTGAAGCATTCTTGCAGTATTCTTTTGGGAAATGAACCGAACGCAGTTGGGCTTCACGCTGTAACAATTGAATAAATTGCAATTCACTCAGTACTGGTTGAAGGAACAGCAATTCACACTCACTACGGTTGAATAGAATAGGAATCTTTTACTGCACTATGAACAGCTAATCGATTAGTTATGGTTGAATGCATAGCATTACGCTCAGCTACGGTTGATTAAATAGCAATTCACTCTATCATGGCTGAGACATCCTTCAACTTCCGGTCAACGCCTTCGAGACACAGACAAGGAATAAATGAATGACTACTTGCCTTTCTTTACACTCTTTTGCTCACCTCGTTTTACCATGTCTAACTTTGCCTGGTCTTACCTTGTTTGCCTTGTATACCTTATCTTTCCTTGCCTTACATCACCTAACCTTGCTTTGCCTACCTTGCCTTACCGTGCTATCGTTCTCTTACCTTACCTCTCCTTTACGGTACACCGTGCAGTTGGTAGCAGCGGAACGAATTCATAGAGACGGTGGAACAAGGTTGGCCGAAAAATACCAGAAAATGCTCTTGAGTGGGAGCCAAATGTATCTTTTAATGTAGTATAATCTTATGACTTCTACTGCGCCGTTAACAAATTGCCCAAGGCATCAATCGATGACGGCTTTAAGGAAAATCGTTCTCATAATTCATTGGTCAGGTCGATTTCCTGTAGGTAAAAAATCCACTATCTCAGTCTTCATTAGGATATAGTAGATTTTTGGGTAGACTGGCTTTTTCAACGACCTACCGTTAGGATTAAAATACATGGATTAGCAGAATACTCAAGTTTCTGATTGTCTGGAACAATGGAAGAAAAAAAACAAATGGCTGAAGCAAACTGTATGGAGAAATTGTAATTTCCCGGAAGGTGATGTGAACAAGTAGAAGAAAAAACCTGTTGGATGAAAGAAATTGTGAGCAGAAAATGTAACTTCATGGGAGATGGTGTGAACCAGTGAAAGAAAAGACCTACTGGATGAAGCAAACTGATGGAGTAAATGTATCTTCGAAAGGAGATCAATGTCTACCGCAAGTTGTCGGTTTTCTTTGGTGATGTTGACTTCATAGTTCCACCACGCAAATTGATTTTCGATGAGCAATTTCAGGATGGTATCATCCAACTGGAGAAGCCACTGTTTCGCCAACTCCTCATCAGTCACGGTCCCATCGCTCAGATATCGTCCCCAGGTGGCGTCGAAGCTTCCAATCAGGAAAACGAGGAGCCTTACGGAACAAAACATCTCTTGGGCGGTATATTAGACGGATTATTGCCTTAAATCAAACGCACGCTAAAGCTTTAGCCGCATCGAATTAGGCAGAACATCTCAATTTATAGAGACTGCAACAGAAAGAGCCTGGGTAGGATGAGGCATACAGAACACCTGGCAAACGACATGAAATATATGTTTTCCAATAGATATGCCTGAAATCCCAAGGAAACATCGCGTAGAAAATAAATATTGCGAATATTTCAATCGGATACCATCACAGTGCAGTAACAACATTGCATTATGCCCATCAGTTTGTGTCTTGGATTTTCATTTCTCATCTGTCGAAGACCATGATACATCGCATAAATCTACTTAGATGTCCGTCAGTCTTCGTAATTTTTTAAATCTTTGTTAAATCTTCGTAGACTCTCCGTAAAATCACAGTAAATCTTCGTAAATCTCCGTAGATCACGATAACTTGTAAAATCTAGGCAGATTTTTATAAATCTCGGTTAAATTTCTGTAAAACATGCGCAAAAGTTTTATCAAATCAACGCAAGTCTTTCGAAATCTTCCCAGGATCTTCCTAGATCTCCGTAAAATTTACCTAAACCGCATGTCTGTAGCAAGAATATCTCTTTCAGGACCCTGCCTCACATCCATCCTATCCAGCCTTTCTGATTACCATTTTCTCGACTTAATTGCTTTCGAGTAAAGCACCTTTCCTGGCAATTTAATATTCAAATGGAAAAGAGTGAATCCAGGAGCCACTGTGGCTATCCTCTTTAATTCAGATCCGAATCCGCATAAGATCTGAATCCTCCCTCGAACTTAGACTAGACTGGATTAGATTAGATGATCCAACGACTTCAGTTACGCCAGATAGTACACGCTAGAGCATGCCTCTTGTTGTTGTTGTTGTTGATGATGATGATGATGATGATGATGATGATGATGATGATGATGATAACAACAACAACAACAATAATAATAATAATAATAATGAATGAATGAATAAATGAATGAATTAATGAATTTATTTTGATACTGTCATGTTGCCTTAGAGAAGACAGAATGACTTTAAAATTTTAGAAAAATGTTAAAATAGTAGCAAAGTAAAAATGTTGAAATTGTTTACAACAAAAGTAACAACAACGAAATTGCAAAGTTGTTTGCAACTCTTAATTGTTTACATGAGGCAACAGTTATCATCACTCAGACCCCAATGAAAAGAAGGCACATAAGAAAACAAAAAGTGATAGCAACATTCTTTTATTAAAGACTGTTTCTGGTTTTAACGCAATCGCTTGGACTGGACCTTTCAGGCAGCACATTTCAGCTTTAAAAATAACGAAAATGAGTAGAGTGCTTCTGACATGTGATGCAGGTGAGCTACACCAAATTTATTAATTGCAACACATTTTAAAACAGAATAACAATAATCAGTCAGTCAGTGAATTTATCTATATCTGTATGCTGACTATAATATTTGGCGAAAATAAATTCTATATTTACTGTATATGTACAAAAATTTGATTTATTTGTTGCAGTAAAGTCAACTGTTAGGTTACGGTCAGACAGTTTTGCATTTAAAAACATATATTGATTTGAACTGACATGTTATCTGTGGGGCCAAAAGAAACAATTTTCTTATCAAACGTGTTATTGGAATGTTGACAACAGCGGCCATGTTTTATAATAAGAATAATATATTTCGATTGAAAAAATAAATTAATAGAAATGCCGATTCATTTAGTTTTCTTACATGAATTATTTCGTGATTGCTTCAAATGAAAAAGAATCTCTCTAACTGTACTGTATTATTACTGTAAGTCAGCTACTTTTCTGCTATCGCCAGTTTGAACGTTCTTGACATTTCAGAGGAACCATTGTTGTTGAAATGGCATTTGTGTGAAGCCGTATGTTTACAGGCCCTACATCTTTATGGGTATATTATTCATGCAAAGTAAGAACGTAAGCGATGCCAAAACGTCTAGCCTTGCTGCAGAGATAAACTATAAAGCACTCAAGCGTCTTTCTGTATGTCTATCACAGGTCTGTTGTTGTGGACAATGGCTACGCATCCAAGTTATAGGGTGCATAACGCAACCGAAATCTGGGAACAGGTGCGTAGTAGGATGGGCAGCAAATAGCAGATATAATTATATGCAAACAGAAAACACAAGCGTACTAAATTTAGAAGTAGCGCCAACGAGTCTATTCGCACTTGCATGCAGCACACAAATTCCATCATGATTCCTCCTCTTCTCTTTATCTCGCTTTCCGATTCAATTCCAAACACCACCCGCCAGAGCCGTCTGACTGCCTGCCTACCTACCTGCCTGACTCCTGGATCTTGACCTAGAACAAAACCCTTCCTGCCTATGGATTTTGTTTTGACTAAGCGCCTGTAAATAAGCTGGTTCCCGCGACTTAACTTTCTTTTGGCGCTGCAGAAATCTCGGGTTTCGGTTTCAGGTCAATGCGACTCATTTTGAGATGCGACTTATTTGAGATATGACTTATTTGAGATGCGACTGGGAACTGTTATTAGAGTTAATCGGAGTTTTGAAAACTGAGTAACAGTCACAATCGTATTAGTTGAAACCTCTGACTAATTTCATTGAACGTATTTCAATAGATTTTACTGCTGATGAGTTGTTCGAAGTGGCGCTATTTAAAAAGACTTATCCCTCCGCATTACAATACAATCAGTCAGTGCGGTTCATTTAGTTATTATATAATTTAAAATTTCTAAAAAGCTACTTAAGAGTCAAACGCAGAGCATAAAGATTCTTCATGGGCGTTGCGTCAATTTAGTAGGCTTGACCAGAAATACCGAGTGAAGAACAAGAAGCGGTTAAAAGGGAACCAGAGACAGACCGACAGACAGAGACAGAAACAGAGACAGAGAGAGTGAGGGAGAGAAAGAGAAGAAGACGAGGAAGAACACAAAGAACCTGCTAAGGAGAGTTGTGCTTAGGCTGAAAGAAGCGGGAAGGCGGCGGATTTGAGAGGCAGCGTCTGATTTCTTGAAAAGGTGGGACTCTAGTTTTTATTGACAGGCCTGAGGAATGAGAGATGGAGCATTTCAGACAAATGATGGTGGGTGAACGATAGGAGAAACGTTGATTTTGCTGAATTTTCAGAATAACTATATCTCAGATAACTGCTAAGAGTCTTGTATACGATTAACTCAGTCTTGGAAATTATTCCCTTTTCTATGGGCAGCCAATGCAATGATTTTAAGTTCGGTGATATCTGTTCATATTTTAGAGATTTAGTGACAGCTCTTGCAAAGCTATCTTGGACTCTTTGAAGCCTCATCAGATTAGCTTTTAAAATGCCAGTAAGAAGCGAGTTGCAGAAGCCGAGATGACGGGAGACCAAGGAATTAGCCAAACAAATCAGGGAAGAATAGGGAATACGGCACCTAGTTCTACGGTTATCATGGATGTGGTAGGGAACAGACTTATATAAAGAGTTATTGTGATAATTGAAATGACAGATTGGAGTCAAATACAACACCTGAACTACGGGCCTAACAGCACGACAGAGATGCCCAGAAGAGCACGACAGGGATGCCCCGAACAGCATGATAGAGATGCTCTTAAAACCAAAACTCCTTGGCTTTACAGTAAGAGAACTCGGTTAAAGACGACAGATAATAGAATGACAGAGCTGGAAGAACAGGAATCATCGGAGAAAATGTAGAGTTGAAGGAAACAAATAAAGATTTAATGAACTTATAGCTCTGTGTATCTTAATTACCGGCAATGAACCAGGCCAAGAGGAAGCAGGAAATGATGCCACTGGCCGGATGCGGACGAGCATTCTCATCATCCTTCTTTTCTCGCTGATTCTTGATGCGAAAGGACGCTGTCATGACGGTCTGGATCACTCCGAAGCAACCACCAACGATCAGGTAAATAGGTATGTAACGCTCCACTGGACAGTCGTTTAAATGGATGGCACCTGAGACAAAGGCACGCAGAAATTAACAACTCATCTAATCTAATCTAATCAAATCTAATCTAGTCTAGTTCAGTTCAATCCAAACCAGTCCAATCCAATGCAAGTTAATCTAGTAAAGGGCGCATTCTGGACCAATTTTTGGGCATGTTACTCATTTAAGGTAGCCGATTGCTTAGAAATACTCGGCTTGTAACACGAAGAGTAGGCCGACTGGTACGAGCTCTCTCCCATGGTATAGTTACTGCATAGGGATTTAAGCCTTAAGTCCATCACTCACAATTCCTCAGCGCCATCGATTGATGCTTACTCATTATTATTATTATTATTATTATTATTATTATTATTATTATTATTATTATTATTATTATTATTATTAATAATAATTTAAAAACTTCTAGAGCGCCGGTGTCTAATGCACAAGGGATCAACCGATGGCGCTTCAGATTTAATCCGCATTCAGGTCGATATCCAGAAGATCAGTCAACTAAGACAGAGAGGCAGCCTACGGCGGATAAGCCAACTGAAAAGGTAAGTCTTAAGCCGAGAACGAAATGACATAACAGAATGAGCATAATGCACTGATGGAGGAAGAGAATTCCAAAAATTCGGTCCAGCAACCGAAAAAGCTCGTCTACCCAGAAAAGTTCTAGTTTCTGGCACAACAAGAACAAGGCATTCAGATGACCTGGTTGAATAATGATGAGTTTGAGGAGTGAGGACTGATTTTAAGTGTTGTGGTTGTCCAGATTTCAATGTTTTGTAAACTATAAGCCCCAATTTAAAAGAAATTCTTTGCTGAATAGGAAGCCAATGCAAGGATTTAAGTACCGGGGTTATATGCTCATATTTTGATGTAACAGTTAAGGCTCTGGCCAAAGAGTTCTGTATTCTTTAAAGTTTCTGCATGTTTGACTTTGTGATACCTGTAAGAAGCGAGTTACAGTAATCGAGGCGACTGGAGACCAGTGCGTTTGCTAAAGATATCCTTGAAGACATAGGGACATATCGCCGAATTCTGCGTATGTCACGAATATGCATATACGATGACTTACAAATTCCATTTATGAAGTTGGCGATAGACATAGTAGAATCAAAAATAACGCCCAAGTTACGAGCAACATCAACCAACTCCACAAGTGAATCACCCAGTTTTAAAGAGTTGAGCCATTCAAACTTTTTAAGCTGCTGTGGAGTACCCAGGAGCATACATTCAGTTTTTGATGGGTTAAGAAGGAGTTTATTAGCTGCCATCCAAGACTGAACCTCATCAAAGGCAGTGGATAACAGCTGCACATACGAATGACAAGACAAACTGTCTAAAGAAATATACATTTTGAGTATCATCAGCATAGAAGTGATATCCTAGTGAATGATGGTCTAGTAGTCTACCTAATGGTGTTGTGTAGAGTGAAAACAAAAGAGGGCCATGCACAGAACCCTGTGGAACACCACATGTCAACAAAGCACTAGCTGAATAATCACCATTTATATATACCGCCTCCTGAGTGCGAGGACTAAGATAAGTAGCAAACCAATTCAAGGCAGGACCAGAAACTCCAAACCAATGCTGGAGACGATTCAAAAAGAGAGAATGATTCACTGTATCAAATCCAGCAGATAAGTCAAGAAGAACAAGTGCTGCCACCCGACCCTTATCCATAGAGCACATGATGTCATCATGAACAGCAAGAAGTGAAGATTCTGTTGAATGAAACTTACGGTATGCAGACTGAAAGGGGAATAATAGTGAGTTGGCAGATAGATGAATCTGCAAACGGTTCAAAACTATTCGTTCAAGAATTTTTGATACAAAATTCAAAGTTGATATGGGTCTGTAATTAGACAGGTCACTTGGGTCAAGAGAAGGTTTTATTTAGCAGAGGTTGAACCATGGCATGAGCAAAAACACCTTTGCCACTGCATCGAGGCTCATTAAGCATAGAAAATGTTTGGGGAGTAAGATCAGTAATGAAAGCAGAAGTGTCACTATGTTGAATCCAGGTTTCAGTAAGACCAAGTATATGTAGGGAGTGCTCACAGAGAAAGTTATGAAGTTCAGCAGCTTTTTACGAAGAGAACAAATATTTAATTGACCAGTAACCAAACTGAAATCTAGCAGGTCCGGGATTTACTTCAACATCGCCAGCCAAAAGAAGTAATAGGAACAAATACGTAGATGACCTGTGATTTGTAGCCGAAAATGTTTTGCGTGAATTTAAATTTGACTCAGAACAAAAAAATAATGTTATTGGTATTGCGGAATAGATAGTGGCGTTTAATAAATGCATAAATAATAATGTTTGGGTGCAAGCCACTGTGCACTTGTGCGCTGTTGACGGCAGGATCAAGCGGCGAAACAGGTCATAAGAGCACCATGTAAACTAAAAAAATTTGTCGTGGAAAAGGAAGAAATTTTCCTGCTGCACGAAACACCAACAAAGAGGCAAAATCTGATAGGCATATTATGGTCTTGTTTAATTGACGCACTTGTGACGTTCTGAATCTACCAGAGAGTCTAGTCATATCCAACACACGTCTAGTGCGGTCAAGTCAAATCTAGTCTGGTGTAGTCACGTCAACTCAAGTCAGGTAAAACCGATTCAATTAAATAAAGTCTAGTCCAGTCTTGTCGCTATAAATGCGTAATTTTCGTTCAGTCGCTAATCGACTCCTTACAACTGTTCGTGAGGTAAGGCCTGGCAGCCATAAGATGCCCTTAACACTGAATACTAATGTTGGCATTAATGCTCTGTTAATTAAAGAATTGGTTCTTTTAGTCATGTATTTTGATCACCAGATGCCAGCAGATAATGCTTCTGATATCCAGCTTCTAGTTTGAACTCTTTCATCGCTCGCCATTCAGTCAAGAATTATGGAGACATCGGGATATCGGAAAATTCGATTTCCACGGCCAAACTAGTGAGAATTTATCATTTTGCCTGGTAGGCCCTAGTGACTCAAAACATTTGTAATACAAAGACTACTTCAATGAGACGGTGGGTGATTGGTTTGAACGTAGGGCATACTTATAGTATCGGGGACCGCTCTGTTTTGGCCGTTGATTTTCGGCGTCAACCGTCGCAGTGATTTTAATTATAGGTGTAGCTTTTGTAAATGTCCCATCATTGATTGAAGTAAATAAACATGGATTCTAATGCTTGCTGTCAAATAAGGGATAGGGTAAAAGTAGGGGTTAGTTCGGCTTTGTAAATTTTGAATCACATTTAATTGCAAATAGTGTTTAGCTCGAAGAGATTCATCTTAGCGGAAACTACAACCAATCACAGTAAGCAGAAGCCAGGCCGAAAGCCTCGCCCCAAATAGCCCAAAATGCCCTAGGTCCCCGATACTATAAGTATGCCGAACGTAGTTTTGGAGCCAAACGTAAACAGCGAATATATATAGAAAGTCCTGCACACAATGGAGTCTCTTACGCAATGTTCGTTTAAATGTAAATGTAACTAAATCCTCCATTCTGGTTTAGCTTAAGGAACTTGATAAAAATTTCATATCTGTCCATTTCGCTGAATATTTTGGTTTTGTACTTAAGTCAAAGAAGCTGTGTGGGCTGAAAGGGACCAAATTTGTCTATTAGGAAATGTGTCTGTTTACTCTTCTTCTGTTCTCTGCCCTCATGCAGGTTCAAACGTCCGATGACGCCACTCCTTACGGTGCTGAGCTTCTTCTTTCAGCCTGCTGGTTCCGGACTGTTTACTTTCAGGAAGGTTCTTGCATGTAGAAATGACACACTTTGGTGTAGGCCCTACTTTACCTCAGTCAGACATCGTTTGACGAAGACTGGCCACCAAACAAAATGGATGAAAGTTATTAAATTCTTCGTGATTGTTTCACAGTATCTGACGAATTCTCAAAACCACTTCACCCGAAGTTTCGCAGCAACTGATAGACGACGATGTTTTCGACTAAAATTCAAAATTCAAACACACTCGTGGCTCGATATACGACAGTTCAGAGCTGTGGTGGTCCCTGAGTACAACTACACTTCGACAACAACTAGTCATTGTCCACTTACGAAGGTAAATCAACAGTAACTTCACTACTTCATCGACTCAGTGGCGGCTCCAAGATTGCTTGCGTGGAGGGGCAAGAGCATTTCCAGAGGGGCGCCACATTATGGTAGTCCACCATGCACAGGTCTGGTCTGAGGGGAGCCGGCATATAACCAAGAGGGGCATGGGGTGGCGAACAAGCCCCCACACCTTTAGCTAAATCCGCCACTGAATCAACTAGCTTCTCCTCTCGCGACCGCCGAATTGTAATGGTTTTTAAATGTTCCCCGCAAGTTCACTGCTTTCCTTCACAGCGAGCACCTGTGCTAAGTTATCTTCCATAATCCCACCTTACTTATAAGCACCTAGGAATGCTGGCCGTGCCTAAGTAATATGTAAATTCAATTACATGCTGGCCAAACTAGATAGGTACATGTGTTCACATGTCTGTGAAGTCTGACATTTAAAGACAGTATCCCAGGTGATTCTGGATGGCTTCAGTGCAACACGTTTCCTTCCATAGAACACAGTGGGGCAAACAGGGCCAGATTCACTACTATGAGTCATTGCACACGACACTCCTTTGGACGGGTCACCAGTCTCAGCACCTAGGCCACTATTCAGTAGACTTTTTCACAAATCATTTCGAATGACACCTCAGTGGGCAAGTGACCAGTCTCCAGAGCCTGGTCACTGCTCACATTGGGCTTGTTTTGGGCTTTGGCCTTCAAATTCTGTCTCAGATGTATTGTATTGCTTGGTGGCAATACAAACAGGAAACTGTTTCTCAGAACCACCTGCTTCTCTGCTCACTCTCTGTTCTCTGGGACTCTTTCATTCCCACCAATCTACAGTACAGTTGTTTGGCTTACCGTTGGCAAGTTGTACAGTCTTTGACGAACTTTTGTGGCACTGATGGTACGTACCGTTGGCAGGCCTCTGCACGTGTGCGCGGGCCTGTCACTGGTGACTTTTCTAGTTCTTCTAACAATTGACTGCTAAATTATAAACTTTATGATCTTAATGACATTTCTAACATCATGCGGTTTGCCCAGAGAGAGCCACTGATGAGTTTATCTTGAAGTGGTGCTATAAAAATTTTAAATTGCAATTACAATACATTGCTTGCTGTCCGTTGACTTACCAACTGGACTGCATCACATATTACTATGGATTTAGAATCCAGTTGTCAAGAATAAGAAAACATACATGATTAGAATATAATGTGCAAAAATAAGAAAACACAACCTTGTAACTTGACAACATCGCTGTCACTATCATAGTCTCTAATCCCGTCACTCACCACTAGGTGGCAGGCTTGTGCATGATATTGCATGGCAAGAGTGTAGCGCCTCGGATATGTCAGGGCTTGGTGACATAAAACATGTTTCAAACAAAAACTATTTCAATGAGACCGTGCATGATTGGTTAGATATGGAAATTCCTTCACAAAAGGGTCATTCCAGCTCAACTCAACCAATTCTGAGAAAAGTTCCCACTTGACCATCTCAGAATTGCCTGAAATTTTAGCCACATGTTGCAAGATGTATTGGATGGAAAAGCCCATATGTACTTTGATAGATCACCAAAAAACATGAAATTTTGTTCATAAATTCACTTTAAATATGATAAAAAATGTTTATGTTAACTGTATTTTTAATAAAATTACTTAGATATGTTGCATTATAGTTTAAAAAGTTACCATAATGGTTTCACAGTTTTGATATTGATATATTTGGGTCACAAGTCTGTCAAATACCACATATAATTGCAACTCACAAAACCAACAAATGACCATGTTTGACACACTGTAAGCTCCTTAAAACAAAAAACTCCATCGGGATTTTTGGAACAATTAGTAATTGATCTATGCTCTATCAGAAAATGCAATAAAAAATTATATCTTTATGACCCTTTTTGGGAATATTTTTTCTCTTTGACCCCCTTGTCAGATTTGATGAAATTTGACCTCCTGTATCCAGCAGATGTGAATAAGTAATCAAGTCAAACGTTGCCAAGTAATTGCCAGCCACATAGACAGTATACATATAAAAATTGAATGCATTGTGCCTGGTACATGTTGAGATATTGATCACTGAATATTGCAAAATTTAGAAATAAAATGAATATGAAGGCACTTTTGACATTTAATACAGCTGAAATTATGGGACACATTATAATAATTATTATATTTTTGTAATCTACGCAAGAAAGTATACAAATAGAAAAAAATCATCTGATTTAGTCTGACGGTTCTAGAGATATCAGTTCTCAAAAAGTGGACGTCACGGAGTTTCGCAAAATGCCTTCGGAGGGGGTGGTCATGGAATCAACGATATCTTGGAAAGAATTTTAAATATTGCAGAAACAATTTGGGCTTTTCCATCCAATACATCTTGCAACATGTGGTTAAAATTTAAGCCAATTCTGAGATGGTCGAGTGGGAGGCATTGGTTGTGTTGAGCTGGAACGAACCAAAATGGATCCTGTTGCGTAAGTTCATTTGTATCGGTAGTTGTTTGTGGAAAATTTTTTCGAAATCCAACATTGTACTAATGCTTTAATTTTATAGGGTAGATACATTTTGAAATCCAGCATTCAGTTTGGATTTATGAACTATCACTAATTTAATTGTATTAATGGCAGGAGATGTTTTAAAATCCAGCTTCTGGTTAGAAATGAACTTATTTTTTGTTAATTTATTTATATTTGCTAGATGGCAGCAGATATTTTCTTAATCCCACTTCTAGTTTTTATTGAAGTCGTTTATTGATAGTTTCATCGTATTCGCTAGATGGCAGCAGATGTTTTTCTAATCCAGCTTATAATTTGTAGGAATGAACTTTATCATCGCTCGCCATTTTGTGGAGAACCATGGATGATTTGAATATCACGAAATTCTATTTATGCTGCCAAATTGTGAGGTAAAATATTTTTATTTTGCCTGATTGGCCCTAGTCACTAAATTTTTTAAGGAAAAACTACTTCAGTGAAACTGTGGTTTGAGCGTAGCTATTGAGCCTTACGTAACCAGCTAATATCGAAAAGTCCTTCACACAACGGATCCTTTTACGCATTGTTTGTTTAAATGTACATGTAAATTCACGTTTTTCTCTGACGATCACAGGGCCTCGATACTGCTAATTTTTCAATGAATTATGGATAAGATTCTTTATCATTGATGTCTGTTTGTACGGAGATTGATAGCCCGAGATTCAAATATCTGAATTATAGCCATTTTTTTAGCCTCGGCATATTAGGACTCTCCTTTGCCGACTGGTCTTCCCATTGACAGTGTACGATTAGAGTACTCATCGAGTCTCAGTTCGCTAGGGGGCGCAAGTGGAGCGGAAATCTTTAAATAAATTTCTGCCAAGGCGGGGATTTGAACCGTATCCTCTTGATTGCTAGCGCGGTCACGTGGGTATTTCCGTGAGCAGAAATCTTTATTCGTCTAGAGGCTTAGTCTACATGGAGGCGGACTTTATTTAGGCTTTTTCATGGCCGATTATTTGACCGCTCCTTCTCCACACTCCGCAGCTGTTAAACGCGGTCACGCTTCAATGACCACAGACAAGTTCAATGCCCGTCTACGATATGCAAATCGTTTGAAAACAGACAACTTTGCCTTGTGACACTCCTTTTTCTCCTTCAGCGGGCTCCTCTTCGCTCCACATGTGTTAAAGTCGGTGACAGTTCTCTGACCACACAAAATCAATACCCGTCTACAATATGCAAATCGTTTGGAAACAGACAGGTGTGTCTTGTGGCCCTGGAAATGCTCTACACCCCCACACCTAAGCAATCTTGGAGCCGCCACTGATCCGTCCTCTGGTTCACCCTATTTCCCATTAACAAGGGATCGGTGGTCATCCAGATCAGAGGCTAAACTGTTTAAAGTTATCAGATGCATAATTAATTTAATGTTAGGCAAGGCAAGACTAGTAATCACATGCTTACTTGCTAACTTACTTAAACGTACACAAATAAACGCATACCTGAGTGCATACATACTTAAGCATGCACACAATGGAGAAAAAATATATATACTCACTTGTTTTCTTGCATAATTGCTTACTTGCTCACATGTCTACTTACTTACTTACTAGCTTCCTTACTTACTTACTTACGCTTAGATACACACCAACATACAGGCATGCATACACACATAAGCATCTGTTCATATGGTGATTATGTCTGTCTGTCTGTCTGAAGAGTTGTTTGAACATATGATGGATTTACATGCAGTAGTCCAAAATAAAGACGAAAATGTTCTGAGTGTAAGTGAAGAAGCTGGAAATAAAGCAGAAAAAGCTGAAAATGAATATGAAAAAGCTAAAAATGAAGATTTAGACATTACAAATAAAAATGAAGAAACAAAAACTGTAGACAAAACGTCATCAGATAAAGAAACAATAGATGCAGAAGCTGAAGAAAAACAGAAATTGTTAGAGAAAGATAAATTTGGTGCATTTACACATTCAGAAAAGGAAAGTGGTGAAGAAATTTTCAAGACCGATTCAGATATGGTAAAAACCGACGAAGAAAGCGGTTCCTATGAAAGGAATTTGGTAGTGCGAACCGACACAAGGTTTTCCATGGAAACAGATGAGGAAACCATGGTTACCACAGAAACAAGGCAAGAAAGTACCAGCGCAAACGAAGCTAGAATGGCTTGAAGAAATGACATCATGTTTCTAGTCTCCACTGACGAGGAAACTGTCATAGAAACAGATTTGTCTGAAGTGGGTGAGAAAAATCCTAACTCTGAGGACGGTGAGGCGTCATGTGAATCTGCAGTTGCTTTAGTTACGACGGAAGAAACCATGGTAACAGAAGTTACCAGAATTGAAGATGGAAGCAAGAGTACTGAGACTGATTCCGAAGCAGTGAAGACGTCCGAAGTTGATGGAGCAGAAATGGAAAGAAACTCGAACGTAGAATCACTGACATTCAATGAGAAGAGCTTGAAATCTGTTGAATTCGAGATAAATGCAGCTGTTCAAAGTCTCCAGAGGGAAGAGAAAGCGAGTTTCCAAGTAAATTTGGGAGATAAAGCTGCTCCGTGTGGTTCCATGGCTGCAGAAGAAGAACAGGTTCTCAGAAAATCCGAGATTAAGGAACCAGATATAAGGGAATCTGAGGAAAAGGAATCAGAAATAAGGGAATCTATTGAAAAGGAAACAGAAGAGTGGGAAGTAATCAAGATAGTATCGGAAGTAAGGGAATCAGGCACAGAGGATTCAAAAATAAGGGAATTCGAGGAAAAGGAATCGGAAATAAGGGAACCCCATGAAAAGGGATCAGAAGAGTGGGAAGTTATCGAAACGGTATCAGAGTTAAGGGAATCGCAAACAAAGGATTCATAAATACGGGAATCCAAGGAAAAGGAATCAGAAACACAAGAATCCCACGAAGAAACAAAAATAAGAGAATCCCAGGAAAAGGAATCGGAAGTAAGTGAAAAGGAATCCGAGCAAAAAGATTCACCCGAAAAGGAATCGGAAGAAAGAAAATCAAACGAAAATCAATCAGAGAAGGCAATCAAACTTCCAAGCACCGTAGACAGCTCGCTTCTGCCATTAGCCCCTTCAATAGACCATATCGAGATCATATATATTTCCGACGGTTGTCACGATCGACATCACGAGTCGATCATCGTAAGCAAAAGTGAACTGCGCCAGTTAGCAATGAAAGAACACGAATCAAGCTCTAGCAGGGTTTCAGTACATCGACCGAGCAGGGAAGCAGTCAGTGGGTCACTAGAAGCTGAGGAAGTTTTGGAACTGTATGCAGAAATGAAGGACAGCATGGAACCCTGTGAAAGTGTGGAACAAATGAGTGGAATGGAACTCACCACGGACAGCATAGAACCAGTAGATCGAAAAACGACAAGCAATCAGATAGAGCAGAGTGTGGAACCAGATGAAAACATGGTGCCTGATACAAGCACAGAACCAGATAAAAGCATTTCACCAGATACATGCATGGAGCAAGATAAAAACTTGGCTCCAGATACAAGCATGGAACCAGATGAAAACATCGCACCAGATACAACCATGGAACCAGATGAAAAATCGCTCTAGATACAACCATGGAACCAGATAAAAGCATCGCACCAGATACAGCCATGGAACCAGATAAATACATTGCACCAGATACAGCCATGGAACCAGATGAAAACATCGCACCAGATACAACCATGGAACCAGATGAACAAGCAACACATGTAGAAATCACAGAACCAGAAACGGCAGAAATTGCTAACAAACTGGACCGAGCGGAATCTTCTGAAGCTTATGACAGTTCGAGCGAAAACAAAGCAGGAGATTTTTGATCGACGGAGTTTGTGTCGACAACAACGAAGCGAGTCGTGATCACGGAGACAAAGATCGAACGGCGGCGAACGGTTCAACAGGGATCGAGCCAGGAATCAAGAGTGATCGATTCAAGCAAACTACAGAAACTGTAAGTTTTAATGTAAATGTAGAGGTTTTTCTATAGCGACTGTATGGCCTCGACCCTGCTCATTTTTCAATGAATTGATCGGGTGAGATCCTTCATCACCACTGCCCATTTGAATGGGCGCCACGCCATTTACGGTTGGGTTATGATTGAGAAGGATCCGTAAAAGTTTGCCAATCCGCCACTGTAAACCGGGGTAACCAAAGCTGATCCCCGGGGACCACTACTCACCCATATCTGAGTTTATGGCTGGAAGACTCTAAAAAATTAAAAGTGTTGTGATGCATAAAAAAAATTTTCTCAACGTCTTGTAATGTATTTATGTATGTATTTATCTAACACTTATTGTAGCGCCTTTGTACCTCACAACCCCACTTATACCTGGACATGGTTGACACTTGGCTACCTTAAGGAGGTCACAGTTACTCCCGTCGCTTTTCCAAGGGTCGATGTTTGGCTACTTAAAGCAGGTCATAGTTACTCCCGTCGTTATCGGGAGTAGTTGAAGTTGTAATTATCAGCAGGAAACCATCGTTGATGAATCTTGGCTTTGGCATCTTGGTTTGCCAGTGAATAGGCACAGTAGTACCCCATGGGCAGAGAACCCTGTAGGTCAACGTTTGGCTGCTTTAAGAAGGTCACAGTTACTCCCATCGCTTTTCGACGGGGTGCATTGTGCCTTTGAGAGGCTGTACACATGTCTGGTTACTTGGCGTAACTTCTGCATGATTTCAGTGGACCACCAGAGGGCAGTGCAGAAGAATCGAGTGCCACTGAGGACAGAGGTGATGCGGCGACGAGTGATTCCTTGAATCCATCCAGCGAATTGCAGTCTGCAGATGATTCCAGAAAATGTATTGACCTCATATTCTAATCTAATCTAATGACTTCTATGGCGCCGTTATCGTAATGCCCAAGGCATCAGTCGATGGTTGCTTCAAGTGAAATTGTAATCAAAACATTCAAGAATTCTTCTTTCGATAAGATTTGCTAAAATGTGCCTTAATGTACATAACATGGTCTTGCAAATAAAAGCAATTCTCAGATAAAAATAATCAAGCTTATTTGATGTTGCCCTCTTTCCAGAGCTCGGAACTGCACACACAACCATGCAACAGAGCACTGATGGTGCTCAGCAATTGTGAGTGAAGGACTTGTTCAAGGTCCCTACACAGTAACCATCTCAGGGGAGGATGCTTGAACCTGTAGACTGCATTACAAGTGAGTGCTCTGACCAATAAGCTACTGTGCCTCACATTCTGCTCTACATTTACCTGACTGCTCACTGATTGACAACCCCTCGTCCGTTTCCTCTCTGTTCCACACAGTCCTTGGACTGCAATGACCCCAGATGACCTCAGGACTGCCTTTCCTTCTCTTCTTCCTCCTCTTTCTGCTATTCTCCCTTCTCCTTCTTTTCCTACTTAAACTTCTGAATATTTTTCGTGGCATTGAGTTGATTTGAATTACCTTTTCTCTTGAGTGATTCTGTCCTGTGGATTGTGCTAATGGCGCTATAGAAGTTTCCAGCTTAGATTAGGTTTTTGAATTTCAAAATTTTGTTTTATTTTGTTGTATCACTTAGGGCCGAAGGTTTTGTAGTTCGTCCGGACATTATTGCAGCGTGTGCAGTTTACGCCGAATATCTTCGAGATCCGACTTTGGCCGTGGACAGCGATAATGTTGTGAGTGTCAAGTCTGGGTTACCCAACGGACTTTTTCAGTTGTTGCACCTAAATGTTGGAACTGCCTCCCTGTGTCTGTTCGTTCTGCTCAGTTGCTTCTGTCATTTCCTTCTCAACTTTAAACTTACCTTTTTCAAATTGCTTATCCACCGTAGGCTGCCTCTCTGTCTAGTGGACTGACCTTCTGGGTGTTGACCTGATTGTGGCTTGGCTATGGTGCACCATCGGTTGATGCCTTGTGCATTAGACACCGGCGCATTAGAAGTTACTAATTATTATATTGTTATGTTACCCTACTTGGTTGCCTGTGCATGTGGCTTGACCCCTGGTTTCCTGATCCATTCGGACTTTGACCTGGCTTCTTCAATGGATGATAATTGTTGACTATGGTTTAACTTGAAGCAACCACTGATTGATGCCTTGGGCATTATGCTAACGGCACTATGGAAGTCTTTAGATTAGATTTAGACTTTGGTTGAGATTGTGTCGTGTGATTTCTTGTAGACTTCGTGTGGGGATTTTCTTCACAATCATTGGTTTGAGTTGGCCGGATGCAAGACGTCTGATGTTGGTCTCGTCATATTCCACTTGGCCAAGTATCAGACCTTTGGGACAAGTCTTGCACGGAGTGTTGTCAACATGGCCGATGGTGATGTCAGTGATTTTGCTTAACTTTATGTCCTGCAAGTGGTGGTGGTGATGATGATGATGAGGAGGAGGAGGAGGACGACGATGGTAGCAGGAATCATGGTGGTGGTTTTAGCTGATGGTGACTGGAATGTTAATTTTTATTTATGTGGCCTGACCTGGTTTTGGTTTACGTGCATGTAACCTGACCTGATTTGTTTATCTTTCTTGCCCTGACAGTTTTTTTATGTAACCTGAATTGTATGTACCTGACCTGGTTTTATCTACTCATAATCTGGTCAGCTTAACCCGACCTGATTTAATTTTAGTTTACTTGACCTGATTTTATACCCACCCATGATATGTTCTGATTTGTGCTTATCTTACTTGACCTGACCTAGTTTTTATTTAACCTGGGCTGATTTTTTATTTTAGTTACTTGACCTGATTTTGTACCTACCCATATTCTGATGCAATCTGTTTACATCCTTATCCTACCTGACCTGATCTAGTTTTTAGTTAACTCACTTGATTTTATATTTATTTACTTGACCTAATTTTTATCTACTCATATGCTGATGCGAATTGTGCTTATCTTAGCTGACCTGATCTGGTTTTTGTGAACCTAACCTGACCCAGTTGCTGTTCCAGAGCAACGCAGCAATCCATTACGCCGCGTCGTATGGAAACATGGAAGTGATCTTGGTTCTCTTGGACGCTGGATTCTGCGATGTTGATAGACAGAATAAGGCCGGATACACTGCGATCATGCTCACCTTGCTCCTCCTGGTCGATCTCGATCAACATGAGCCTCTTGTTCTTCGACTCTTCCACTCGGGGGACGTCAACTCGGCGTCCGCAACGGTTAGATTGTGTTTGGGGAAGTTCGTGGGGATTTCGAGGTTTTTGTTGAAAGTGTCACGAATTTGTGGATATTTCTCGTTTGGGGAAGGTCTTGGGAAATTTGGGGGGATTTCCAGTTTTCATGGAATGTTTCAGGGATTTTGTGGAATATATAAGGAAATTTTTGATTGACCATCATGTGTCGGGTTTGGCTTTCTCTTCAGCTCCAGATTTTTATTCTAAAAGATAAAAACCTTGCAACCGTGTGCTCAAAGAGTTTTTATAGAGGCTTGTAAATTAGCGTACTACCTTTATCATTTCACTTTTATCTTTATCTTTTTACTGTTTACCTTTATCTTTTTACTGTTTACCTTTATCTTTTTACTTTTGACCTCTAGTAGCATTTGTCTAGGTCTTCCTCTTTGTTTCTTTCCTTCCATTCTTCCCTCTATGATATTTCTCAGAAGGGAATCACCTCTCGGTATTCTGGCCCTGTTACCGGCCAATGAAGGATGGTGAGCTGAGTGGGTGCCACAAGTCATGGCATTCCACTAAGTACTTACCTGGTGCAATTTTGTGTGACTTCACTGCTCCTGCCAGTTTAATGTTTCACTGCTCGTTTCAGTTCATTCTGTCAATTCTTTGATATCTTCTTCTTCAAGTTCTCTGCCTCCAGGCAGGTTCGAACATCCAATGGCGCCATTCCTGACGTTGTTGGGCCTCCTGCTTCAGTTTACCGTATCCGTCCTCCATCGTCCAGTCTAGTAGCATTTGTCTAGGTCTTCCTCTTCGTTTCTTTCCTTCCATTCTTCCCTCTATGATATTTCTCAGAAGGGAATCGCCTCTCGGTATTCTTTGACGTCATTCAGGTCTAAACTAAAGACACATCTCTTTCAGCTAGCTTCTGGCTTCTGGTTTCTCTGACCTATCGGAGTTCGACCCAACTTCTCAAACAGGTTATAATTTTGACTGTGATTTTGACTTGAATTGACCATCAGCTAATGTCTTGGGCATTGTGATAACGGCGCTATAGAAGTCTTTAGATTAGATTAGATTAAATGAAGAAAACGAACCTAAGTTTCTGAACATTCTGTTTTTTGAGACAGTCTGGACAAACGTCTCTGATGCTAGCTGCCAGTCACAGTCATGACGCAATGGTGGCACTGCTCCTGGAGGCAGGTGCCGAGATCAACCTTCAGGACGAAGATGTTCAACCGCTCTGATGTGCGCCAGCGAACACGGCCACGCGGAAGTCATCAGAACCCTCCTTAACCATCCAGAATGTGATTCAGCAATCACTGACATCGTATGTATCTTTGTATCGTAAGCTCTGAGTTTCTAAAGCGCTACTTAAAACCTCAGCACAGGGCACCAGCTTATTCAAGAACCAGCTTGGTTCTTGACATGGCATCTTTGGACGACCCCACCGACTTGACGGTGGGGTCGTCCAAAGATGCCATGTCAAGAACCAAGTCCGTTTGACAGAAGACCACAGAAGGGGGAGAGGAGCTGCTAGGGGGTTTGTGCTTACAACGTCAGTTTACCGGATCAGAACTAGCCATTCAGGATGTCATTAATAGTCTGTGGACAATTTTTCTCTTCTAAGGGATTAGAACTCTTACCTCCAATAACAAAATAATAATAAGAGCAGTAGGAACAGTAGACAGGGCTGACCTTTCTTGTGCCTGCACTAATTTCTTCTTTCTAAGCAATCTTGTATTGGTCAGGTAAAAATAAAAATAATAATGATAAAAATAGTAGTAGTAGTAGTAGTAGTAGTAGTAGTAGTAGTAGTAGTAGTAATAAAAACACAATAAATAATTGTTTCAGATGATTTATCATTTTCTTCTGGCAATTTTTTTAAATCCTGAGGGATATTAATAATAATAATAATAATAATTAATATTCTTTTGAGTTTTTTCTCCTGGAGGGTTACACTCCAATCAGCCCCTTGACTTAGCCCAGATAGGCAGCCTTGGGTATAAACTGTTAGCGACTTAATGTTCCTAATGTTCTTCCACGTGAGGGTGGGTGACCAATCTTCTCCCTCGATGCCTTATCTTCCGACCGACAGTAAACACAGTCGGCGCTAGAGGAACTGAAATCTTGAGTTATCTTTCTACCCTGGCAGGGATTTGAACCCCAATCTCTGAGTTGAGATTTGAACCCCAATCTCTGGGTTGAGATTTGAACCCTAATCTCTGGGTTGAGATTTGAACCCCAATCTCTGGGTTGAGATTTGAACCCTAATCTCTGGGTTGAGATTTGAACCCCAATCTCTAGGTTGACAGTCTGGCACGCTGACCAGTGGACTGTTGTATGCACAGTAGTATTAAAACTTTGTTTTCTTGTCACAGGATGGCAGCACGCGCTGTCGATTGCATGGAGGAAGGCCATCACGACATCGGAGTCTTCCTCTATGCTCATATGAAAGCTTTAGACGATTATTTGGTAATGCTTTCACTTGTAATGTATTCTCTAATGCGATATATGGATACCTTAACTGGTAAATGGCGTAGCACCCATTCGGGTGGGCTGCGGTACTGAAGGATCTCGCCTGATTAATTCACTGCAAAAATTAGTAGGGTTGAGGCCATACAGTTGCTGTATGAAACTGTGTACATTTACTTTTGCATTTAAAGTAACGACTTTTGTAATGTACTGTTTGGATTTGTGAAATTCCAGATACTTATATAGCGCCTTTTTGGAACCTCCTGTCAAAGATGTGTGGCATGGTGGTTTATCGGAAACGTGTTGAGTCGATCTTGCAGTTGTGGGTTCGACTCCGTGTAACGACCCTGGGCAAGTTGTTTATGCACGCCGTGCCTCTGTCACCAAGCAGTATACTTTGGTACTGGCGTAAGCTGGAAAGTAAACGCAAGTCCTGTGATGCACTGACCCTGTGTCCAGGAACTTGGGGTTTGTCCACTACCGGCTCAAGGGCCTAAAAGAAAAGGAAATGAGCGCCTCCCCTACGTCTCATTTGTGGGATATGGGATACTTTACTGTCAGAGGTGCTGAAGCACAGCTAGTTAACAGTTTGACTAAATCTAAAACCATTGACCATCGACTGATGCCTTGGACATTATGATAATGGCTGTATAGAAGTCTTTTGATTAGATTAGATTAAAATGAAGTGACTTAAGTTATGATCAGCTGCGAATGTTTCTGAGCTGCCTCTAGTGGTCAAGTTCGGATTTTTCTGTAGCAGTTCCTTTTTCTGATAATTCTTTCTCTTGTTTTTTTTAAACAGGTTTTGAAAAAAGGAAATCTGATAATTATCTAGTATTATAATTTTTTAGTAAATGTAATACAGCTGCTATCAATATAATTTTCTTCTTTTCAGTTGGAGGAGGATTGAAGTGACAACGCTTGACCTTGTGACCTGACCTACATGTACTTCTAAATGAAACATCGAAGCATTGAGCCTGTGGCTGCTTGGTGACTTGACCTACACTGGATGTAGATGAAGACTGTGAAGCATAACCTCAGCAACCTGACCTATTTTTATATGACAGTCTGATCAGGACAGTGAACCATTAACTCGGTATCCTGACCTACATCTGTAATATTATTGCAGATAATTGGATGAATTTGTTGAACCGTGATCCTTTGGTGACCTGACCCACATCGGTTCTTTATTTGCAAAGAAAATCTCCCAAAAGAAGTTAATTCTAGATCGTTTAGGCTTTTTAACAGTGTGGATAGTATGCATCTTTTGTCTGGCTTTAGAACTCTGCAAATAACAACAACATTTTCTTTGAATAGGGCAAAAGGCAGAAGGCAGACATTTGAATCTGTGGCTAGCACGGTCCTCTGAGCTTTTTGTTTATGTAAACTTTATCAAAGAATTTATTTTGAAGGTTGCTCTTAAAATCTGGCTGACGGCGCGCCATAGCGATAATGCCCCGGATGTGCCATTTTAGAAAAGGTCATTACTACACCCGATAATCTGGACAAAAATCCGTCTTGAACATCTGTATTGGCCATTGAGCGAGTGTATGGGACGCAAATGTTTCTTTAAAAATATTCCGGACACCTTGTTGATGGATCGCGCTACTGACCCCGGAAATATTTGTAAATCTCATTTTTCAATGAATTAATCGGGTGAGATCCTTCCGAGTTGAATGGGCGCCTCGCTATTTATGGTCCCCGTGCACGGACCGCGCTAGCCCGAGATTCAGATCTCTGAAATAAGCCACCTTCTGGTTGTAACAATGTGGCTAGTCAAATCCGTGTATCCTTTGAAAGCTTCACTACTTTTAAGCTCAAAATGCAAATATAATATATAATAATAATATAACAGATGATATCTATAACAATGAACAGATTTATTCTCTAGAAAAATACTTTAACTTTTACCAACGAATTTCATCGCTGGTCTTTTTGTAGAGAATTATGGACGAATTCGAATATCAGGAAATGCGATTTGCACAGACAAACTGGTAAGAATTTATTATTTTTCCCGATAGGCCCTAATCACAAAAAATGTTTAATCCAAAAGCTACTTCAATGAAGCGGTGGGTTTGAGCCAAACGTAAACTGCTAATATTGAAAGTCTTTCACACAATGGATCCTGTTATGCATGTTAAATTGTATTCGCTAGATATTACTGGATAAATTCTTGCTACTGTAATTCCGATACGTCGATAAATTCGCACAAAATGGCGAGTGATGAAAGAATCATTAAGCACATTAGAAGCTGGATTGATAAATTATCTGCCATCTGGCGATACAATTAAACTAGAAGGTGAATATAAAAATTATTAGGCCTAGTGACAACACGTTTTTAATACAAAAATTACAACTTGGACGGTGGATGATTGGTTTGAGAGTAGCGTGTGTGCCTTACTTAACCGATATGTCAATGGATCATTTTATGTTAAATTGTATTCGCTAGATGTCAATTTTTTGGAAATAGTTTGTGCAAATGATTCTAGTTTAATTCTATTCGCTAGATGGCAGTTGATTTTAGGAATCCAGCTTCTAGTGTTTTTATGAATTCTTTCATTGCTCGCCATTTTGTACGAAATTATGGAAGAATCTGAATATCAGAAATTTCGATTTTCGCGGCCAAACTGGTAAGAATTTATTATTTTATCTGTTAAGCCCTAGTGACATAAAACATTTTAATACAGTTACTCCAATGAGACGGTGACCGATTAGTTTTAACGTAGTATACATAAGAAGCAAATGTCCTTAGTATAATGGATCTTGTTACGCATTTTAAATTTTATTCGCTAGAAGATTGGGGAATTATTTGGGTATCCATCTTCTAGTTTGTACTCGCGCATTTAGTTCAATTATATTCGCTAGATGACAGCAGATTCTAGTTTGTTTTCATGAATTCTTTAATCAGCGAACCGTGACCGTGTTTAACAGGTGTGGAAAGAAAAGGAAAACACTTGTGGCAAGCTGACAGATAGATTTGACCGCTCCTTTTCTTTCCACACCTGTTAAACACGGTCACGGTTCGCTGACCGCACAAGTTCAAGACCCGTCTATAGTATGCAAATCATTTGAAAATAGACTTGTGGCACGCTGGCCGATTGGTTTGAGCGCTCCTTCTCACTCCACACCTGTTAACGCGGTCACGGTACGCTGACCACAAACAATACCCGGCTACAATATGCAAATCATTTGACAGACTTGTGGCGCTGTGGCCGATTCATTTGAGCACTCCTTCTTTGCACTTCACACCTGTTAAACACAGTCGCGGTTCGCTGACCGCACAAGTTCAAGACCCGTCTATAGTATGCAAATCGTTTGAAAACAGCCTTGTGGCACGCTGGCCGATTGTTTTAAGCGCTCCTTCTCACCCAACACCTGTTAAACGCGGTCACGGTTCGCTGACCATACACAAGTTCAAGACCCGTCTACAATATGCAAATCGTTTAAAAGAGACAATTGTATTTTGGTCGATTAAACCGCTCCTTCTTCAGAGCGCTCCTGCTTGCTCCACACCTCTTAAACACGGTCACGGTTCACTGACTACACACACGTTCAAGACCCGGCTACGGTATGCAGATGGTGAAAACAGACATTTGTTTCTTGGGGCACGGCGGCCAATTTCTCCCGTGTATGCGTGTGTATTCTTATGCTAAGTTTAATCTGTCCCACGTTAGACGGCCTAAATGTCAGTACATGGGCTTATGACCTGGATAATGATCATATTCGTAAACGTGAAATTTCTAAAGAGTGCGAACAGTGATAGATAAAAATACTTTGAAGATGACTTAAATGTATTTATGGCGGGATTAGGGTCACTCCTTTATTTATGCAAGCGATGCACTTCAAAGTACGATTGTTGACACACGTGTACGCTTGTCCGTTGATATGTAGTCTGGAAGCAAGGCATAAATAAATGGATGATAAAATTATATAGTATCGTATAAATGGGACGCGGTGGTGTAGTGGTATGGTCGGTTCCTCGTAACCAGAGGGTCCAGGGTTCGAATCTGCCTCAAGCCACTGCGTAGCGACCTTGGACAAGTTGCTCACCCACAGCTGTGGAAGACAACGTCAAACCACCTCACTCATCTCTTCCCCAGGCGGCATAAAGCCAATGGGCCTGCCTTCATACAGAGAAATCATCACAATCATCATCATGAACATCATGATCATCGTCATCGTCGTGATCATCGTCATAATCATGATCATCACCATCATCATCACCACCATCATCATCACCACCATCATCACCACCACCATCATCACCACCACCACCACCATCATCATCACCACCATCACCATCATCATCATCTAGTATCAGAGTGGCGAGATAAAGATGGGCAGGAGGAAGAATCAGGATAGGATTTTGTGGAAGAGGAGTGTGCTAAGTTTTGAGTGAAAGACCTGTGCAGAGATTGCAAGAGGTGAAGTGTTGGTGAGTTCGCATGGTGGGTCAGATAACTGGCCGTCCTTTGCTCTAAACTGAAGAGGCAAGTTTTCATTTTAAAGATGTAGGGACCTTGAGCAAATCCTTCAGTCACAATTGCTCACGACTGATTTTAGTCATTAGATGGCACTCCTGAATAAATGCAGACATAATTTTTCAGAACTCAGCTGAATCCTTCCCCTTATACTGACTCCAGAGGATGGTGGTTGACTGGCCCAGGAGGCTTGGTGTACCGCCCAAGTGCTAACCATGCTCGACATTGCTTAAGTTCACTGTGATTGCCAGGCTGTATCCCCAGAACCAAGAATCTATCCTTAATCATGTAAAATGAGTGCCATTATGCCTAGGCTGCTTAATTTACTTGGAATTACGAGATGTTTGGTGTTTTGTAGATGCAGCTTCAGCAGTGTGAGCATCACATGCAACATCTTCAGCATGAAATGGATGAGGAGAAGAAACGGTGGCAAGAAGAAGAAACGCTGAATGAGGAGGAGCTGACAGCAAGAGAGGAAGAGCTGGAAGGTGCTAGTGAGTCTAATCTGCCATCTAATCTAATCTAATGACTTTCTGCTGCTCCATTCTATTGCCTAACTGCACCAAGATAAGAGATCAGGACAAGATGGTCCAGTGGTTAGGATGCTTGACTGTCTTTCAGTCTTAAGGTCACGGGATCAACCCACCGCCAGGGCAGAAGTTACGCCAACGATTCCTCACTCAGCCGATGGACGCATGGCGTGTTAACAAATGTCTTCCTTGCTTACCTAAATCACTGGTCAGTTGTCCATAAGTGGAAAATGACCAGAAGTGAATACTAGAAACGACCAGAAACCGATGACGATGATGTCCATAGATCGAATGCAAAGTCTGATGACGATTCTCAATTCTTTAGATCAAGCCGACAAAGAGCTTCATCAATTCATAGTCATGCATGTGAGTTTACGAAGGGATTTTAAGATAAATATCGATATATTTAAAAATTGTTTTTCAATCTAGGTACATGTGATTCCCCAGGAACACATATACTGGAATATGTATTTCATAGAGATGATCATGATCATGATGATGGTGATGATCATGATGATCATGATCAGCATCATGACAATAAGCATCATGATTTGCATGATGATGAAGAAAGAAGAAGAAGATCGTTTCAATGTACCACTTGACACGCTGGCATTCGAGACTCTTGGACCCACTAATAGCACTTGGCATTTTGTCATGAAAGTTAATTGGAAATTTGTCTACAGTATTGGCTTTTCCTAACTGTCCTTTACATCTACTCCACATTCAAATCCAACTGTGTCTTGTGGCAGGGTGGCCAATTCGTTTCAGTGCCCCTTCTCCTCACTCTACACCTGCTAAAAGGCGGCCACGGTTCACTGACCATACACAAGATCAAGACCTGTCTACAGTATGCACATCCTATAAAAACTAGAATCATCATTAAGACAATTAGGTCACACAACACCCTTAAGAGGTTACATAAAAGCGCTATAAATATGCTCAGCTACATACGTAATTCATAATTGAGTTACATTTCTGGCTATTTATGATCATTATCATGATGATGATGATCATCATGATCATGATCATGATCATAATATAAAATAATCAATAACAATAATAATAGTAATAATAATAATAATAATAATATAATAGTAAGAAAAACTTGCGGCCTCCAGAAAAAGGTTATGCCTGTAACTAAACTCATAAAGGTGAACATGATCATGGTTATAATGATAATGATCATGATGATCATGAAAATGATCATCATGATCATGGCTAAGGTCTCTCTTAGGAGATCTCTCTTAGAGAGAGGTTGTCTGGTTGTCGCATAGCTATTGTTGTGGTTGTTCTTTCCTTCAACCTGTGAATCAGACTGTTGTGTAATGTCGTAAACGAGTCATATAACAAGCGAGCAATTACCCCACCGTTAACGTTAGTTCTGAATCACTCGATGTTGTTGCGCCTCGTGCCAGAACAGTGTCCGTAGATCGAGTGCAATATTTGTTGGTATGAGAGCTGAGCATGGAACAGAGATAGGTAGGCTGATTCGGATGTAATGCTCTAACTACAAGAAAGATTTTAAACTGGTTTCTTTGGTCGATGGGCAACCAGTGTAGTTCTCTTCAGATCTGATTAGATTTCAACCTATTTTTGTGATGTGTTTTGTACAGCAAACTGATCTCCATGGTCTCCACGATGGACGAGAAATCTTCTGTAGCTTCAGCAAAGGACGAAACGCCGACTAAAGTGGAAATTGGTGGATGGGTCCACAGACAGAGAAAAAGCAGCTGCTCAGCTACAGTCAGCGCATCACTCGAGCGCAAATTCCTCTTTCTGATTTGAACAGTTTGAAATGCATAAAGGACGTCTGCACAGAGAGGAGGAAGGGGTCATCCATTGCGGACAACGGGATGGGGTTATGACCAGTGAAACGGCCCATGATTAAATTTGGTTGAAACAATTATTTCAGTAAAGCCTGTGATACTTAAAGAACAGCTTCAGTCGGTTCTGTTGTGAACAACACCGAATCAATGCTACTTATATTAAGAAGGATTTGCAATGACTGTTTTGTGTTATATTGTATTGTATTGTATTGCATTGTATTGCAGTGTATTGCATTGCAGTGTATTGCATTGCATTGTATTGCATTGCAGTGTATTGCATTGCATTTATTGTATTGTATTGCAATGCATTGAATATCATTATATTGTATTGCTTTGCATTGTATTGTATTGCATGGCATTATATTGCATTGCAGTGTATTGCATTGCATTGTATTGTATTGCAATGCATTGAATATCATTATATTGTATTGCTTTGCATTGTATTGTATTGCATGGCATTGTATTGCATTGCAGTGTATTGCATTGCATTGTATTGCATTGCAATGCATTGAATATCATTATATTGTATTGCTTTGCATTGTATTGTATTGCATGGCATTGTATTGCATTGCAGTGTATTGCATTGCATTGTATTGTATTGCAATGCATTGAATATCATTATATTGTATTGCATGGCATTGTATTGCATTGCAGTGTATTGCATTGCATTGTATTGCATTGTCTTGTATTTGATGAACGTCTTTAAACAACGAGCTGACTGAGCTCTATCACCAACAGAGACCCTTGCACGAAACAATAGCGGAAGTCCATTCCATAGAGATGGGGCAACAACAGCAAAAGCCTTCTGCTGCGCAAGTGAGGACTTAACACGAGGAACAAATGGACAGCAGACTGCTATCATGGATGTTGCAATGTTTCAGGATTAGAGTAGGGTAGAAACTAACTTGTGTTGCCAGAAGTTGTAGTACTACAGATATATAAATATTTAGAAGGGATCTTGCGTGGTATCATTCTTTGTATGTTTTGTAAAGTTATTGTATGTGACTTAGACTTCAGTATTGGTTGCGTGAAGACTCCGTTGTTTGTATTCTTGTAAGACTTTCTTGTGTCCCTATAGACCGGTGGAAGAGATTTTTTTCAGAGCAACTGGTGGCAAAATAGACCAGAGACATTTTTATGTACAGTGCCTTGCTGGGTGTGGTATTGTAACGAGTCTTGTTCTCTAAGCTGATTTAATAGCTCGATTTGCTGCCTATCGGATCTGTGTATTGTATTGAAAGTGGTTGGCGATGTGTTAGGAAATTATGGCTCGATTTGCTGCCTATCGGATCTGTGTATTGTTTTGAAAGTGGTTGGCGATGTGTTAGGAAATTATGGCTCGATTTGCTGCCTATCGGATCTGTGTATTGTTATGAAAGTGGTTGGCGATGTGTTAGGAAATTATGGCTCGATTTGCTGCCTATCGGATCTGTGTATTGTTATGAAAGTGGTTGGCGATGTGTTAGGAAATTATGGCTCGATTTGCTGCCTATCGGATCTGTGTATTGTTTTGAAAGTGGTTGGCGATGTGTTAGGAAATTATGGCTCGATTTGCTGCCTATCGGATCTGTGTATTGTTTTGAAAGTGGTTGGCGATGTGTTAGGAAATTATGGCTCGATTTGCTGCCTATCGGATCTGTGTATTGTTATGAAAGTGGTTGGCGATGTGTTAGGAAATTATGGCTCGATTTGCCGCCTATCGGATCTGTGTATTGTTTTGAAAGTGGTTGGCGATGTGTTAGGACATTATGGGTCGATTTGCTGCTTAACGGATTTGTGTACGAAACGCACTGTTTGGTTTTTTGACGTCGTTTAAATTGTTACTTCTAAAATTTCTTTTCTCTTTTGTTTCAGAAGAAGGTACAGTGTATATAGTCGTTAGAAACATCTTGTTTAGTTGTAATTTATTTGACCTGGTGAAAAAGTAACTGATTTTAAACCAAACTGAGTTTTCTTTGGTGTTACTACATTTAAGCAACTTCGTCAGTACTGTTAGTAATATGATAAACACTCGCAAAAGTCACATTGTTGCAGAAAACACGGTTTTTAGAAAAATGTGTTTTTGCCGAACCACGCCCTGCCACGCCCATTTGCCGAAAACACGTTTTTGCCGGGCCACGCCCTGCCACGCCCATTTGCCAAAAACACGTTTTTGTTGAGAAAACACGTTTTTGCCGAGCCACGCCCTGTCACGCTAACTATTTCTGTTCTGCCAATGAATAATCAATAATGTCCTCGTTCATAAGGATTCTATGTAGAGACACTTAGACAAGTATGTATATAAATATATATATGTATGTATGTATGTATGTATCTTCTTGTAGTAATAATAATAATGAATGTATATATATATATATATATATATATATATATATATATATATATATATATATATATATATATATATATATATATATATATATATATATATATATATATATATATATATATATATATATATATATATATATATATATATATATATATATATATATATATATATATATATATATATATATATATATATATATATATATATATATATATATATATATATATATATATATATACCTTTTCCCGTAGCAACACCAATGGATAGTATCATGTAATGAAGTGTAATTCTGAGATACGCTGCAAGGAATCTATGAGGCAGATCAGCCAATTAACTTTCTAAAATAGAGATGTCGATCCAAAAATTTTATGCCGCAATTTTTATTTATGAAAAATGAGGTTTGACTCGGAGAGACGTGTGCACAAGTGAAAACATACTTTTTTACGATCGCTATCGTAATCGTGGGACTCGGTTGTGTAGTGGTATGGTCTCTGCCTGAACTGCAAGATCCCGGGTTCGAATCAGCCTCAAACCACTGCGAAGCGACCTTGGACAAGTTGCTCACCAACAACTGTCTGTGAGGAAGGCATCGGAAAACCACCTCACTCATCTCATGCCTGGGGGGGATGAAGACAATGGACCTGGCTTGAGGCAGAAACTCATGATCATCATCGTGATTATACGAGTGCGCTATTGAAAGTAATCATGTGCATTCGCTAGATTGCAGCACAGTTTTGAAACAGACCATTAGATCAAATCCCGCGTGTTTTACACGAATCCCTTACACGTGTTGACCACTCCTCTACAATCTGTAGGTCTATGGGTCTGTTTGTGTTTGTGTTTGTCCGTCTGTCTGCTGTCTAGAGTTGGTCGGATTAGGCAGCTGGCATGCAGGTGCGAACAGACTTGTTGACATTATTTCTAAATTTGGTACTCTTAAGTCTCTGTTTGCATAAATTTCCTGTAATTCCCTGCCCATCCTACAGCGCACCTGCTCTTAGATTTCGGCTGGAGTCCACCAAAGGCAGCTGCGCTACGCACCTGCCTACACACATTAGTTTCGCCGCCCTCTCTCGGTTACGATGACCGCCGATCTCTTTTTAATTGAGGGGGAGTCCAAAGCAGTAGGAGATATGTAAATGTAAACTCCGAAATATCCCAACGCCACACAAAAGTCTCGTCAGAGAGACCAACTTCTATAATGGAGCTATAAGACACATTGGGAGAAGCGAAATGTATGAGGAAGACGTGTACTTTGTGAGGATAGTCTCCAATATCCCATTTTTTCCAATATCCCATGGGGATGCGCTCAATTCCTTTTCCTCAGAAAATTGAGCCGACAATGGACGAATCCCAATTTCCTGGACACGGGACCAGCGCATAGCAGGACTTGCCATTTACTTTCCACCTAGGTGGCAGCACAGTTTTGAGAGAGATCATTAGATCAAAACCCGCGCTCTTTACACGAATTCCATACACATTATGACCACTCCTTTACAAACTGTATGTCTGTGTATTTGTTTGTCTCTGTGTTTGTTCATCTATCTGGAGTTGGGTCGGATTAGCCAGGTGCGATGCATACAGCTGCGAATAAACTTGTTGGCGCCATTTCTAAGTTGAATAGCTTAAGTTTTCTCCTTACAATTATCTGTCATTTGCTGCCCTTCCTTCAGCGCACCTGTTTTCAGATTTCGGCGCGAGTCTGCCAAAGCCAGATGCGTTAAGGACCATCACACTTACAATAGTTTTGCCTCCCTGTCTCAGTTGGATGACCGTCGACCCCTTTTTAATTGAGGGGGTAGCCTAAAGCAGTGGGAGATATGTAAACGTAAACCTCCGAAATTCCTCAGTGCCATACAAAAGCCGTCTAAGGGAGACCAAATTATACAATGGCGCTAAAAGTCCCATTGGGAGAAGCGAAATGTAGGAGAAAGATATGTATTTTATGGGGATAGACTCAGCAGTAGTTTCCCATAGCTCAAAAGTCAGACGTAGGGGAAGCGCTCATTTCCTTTTCTTTAGGCCCTTGTGCCGAAATAGGCGAATCCCACGGTCCTGAACACGGGGCCTGCGCAACACAGGACTTGTCATTTAATTTTCAGCTAGGTGGCAGCACAGTTTTGAAAAACACCATTAGATCAAATTGCGCGTCGTTTGCGTAAATCTCATACACGTGTTGTATCTGCGTATCTGTTTGTCTCCGTGTTTGTTCGTCTGTGTGTCCGGAGTTGGTTCGGATTAACACAAGTAGCACGTTTGCTGTGTATGGGTGCGAATAGAATTGTTGGCCCGATTTCTAAATTTAGTAGCTTCAGTTCTCTGCATATTGTTATACGCTGCCCATCCTATAGCGCACCAGATATAAATTTCCAGATATGTAGATGCTCGCCAATCCCTTGTTAATGGGAAATAGCCTGAAGCAAAAAGGTATATCAGTGGCGGCTCCAGGATTGTTTACGTGATGGGACATGAGCATTCCAGAGGGGCGCCACAGTCCACCGTGCATGGGTCCGGTCTTAGGCGCGCCGGCATATAACCAAGAGGGGCGTCTCTATTAAATTCGCCGCTAGGATAAGTGTAAATGTAAACCTCCAAAATTTCTCAGCACCACACAAAAGCCGTAAGTGTAGGGGAGACCAACTTATACAGTGGCGCTACACGACCCACTGGGAGAAGCGAAATGTATGAGTAATATGTTTATTTTTATGAAAATAGTCTCAGCAGTAAAGTAATGTTTCCCATATCCCATAAGTGAGACATAGATGAGGCGCTCATTCGTTTTCTTTAGACCCTTGAGCTGAGAATGGACGAATCCCAACGTCCTTGACAGGGGGCCAGCGCATCATAGGACTTGCCGTTTACTTCCCAGCTAGGTGGCAGCACAGTTTCGAAAAAGACCATTAGATCAAATTGTGCGCTGGTAACACGACTTCCACACACCTGTTGACCACTCCTTTGCATTCTGTACGTCTGTGTGTATGTGTGTCTGTCTGTCTGTCTGGAGTTGGGTCTGATTAGACAGGTGGCAAGTGTTTTCCATGCAGGTTCGAATAGACTTGTTGGCGCTATTTCTATATTTAGTACATTACATTTAGTATTGTTTGCATATAATCATATCTGCCATTTGCTGCCCATCCTAAAGCGCCGCTGCTCTCAGGTTTCGGTTGCGTTATGCATCTGCTAACTTAAAATAGCTTTGTCGCCCTGCCTCAGCCCTGAATGCCCGCGGATTCCTTGCTAATGGGAAGAAAGTAGCCTGAACAAGAGGGATATACCAATGGCGGCACCAGGATTGTTTGCATAGGGGAAGAGCAATTCCAAGGGGCGCCACAGTCTGGCATTGGGTCTGGTCTGAGGGGCATGCATACATACATACACACATACATACATGCATACATACATATATACATACATACATATATAAACATGCATACATGCATACATACGTATATGCATACATGCATGCATGCATACATACATACATACATACATACATACATATACACATACATAGTCAGTAGGAAAAGTATTATGTGCACGGTAGGCCTGTTGGTTTCGCACAGATAGTAGGGTCTCTGAGGTCCTCCAGCGAATCCTATCTTGTATTCAAATATTTATTCACACGCATTCTGTCAACTGTTACATCTCGATGGTACTCGATCGGATGCATGGGCTCTTCGTGTGTGCGGGGGCCCACATTGCTTGCATATTGACATCAGTTAGGCTAGCGTAGACGGTGCTCTTGTGAGGTACTCAAAAGGCGATATATTAAATGTTTCGAAAATTAACTAACACGATGAGCTTCCCAGATAGGACAATAAATAGGACAATAACTTTTGTACAATATTTTGTAAAGTATATACTTTATACTAATTTAATTCTGTCAGAATTTAATTTTAGTTTAAAATCTGCCATATCTCAATATCTTTTAGAGGTTCGTTTAAATAAGAAGAAGAGCGGACCCTTGAGCCCCAAGGGGCAACCATGGGTATCAGATGTTATCAACTTCCTTTCTTAGCCTTGGCATGTGATGGTGGTGGGCTCTCCCTCGCACTCTGATCTTCCCATCGACAGTGTAGTAGTAGTTCCAGTGTTTAACGACATCTTATGGCATCAAAGGCCGTTGACGTCGCCCTCCTCCTTTTCCTGGCTTGGAACTGGCACTACCAGATTGAAGGCAGTCATTGTATTCTTTTTATGGCTTAGTTTGCTAAGTGGGGCAGAATCTTGAACTCTGGTTACAGCTATAACAGATACGTGAAAATATAAGCATATAACCCCTGTACGTGAATCTTCCCATTTATTTCAAATCGGGGCTTGTAAAACATTAAACTCTGGTCAACCACAATACTTAAAACCAATCCTCATTCCCAGGTCTGTCTTTATCCAACCAGGTCTCTATTTGTGCCAAAAACTGAAACCATTCTTGGTGAGCGAGGTTTTAAGGTTGTTGGATCTAAATATTGGAACTCTCTTCCTGCTTCTGTTTGTTCTGCTCGGTCGCTTATATCATTTCAGTCTCAACCTAAGACTGACCTTTCTCAGTTGGCTTATTCCCCGATATAGGTTGTCTCTCTGTTTCAATAGACTGACTTTCTGATTAATAGGTCATTAATTTAGCTTAATTTTGGTGTGCCGTTGGTTACTGCCTTTTGCATTAGACACCGGCGCCATAGAAATTTCTCATTGACATTAACTATCTAACCAACCTGGCGAGGATTTGAGCCCCTGGCGTCTGGATTGATAGTCCAGCACGCTGAGCACTAGGCTGTCACATACCCAATTCGTATATATTAGGGTCAACTTTCTTTGAATTCTACAGGCAGTGGTATAAGGCCACCCTGTTGATAAAATATGGCCATCTTGCCGTTCAGTTTATTGCAGTTTATTAGTAAATTTCTATAGAGTCTATTGCCGAGCTAGAGTAGTTATATCAGGTCATGTTACTTGGACGGTTTGTTTCCTACGCCGGCTTTGTATGTCTGTAAATGTCTCTTCATGGCGTTGCTTATCTTTGTATGAGATATGTAGCTTTCATTTTCTTGACAGCCTTTGCGTCATCTTCTGGGTTAATCTGCATCATCCTTTGTCACCTTCCTCTTCTGTCTCAGCAGAGGTTTCTCTGTCTTTGTGTGCATTTGTTTCTCTGTCTCTGTCTCTGAGGCTTGACTTTTTACCTGATGGAATTGAACAGTGGATGGTATTCGGAATTGAACCGGAAAGTGAGATAATGGGAAGAGGAGGAATCTGGATAGGATTTGTAGTAAGAGGAGTATTTTCAGTTCTGAGTGAGTGACACCCATTCAAACCGGCGTCGGTAATGAGGGATTATCTGGGATCTCACCCGATAAACTCATTGAAAAATGAGCAGGATCGGCGCAATATGATCGCTATAGAAAAACGTGTACATTACATTTGTTTGAAAAACTTACACCCCAATATATTGGACAGACGAATGTCATTGAAGGTACGGACTGTTGTAGGCTGTCTCGATTGATTACTTTTGTGTACACAACATCGTCATTTAGAAATACGTTGTATAGTTGGATTATGCAAACACTGACGTGTATTTAACTAATAGCATTTTGTAGGCGACCTAAATGCCGACGCTTAGGCTGCATACGATAGTCGGTCTACGGATAGCGAGGGAGTGCCGGGGTCACAGGGTCATTAGAGAGAAGACTCAATGAAGGGAAGGAAGGTCTTTAAAGAATTCAGTCAGAGAAGTTTAAGGACCATTCAGAGTCGAAGAACGATGCAGCCAGTCAATAGAGCGACGAGGCAGGTTTAAATGTAACTGTAATTTAACTGATTAAGTGTGAAATTAATTGAATTGACTTTCATTAAATTTTTATTTTTATTGAAATTAAATTTAATTCTTATTCATATCTAGTTTAATTTTTCATTTTAGTTGATATTTACTTCAATTTTTATTTACATTTTAATTTTTATTGAAAGTTGGGCCTACTTTAATTTTTATCGATCTGATTTTCCAGGCCTGGAAGCTCCAGTGAGCAGATGTGTCCAGTCAACCGCCAGTCGAAGAACGCTGCCAGTCAAGGTGAACAGCCATCTGATGTTGACCGTCTGAAGGCTACCTTGGGCGCCAAAGAGGGCGCGTCAAACTCGTCTACCTTCGCGGGGTGCAACGAGGTACCAACCATTTGGAGGCGGAAGACTCAGTTTTCGCTCCTTCATGACTCTTCTGACGACGGGAACAGACGCAACGCAAACTGAACTGTGAGTTTTCATTGAGTTTTATCTTTGCTGTGGATGAGCGATATTCTTCTAGTCAGCGTGTTTTGAAGGTCAACCTCGACGTTGCGGGTTCAAATCACAGCCAGCGCAGAAATTATTTAAAGATTTAACTTCCGCAAACCCCCTCTAAAGGGACACTTGGAGTGGGACCATATCGACCGTACTTTGCGCCCTTACACTTGTTCTTGATGGGTGAGCTTTCAGTTGCTGGTCTTCTAGAATTCTCTTCTGGCATCTGTTCGTTTTCGTCCATCTCGTGATGTAATTTCGGCCGGCCACAACTTAAGACTTGCACCTCTCTCTTATCCACCACAGGCTGCCTCGCTGTCTCTGTAGACTGACTCTGTCCTACTGACCATGATTTCCTTGGTTTGGGTGCACCTCCGGGTGATGTTTTGAGCATTAGACTCTGGCGCTATAGAAGTTGCTTGTTATAATTGTGAGGTTCTTTATACCCTTTGTCAACTGCTTCTTAGAAGATCCTATATACAGTGAATAACCAGATACATGCATACACACATACATACATGAATATATACATACATGCTTGCATGCATGCATACATACATACATGGTTATATACAGAGATGCATACATGCATTCATAAATGCACACATATATACATCCACACATACATATACACTATTTTAGTTTCTTAAATTTTAATCACCTTTTCTTTCGTTGCCAGTTTTTGACTTCTAGTTTTCCAGTTTTATTGGGCAGGCCACACCTAGACGAGTTTTCGGGCAACTCAATGGTGTGGCTCCACTATCATGTGCGAATTATCTGAGCAATTATGTCGCACCTTTTGGGGATCTCTCAAAGATTGTGGCTCATGTTTTTAAGTGGTTGACTTCTCTGGATGCAGAAGTATTTCGTTGCTTTTGGATCATTCATTCGATCATTGGTTGGATCATTCGATGCAGTTGTCAGGTTGCACTGAAGAGACAACCAAACCTCCTCTTTCCTTCATTCCATCATTCTTTATTCTCTTTATGTTTGTTGTTCCATCATTCACTCACTCTTTTTGCTTATCCTTCCGTCCTTCAATCCTCTCCTCATTTCATTCTTCCATTTTCATTTCATTTCATCTTTTGCTCTTTCTACCTTTTCATCCCTTCATAAATCGCTCTTTCCATCCTTCTATTATTTGATTTTTCTGTCGTTCAATTATATACATACATACATACATACATACATATGCACACATACATACACATGCACACATACATATATATATGCACTGTTTGACTACGGGTCTTTTCTGACAGGTTAAGAGCGCTACTGATGAGTCTGTTCTTGAAGTTGCGCTTTATAAATCTTAATTTGTTATGTTATGTTTCACATATATACACTCATACACACATACATCCATATGTATGTACACACATATATGCATACATACAAATAAACACATATACACACATACACCCATATGTATATACACACATACACATATTGCGCAGTTCCTGTGGAAGTCATGGCAGGAAACATCAGACAAAAATTAAGTTCAGATTTCAAAGGCTAGTCTATTCTAATCTAATCTAAAAACTTCTATAGCGCCACTGTAATAATGCTCGAGGCATCAGTCGATGGTCGCTGCTAAACAAAATCATTGTCCAAGCCAAAGTTCATGGTGAATCCGGGTCGAAAAGCCAGACAGGAGTTCAGAAGTCACAGACAGCCTACGGAGGAAATGAGTTCAGGAAAGATAAGTTTTCAGTCGAGGTCTGAAGGTAGAAACAGAATTTGCCGAGCGAAGAGAGTTTGCCGGAAGAGAATTTGCCGGAAGAGAGTTCCAGAGTCTATAGGGCCAGAAACAGAGAAGGCACGCCTGCCAAGAGCTGTTGTTGACCTCGAAATTGTCAGATTTAAACATATACATATGCATTCTTTAAATCTTTCCATCCTACTGTCGTTGGATTAATGGGTCGTCTGCGCCACGACGTAGCTAGCTACCATGGAGGCGTGTAAAAGTCTGTTACACTTTACCTTTCTGCCTCTGAAACTTCTGAGGACCTTTTCATGAAACTTCGGGATCTGCGGTTGACTGTCATGTGGCACAATTGTGTCATTCAGGTCTAAACTTAAGACTCGTCTGGTTGAACTTCCTTACCAACCGTAACCAGATCTCTGCTTTTTCTGACCTATCGGATTTTGACAGGGGTTGATCCCAAGTGCATTAGTATAATGGCGCTATAGAAAACATTGCATTAGATTATTGTTTCTGCATTTATTAGGCTCCATTTTCTAACGACTAAGCATCAGTTGATTGTGGTGAGCAATTGTGAATGAAGAAATACACGAATGCATGCATGCATACCTGTATATATATACATATATACACATACATGTATTCATACATGCATACACTCATATATACTTACATGCATGCATACATGCACACATACATAGAAACACATACATAGATACATACATAAATACATACATACACGTACATACATATGCACACATACATTGTTTGATCACGGGTCTTTTCTGACTGGTCAAGAGCGCTACAGATGAGTCTCTTCTTGAAGTTGTGCTTTATAAATCTTAATTTGTTATGCTATGTTATACATATATACACTCATACACACATCATATGCATACATACACACATACATACATACACCCATATGTATATACACATACACATATTGCACAGTGCACGTGTATGATGTTAGCAGACATTAATAGTGTAATGCGAACGTAATTTTGTGAAGAACACGCTTTTTTACAAAATGACGAGAACACCTTGTTTGGGTTTGTTTGTCAGCTTGTTTGCCCAATTAGTTCAAATTATCTTAAAACGCACTTGTTTAGATTAGTTTGACATTGCATCGCTTTTGAGAGGTAGACCTACTTAAATATACATACATACATACACATGTGCATGCATACATACATAAATATATGCATACATACATATATGCATACATACACATGCATGCATACATGCATACATACATACACATGCATACATGCATGTATACATGCATGCATGCATCCATCCATCTATACATGCATACATGCATACATACACGCATGCATACACACGTGCATGCATACATACGTGCATGCATACATGCACACATACGTACATGCATGCATGCATACACACATGCTTATATACATGCATACACACATGCACACATACATACATGCGTGCATGCATGCATACATACATACTTGCACAAGGGTACTTCCTTGCGATATAGAATCGACAGGTTCAATGGCCTTTGATAGGGTTTTTGAGATAAATGGCCAGATACAAACTTACAGGCCTATACCAATTGTTGTGGTTGGCATTTAAAGCAACCATTGTTAAATGAATTGGTTGTGTTGTGGTGTTGAACAGGCGTTTCAGTTCAAGAAGGAAGTGACGCACGACTGCGCTGACGAAGCTGTTTATTCCCCGGGACGAAGAGGTCAGAGCTGCCATCTGTTAACGAGACCAGGAATTATACTTTCTCAAGTTATTACATCTTACCAACGGTGGCTGTCGTCATTCATTCGTCGCTTTTATGTAGCTTTCCTGTCTGCTTATTTCTTTCTATCTGTCACCGTTTTTGTCTTTTGCAAGTGCAAATAAATACCACTAAGTGGCCTAACGGCTTTTGTGTCTGGAGCGTGTGTTGCGGGCGACTACACTGCTTATTGGTGGCATCTCTAGGTTTGGTCATGTCTCTGATTTCATGCTGGATGAGTTGCACTGGCTTCCTATGAGTCAGCGCATCCACGATAGGGTTATCGTCTTTGTTTGGAACTCCTTGTTGGGTATTGCCCCCTGTTACTTGAGGGAGCTTTGCCTACCTGTCCGGTCCAATTTGGGACGTGCTTCCCTTCGCTCCGCTGCTAGTGGTAATCTATTAGTGCCTCGCGCTCGCAGCTCGACCATGCAGCGTCGTGCTTTCTCTGTTGCTGGCCCAACCTTCTGGAATGGACTTCCTGTTACTCTACGTCTTCTGCCCCGGGATTTTACTTCTATCTTCTATTCTTCTCTTAAGACTGTTCTCTTTCGCCGAGGTTGGTTTGGGAGCGCTTCTGAGTAGTTTTCTTGAAGGGGCGCTATATAAGTGTTCCGTATAAACAAATAAATAAATAACCACGGAAACTGGCTCCTGTTTGAGGAGAAACTCCTACTATAGTTTAGCATCTGATGTGGGGCTCTATTATATCTCGTCGTTTGTTTTTCATTTAGCGGCAGATGGAATGCCTTAAAGGACGCGCATCAAACGCAACACTGATACCCTATCGTCGTCGACTGATGCGGAAGAACTGGCCAAGCACTTCGAGAAAACGACTGAAGGATCAACGACGGGAAAAGCACGCCAGATCGGACTACATTTGTCGGTTAACGAGGTCCGAGCACCCCCTCGAGGGGGACGGGGAATGGATGTGAAGTGGGCTACTAGAACCACAATAACCGCTACCCTCAC